>JAWZYV010018664.1:0-600000 GCA_038373885.1 Cheiracanthium punctorium
TAGGCCTCAATGATTCACCCATTTTTTCCGGTGGCAACGAATAAACAGGCCCGGTTGCTAATAACGACGGCCCCGAGTAGATAAATGTTTATTGAGGGATACATAATTCAGGAGGATAAGACATTGCACAGTAAAAAAATAAACAATTCAATACTCAACAGTTTTCTTAAGGGGACAGCCTACTTTTAAAATGCCCAAAAAATCGATTTTGAGATTTTTATCTCATTAAATAGTTTACTTTATTCTAAAAAGATTGATACCAATCATTTTTCTGTATGACAATTATTTGTTGAGATAAAAAGGAAAATGTAAATGCAAGTTGGGCAGCATGCTGTAGAAGCTACAACTAATGTTGACACTCAAAGCATAAAAGAGGCAGAAAAGAAATGTACAGAATTTAATTTAGAGACTCGAAGAGCCAGAAAAATGCTCAACAGTTCTCAGTTTGAGGCAATGAAAGAAAACGAAGGCATTGTGCATGAAAGCGGAAAATTTTAAATCGAAAAGTTCATAAAGTGAAATAAAATCAAATTTTTATGTTGCAAAGTAAAAATAAATAAATAAATATATATATATATGGATATAATTATTAAAATACATTCAAATAATGTACTTTACCAATATTAATACCTTTATATCCTAAAAATGCATCTTTTGTTAAGTTGTACATATTTTTAAATATTTACAATTGTCGAGCTTTTCTTTAGACTGATGTTTCTTAAGCAATATTAAAACATATTTTGGGTTAATCATTTTAAATACTCAGTAAAATTATTTTTAAATAGTAAATGTTTCAATAGGAAATGTTTTTAACTTTTAAAAATTAAAATTTATGTTCCAAAACTACAATTTGAACTTTAATTGGCGTTTTCTCAAAACACTGTTTTTCAAGTTTGCGCGCATGATATTTTAAAAACTATTTAAGATATCAACTTGAAATTTTTCTGAGGCATTTATTTTAATATAATGAACAAAATGAACTAAAATGAAATGGTTGTGTTTCATAGAAAAAAAGTTATGATTGTAAAACTATCAAAATTTTTATGGTAATTTAAAGTTTTAGATTAAATGATTCTTTTAAATTTAAATTATGAAAATAATTAAACCATTTTAGTTTAGATTGTTAATTTGAATGTTTTGTTTAATTTAGAAAAAAATTATGAGGATCAAAGCTATTCTAATTGAGGTATCTTGCGCACAGTGGGAAAGTACCCATGATTTTTTGTTCCAATATTGTGTGGTAAAATAATATTTAAAATTATCACCTTTATAATAAACTAAAATAATATTTTTAATCAATAGAGTAATGTCATAGTAGCTAACTGAAAAAAAATGTGTTTCTACATGCATTCATTATTATCTTTTTTAATTATGAAAGTTGATCTAAAATTTCTACATTTTCCCATTCTTAAAAGTAGGCTGTCCCCTTAAGCTGTTGAAATTTTTATGATTGTAACCTATTTATAGAAAAATACATGTGATGCATATTCTACAGCCTACGAACTATTGTAACAATAGATTAAAGCTTTTGTGAACTAATGGTATTTAAATATATGTAAAATACTCTATATATGTCGCATACTTGTATGTCGCATTTTTGGGACACATTTTTCGGGCAATTTTCACTAAAGTGGGTGAGAGATAAAATGACAGTCATTCAAAAAAAATCTATTCGCTTAGACATTATGCGCTGCTTAAAGAATGAAATCATTTACTATAAATCATTTGTACGAGGACAAATTAATCACATTATTCCATCAGCGAGCTGTTTCGTTAAAAAGCTCACCCGCTTGTAAATTGTATCATCTTTGTTTCACATTCTCTCTTTATCTAGGGAGCATTGAAAAATAACGCATTACGCATCAAGTACGGTTTAACATCCGACTTCATTACTTTTCGTGCATTTTTTAGATTGTTTTTGCATGTTCTTAGCAGTAAAACTCTATTTTCTCTCCTGAAAAATGATGTAGTCAGATTCGTTACTGTTGTGTTTAGATGTTTTCTCCTTCGTGATAATTTAGAAGCATGGGTGTATTTAGTTATAATTACGTTCCTTTAATTATGTTTTGAGATAGTCATAGGCGTAGAGTTATATGGGCCCGTGGGGCTCGAGCCCCCCCAATAAATTGTGAATAGGGGCTGAGCCCACCCAATAATTTATCACTAAATGCAGAAAACTAATTTATACTAGCATAAAAAGAAGTATCCAAACCATTTACAAATGTTTAAAAAAACCTTTACTTTTAAAATTTTTTCATCTTTTGATTTCAATCATGATTTAGTATTCATTGTGACGCCCTGTAACACAAAATGTTACTATAAGCTGCCGTCGCCAGGCTCTGATTAATTAAAATCAGATTATGCAATGTAAAGTATGAAATGAAGAAAAGTTCAGATGTGTCTAAAATGCACTATCTCATCGAAAATGTTTTTTTTTCCTCCTTTGGATTTTTTACTTTGCTTCTATTTTTAACTTATAACATGGTAGGAAGATACTAACATGGATACTTACCTTACATTGGTGTAGAATTCTATGGACCCATAGAGATCGAGCGCCTCCAATAATTTACACTTATATATAGTAAGTCATAGCTGCCAACTACTACGGAATATAACTAACCACTTTTTGTAAACAGTATATTTTTTAATTATTTTTTTCAAAATAGTAACCAGCTCGCGCGCGCATCACAAAAATTTTGCTATATTTTAAGCCGAAAAATCATGTGGAAAAAGTGGATGATTATATTCCATAGTAGTTGGCAACTATGAGTAAGTTATATGTACGTGAATCAGTTGCGTAGCCAGAAATTTTTCATGGGGGGGGGTTACGACTTTTGCAACTCACATATATGTATATACGCCACTGACGTAAATATATGTGGTTGTGGGCCCGGCCCCCCCAATAATTTTGAAAACTTTACGCTTATGGAGATAGTAATGCTTATACGTATTTTTTCTTAAACTATTAACTAGATTTATTTAAAAAATTATTTATGGTTTTTAACTATTATAAGAACAATTCTTTTAAAATTCGGCATGTCTTAACTACAAGAGTTCTACTCTGGAACAGGGTTTGGTCTGGGTTAAAGGCTAAGCTTGGTCCAGAGCAGATCTGTAATATCAATAAGCGCAATGTCCTAATATAAACCGTTGTCAATGAATGTTGAATCCATTAGCAATGCTTTTTCTCATATTTTCGTCTTTTTCATTCATGTTTGGTGTTGGCAGAGTAAAAAGAAATCGTTTGGGGAAGAGGGAATGACCAACATATCGTTTTTAAATCGCAAGTGGATCTGGGTGTCATCATTCTTTGCCCGCTGAGAGCAGTTTTGTTTCTTCGAAAAATTTCGAAAAGGAGTGAAACTTTTATGAGACATTTAGAAGAATCAAAAATCAAGAGATTCCTCAACTCTAAATAGCTAACTACCTGAATCATGGTGGTGTTACAAATTATGGAAAAGATTTGCTCTTCTAAAGTTTTAATTAGTCTAAGATTAATGTTCTTCACATTAAATAATCAAAGTTTGAATTTGCTCCGTGTAAATCGCTTAATTAGTGAGATATTAAAAAAAAATTCCCATTGAATAATATAGGTTTTGACTTGTTTTGGAGACATTTTTGGAGCCAAACTTGACGATATTTCTTGCTTTCCTGCTTTGGCACCATGTCATAGTATATTAGTATTACATCGTCAATGTGTGCGACCCATAGGAAATGCCATCGAATTAGAGTTTTCTAGATATTGGTAGAAAATTTGGGAAAGGCTAAAAGAATCTATATACATACGGGATGATACGCAGATAGCCGCACAATTGCGTTCGCTGCATTAGACTCTGTATTAGACTTAGCATCTGAGAAAGCTTCTGTGTTAAACTGACTGTTATGAAAAGTGTTATTGCTTATTAATTTCTGTGAACTGTGTACTGAAGATTATTCGTTGACTTTCTAGAACAAATAAAATTTGTGTTTCGTCCTGTCATTTGGACTGTTTACTAAAACTTTTCATATACACTGGAATTTTAAGCTACGAACCTGGAAACTAAGCAGAGTTTTCTGAGCAATATGAAACAAATAGAACTGAAGCGTACTAGTGCGTTTCCGTCCAACTGTAGCTATTTTGTAGCTGTTTGGCTGGATTTCAAAAATCACCATTTTAGCGCGTTGTTTCGTCTTGTCTGTAAAAGATGCAGCAGTAAATCCAGCTGTAAGAGATAGCGAAGAGCATACAATTTCAAACATTAGAAAACATTTACCATAGATCAAGACTTAAAGATGAGTATCTCCATTTATAGTCTTATCTTATAAATAAAAATGAAATTCTGTTTGTTTGTTTGTTTGTTTGTGGATTTGATTCGTATACAAATCCACAAAAATGAACCTATCGGCCTGAAATTTAGCACAGATATGTAAAATAATATAGAATAAATCACAGTCCACTTTAAAACTTTGAAAGTCCACCCGTTCCCGGAATTTAAGATATTTTTCATGCTCTTCACGCAAAAATCTTTCCGTAATTGTAACCCCTGTAGTGAAAAAAGTGTGAAATAAGGATCGTGGTTGCCATGTGTGGCGATTTTGCCGAATAAAATGTCGTTCGTATACAAATCCACAAAAATGAACCTATCGGCCTGAAATTTAGCACAGATATGTAAAATAATATAGAATAAATCGTAGTCCACTTTAAAACTTTGAAAGTCCACCCGTTCCAGGAATTTAAGAGATTTTTTATGCTATTCACGCAAAAAGCTTTCCGTAATTGTAACCCCTGTAGTGAAAAAAGTGTGAAATAAGGATCGTGGTTGCCATGTGTGGCGATTTTGCCGAATAAAATGTTTTAAATTCTCAAAGTAAAAATAAAAGAATAATAATGATTTTTTTTTGTTAGTTTATATTCGTAAGGTTATTTTTTTTTTAATTATAATATCGTGTGCATGGGAAATCAGAGCAGGAATGTAATGCTTTACACGCAAAACAATAAGAATTGAAGATTTCCGAGGCTAATAGGTAAATTATTTTAGTTTGGCGAAAAAATAAAATGGCTCAATTGCCGATTTTTTGAAAGTGAGTTCTAGCGGTTTGCACAGATTTCGGCTTGGCGCAATTTATTGAGAGCTTAAGGAAATAGATTTTTGAAAACAAGTGCAAAGGTTTTATTAGAATACAGCGTTAAATTTTAATGATCCGTGAAGAAATAATGCAGTTATTAAGGGATTTCAATTGATCTATCTCCAGAATTCTCGCCAAATGAGTACATTGATTTAAGTTGGGGGAATTCCGCCAAATTTCAGAAAATTGAAATCTTCTCATTTACTACATCGGAGTAATGATGAATAAAACACGTTATAGTTGATAATTTTAAAAAATTCGGCTGTATTAAGGGATTCAACTTTTCAAATATAGGCTTGCTTTACTTTTTCGCGGTCGAAACATTTCCCATATATTATTGCTGCTAAGTCAATGCTTCGAATGATTTCCTGAAAAAACGCTTTGAAAATGGCGTATGTTGGCACTTTGGCGAGGCTTAGATTTGAAACTGGATTTTATTTGAGACTGGGATATATAATGACACTGGTTATAGATAAAAATGAATGTTGGTATGAGTGTATGAGGTTGAAAAACTCCAGCACCGTTGAGCACCGTTGCACCATGAAATTTGGTTCACCTAAGTCTTTTATCATGGAGAAGCTTTTTATGCTATCCGTTTTCCTCTAACTTGCCACCAGGTGGCGCAGCAGAACGTCGAATTCTATTCCGTTCAGCCGTTTGCTATGCGAATATCGTCCAACCGATTTCGATAAAATTTGATGCACGCGAATATTAGAACACGGAGAATATTTTTCAGTATCCATTTTGCTGTAACTTGCCGCTAAATGGCGCTGAAAAGCATCAACTTCTATACCGTTCGACTGATCGGCATAAAATTTTTTATACTTACACATTTGAGCACGAAGAATATATTCTAACTGCGTTCCTTTTGATGTTACTCACAACTAGATGACACTGCAATGCATTATTATTTTAACTCGCCACTAGATGACGCTGCAGCAGGCCAAATTCTTGACCATTCAAACGGTCGCTATGAAAATCAGTATACATAGCTATTTGAACAATGAGAATATTTTGGCGTTATCCATTTTGCTATAACTCGCCACTTGACGGCGCTGTAGCAAATCATTACTTTATTGAACCACTAGATGGCCCTGCAGTGTATCACTTCTTGACTGTGCAAATGATCGCTATGAAAATAGGTATACATAGATATTTGAACACGGGGAAGAGTTTGGCGCTATCCATTTTCCTATAACTTGCCACTAGATGTCGCGTCAACACATGAACTTCAGGACTGTCCAGCCGATAGTCATGAAAATTCGTATACATCGATATCTGAATGCGAAAAATATTTTCGCCGTATCCGTTTTGCTAAAACTCGCCACTAGATTGCGCTACGCCGCATGGCCTTCTGCACCGTAAAAACGATTGCCTTGAAATTCGGTATGCATGATTATTGAACACAATATAACGCGATATCCATTTTGCTATATCTCTTTATTACAATAAACAGTAATCACAACAAATATTAATATCAAAAAGTCCATTCATTCCCGTGCGAAGAACGGGTACTTCAGCTAGTATATAATAAAATCCGAGAGTAAACATTGTATGTAGCTATGTAGGTAGGTAAGTTTGTGACCACCAATCTTCTTGCGCGCGTCTCTCGATCGCATTGCGCCGAGACGGTTGGTCGCAGACCCACCGAAGTTTGCATACGGCTTCACTAGGACAGATCCTAACACGCCTCGGAGCGATTTTTTCTAAATTCGAATTAGAAAATGTTTTATTTTATGTTTTGTCCGATTTTTAGCGATTTTTCTCGCTTAATACGTAATAACGTCGGTAATTGCACTCGCAGTAAAACGAAATTTACATCATCGGATAGAGGAGAAAATTTTCTTTTAAAAATTGTTTGTTCGGACTGTGTACAATAATTTGCAGCTTTTTGGGAATTCTTCAAATAAAATTAAATTTGACGCTGACTTTCGTAAAATATTTTTAAAATTGCTGCATCTTGAATTCTATCCGTCATAACTTTTTTATATTTTGTCAAATGACGGAGCATACATTTCGCCTTCTTTTAAAAGAAAAACCAGAGGAAAATATAAATTAGGAGTTTTTTACGAATTTTTAAGTAAAGAAGGATTTTCATTTCAATCGCAGCAGCTTAAAACTTTCGGTATGATATCTTGCGGTTTGGTGGTCTTGGAGACAGTAACAATGATTAAAATTGCCAGTTGAAAAAAAAATAAATAAAATTATTTAAAAATAACCGAGTTTTCACATGTGAAATGTGTGCCACTTTGACGTCACGAGTTTAAAACCCCTTTCGAAACTCAATCAGAATAACGGACTCACAAGCAAAACATACGGCGCGCATCTGAAATAATTCTATATTTTACTTTACGTTGCCAGAAAAATAATTGAATGCTGTTTTTTAACAAGTGAATTATCCAGCATTATTTTCAATTGAGATTTTAAACGGGTCACGTTTTCGAATAGCAGGAAATATATTGCGGTGTTAAACAGGGCCTGATTATGGCAAACAGGGACTCCATTGATGAATTTGAGGGCCTCCATCCGCTCTATCTATGAAATTTGTTTTATTTTTCATAAAATATGTTTATAAAAAAGAATATTTCAGAACAACATTTGAAATTGGGGGCCATTTCTAGCCGGAGGCACTGGCCAAAGTCCCGATTTTTCCGTGAGATAATAGGGCCCTGGGGCTAAATACGCCAATCTGACAATAATTAAGCATACAAATGTATGGAGAGCTGTTTTAGTGGCAACCATAAAGTGAAATGATTATCGTTTATACTAGTGCTTAAATTGCAAAAGTCACCAAAGAATAAAAGACTACATTCGTGGCAAATATCTAAGCCGTTTCTTTAAATTAAGTATTAACGACTGAAACACGAAAATATATTGTATTGGTATCAGTAAAAGATAGTATAAGTAATAGTTAGTAGATATGCTAGGGCAATATTGATCAAAGCACAATATACCGCATTAATAAATATTTCGTGAAACTAAGTGTTCTATTCCTTTTTCAACAACCATCTCACATCACAGCTAAGTAATTCTACGTCACGTTAATATATCCCGCGGTAGTTTCAACAGAAAAGATTGTAACTGAACTTTTTTTTCTTGGAGATTCTGTTTGGTCACGTGTAGTTATAATCACATTTTGGGAAAATGTTCTCTTCTTGCCTTGCAAAGGGCGGGTACACAACTATTTAATTATAAAATAAAACGGTTCTCCACATCATGTAGTATCTAAAGTATTAATGGCATAACTTAAATCTAAAAAAGAGTTAGATGCAGAAATGAGTCATTTTGAATATTAGGAATTTTGACTGCGAACCATCACGCTTTTCTTTTCTAATTGCGAATGACACCGACATAGTTTTTTGCGTCATAATATTAACAATGGTCTCAGGTCAGTACTTATACTAACTTTACAAATAACTAATGAGTAACTTTATGCCAAGAGTCAAATCATTTTGCTTATTTTTAGATCCCAAATCAATGGAATCAATTCGAACTATACATGTAAGAAAAAGTTTCGTTCCCTACCGTGCGGAGAACGGGTACGCAGCTAGTATATAATAAAATCCGAGAGTAAACATTGTATGTAGCTATGTAGGTAGGTTTGTGACCTCCGATCTTCTTGCGCGCGTCTCTCGATGGCATTGCGCCGAGACGGTTGGTCACAGACCTACACAGTTTTGCATACGGCTTCACTAGGACAGATCCTAGCACGCCTCGGAGCGATTTTTTCGAAATTCGAATTAGAAAATGTTTTATTTTATGTTTTGTCCGATTTTTAGCGATTTTTCTCGCTTAATACGTAATAACGCCGGTAATTACACTCGCAAGAAAACGAAATTTACATCATCGGATAGAGGAGAAAATTTTCTTTTAAAAACTGTTTGTTCGGACTGTGTAACATAATTTGCAGATTTTGGGGAATTTTTCAAATAAAATTAAATTTGACGCTGACTTTCGTAAAATATTTTTAAAACTGCTGCATCTTAAATTCTATCCGTCATAACTTTTTTATATTTTGTCAAATGACGGAGCATACATTTCGCCCTCTTTTAAAAGAAAACCAGAGGCAAATATAAATTAGGAGATTTTTTACGAATTTTTAAGTAAAGAAGGATTTTCATTTGAATCGCAGCAGCTTAAAATTTTCTGTATGATATCCTGCGGTTTGGTTGTCTTGGAGACAGTAACAATGATTAAAATTGCCAGTTTAAAAAAAATAAAATTATTTAAAAATAATTAGTTTTCACATGTGAAATGTGCGCCACTTTGACGTCACGAGTTTAAAACCCCTTTCGAAACTCAATCAGAATAACGGACTCACAAGCAAAACATACGCCGCGCATGTGAAATAATTCTATATTTTACTTTACGTTGCCAGAAAAAACAATTGAATGCTGTTTTTTAACAAGTGAATTATCCAGCATTATTTTCAATTGAGATTTTAAACGGGACACGTTTTCGAATCGCAAGAAAGATTTTGCGGTGCTAAACAGGGCCTGATTATGGCAAACAGGGACCCCGGACATTAATGAATTTGGGGGCCTCCATCTATGAAATTTGTTTTATTTTTCATAAAATATATGTTTATAAAAAAGAATATTTCAGAACAACATTTGAAATTGGGGGCCATTTTGAGCCGGAGGCACTGGGCAAAGTCCCGATTTGCCCGTGAGATACTAGGGCCCTGGTGCTAAATACACCAATCTGAGAAGAACTATGCGTAAAAATTTATGGAGAGCTGATTTAGTGGCAACCATAAACTAAAATGATTAGAGTTTTTGCTAATGCGTAAATTGGAAAGAATCACCAAAGAGTAAAAGCCTACTTTCGTGGCAAATATCTAAACCGTTTCTTTAAATTAAGCATTAACGGCTGCAAAACGACGGTATATTCTATTGGTATCAGTAAAATATAGTATCATTAATAGTAAGTAGATATGATAAGGCAATATTGATCAAACCACAATATACCGCATTAATAAATATTTTGTGAAACAATGTCGTCTATTCATTTTTTAACAGCCGTATTACATCACAGCTAACAAAACATTAAGTAATTCTACGTCGCGTTAATATATCACGCGGTAGTTTCAACAGAAAAGACTGTAACAGAACTTTCTTTTTTCTTGGAGATTCTGTTTTGTCACAAGTAGTTATGATCACATTTTAGGAAAATGTTCTTCTCTTGCCTTGCAAAGAGCTGGTACACAACTATTTAATTATAAAATAAAACGGTTCTCCACTTCATCTAGTATCTAAGGTATTAATGGCATAACTTAAATCTAAAAAAGAGTATGATGCAGAAATGAGACATTTTGAAAATTAGGAATTTTCACTGAAAATCGTCACGCTTTTCTTTTCTGATCGTGAATGACACCGACATAGTATTTTGCGTCATAATATTAACAAGGGTCACAGGTCAGTACTTATACTAACTTAACGAATAAGTAATGAGTAACTTTACGAGAAGAGTCAAATCATTTTGGTTATTTTTAGATTCCAAATCTCTGGAATCAATTCGAACTATACATGTAAGAAAAAGTTTCGTTCCGTACCGTGCGGAGAACGGGCACGCAGCTGGTACAGTATATAAAACGGTCTCAAAACAACAGAGAACTCTGATTCACGCTTTGGGCTAATGCAAGTGCGCATGTCCGACTATTACGATCTGCGAATGTAAATCCCGGCAGTAAAATAATTCTTATTGTATCAGAGAAAGTTACATTCAGTACATTTAATTTCAGGCCCACTTGAAAAAATAATTAATTTCATATTCTATTTACGGCAGTTTCGGAAATACAGTACCGGAATCCATTGTTGTCACTTAAGTTGTTAAATTCAGCAATCAAATGAAACTGAACTCAGTTCTACACTTCTGAGACTCGGAAAATAAAAATGCATAAATATAAAACAAATAGAATATTAACTTACTGGCGCTTTTAAAATACTCGAAATTTCTTTGCAGTTCTACCTATTTTTCAATTTATTTCCTTCAAATGTGTAACGTAATTTGAACATAGCCCATTGCTTGATGTATCGTCGGCAGATCATCGAGGGCCGAGCATGCGCTTTTGTGTTAGGTCCCTAAGTTATCAGAGTCCTCTGGTATGGGAGACTGTTTTCCGAGCTGTAGCCCTATCTACCTTAAATATTGGTCCATGCACTAAGCAGTTACTACCGAAGGGCAGAACAGCCCTTCGGTAGAGAGAAAACCTGAGGGAGGAATTGGAGGGGTACAGTTTAAATAAGACAGAAGGAGGTTGATGAAAACCTCAGGAAATTTTTGAAGAGGAAGAAGAAAGCACCGAATAAAAAAATTTAATTTAATTTAAAGCGTTAAAATATGGGGAATACATCAGACAAAAACTAAAACGTTAGAAAATAAATTATCGGTTCTAAATTAATTCAATCGGTTCTAAATTCAAGAAACAAAATTTGGCTAGTCTCAATAGTTATCAACATATAAGTTCAACATTAACATATAAGTTTCCATATTCGAATGTTGAAGAACAGGGGCTCTATTCTGCCACGTTCGTATAAGCGAACGTTCAGATATGTGACATCAAAATGACGTTTTTCACATCCTGTTAACGTATGTTGGTATTCTGCAAGATACGGTAGAGCTTTAGGTGCAGATACTTCCTGCCGAATGTTTCCATTAGCATATGTTTCGAAATACGTCACAAATCCGAACGTTCGCTTAAACGAACGTGGCAGAATAGACCCCCCCCCGCGTTAAACTAGACTCTATTTTGCATTTCTTTCTTCGCTTTAGCGGCAGCAGGAAATTAGGATAGTTCCGTAAATGCACGCACTACGGTAATTTACCTCACTGGCGCAGCGATCAACATCATGATTGAAATTTACTAGTTGGCAACCTTATAAATTAACCATTTTAATCTGCAGTGTTAAGACTAAACTTGATCATGCGTTCTCCTTGTTATAACAACGAAAGATGACAACGAAGTGGGAGATCTAGTTCAGCCTTGACAGTGCAAAACAGAATTGATTGAAAACTACCATGATGTTTTGCTTCATTTAACTGTAATTTTATTGAGTTACAGAAAATACATAATACAATGTTATTGTTTTGATTTGTAGATTTGCTGTTTAAAGTAAAAGAAAGCTGTTGTATTTCATCGGAAATGTTTCGTTTAAAACGCACATAAAGGTATGTAAATAATTAATGAAAGTGATGCTTGTTTCTTATGTGACAATAGTAGCTTGAAATTTTGTAAAAATTTCGAATTCTATGTTAAAAAAAATTGTGTGCAAATATTTTTTAAGATAACATAAGTTATCCTCATAAGCAATAAATTTTTGCTTTAGATACAGATACTTTGTTTTGAATCCTTTATGTAAAATATTCAAGTCATTTTAACCCTCTCGTCACCGAATTATGAAAAAATCAGAGAAAAAAAAATCTGTCTAGCATTTAATGCATCTGAAATACTATTATAAATCATGCAAAAATATTTTTTTCTAATGTCGATTAATATTAGATTTTTCTAATAGTAATTTCTGCATTTTCGAAGCATTTTGTTATGCTAAAATTAATTTAAAAGAATGAACATATTAGGTAAAGGTTGAGGAATAAGACAAAAACTATACTTACCTGAAAAAGAAAAAAAAAACGGTAAAAAAGCAGCGTAAATATTTTCTTAATTTTTCTCCTGAAACAATGAAGCGAAAACTGTAAAAAATGATCTAAATCGACTAGAACAGCAATATAGGCACGATTTATGCATCTAGTTAAGAGCTTCATATACTTTCTACATGAATTAATGATATTGATATCACTGAAAGAAAAAAATACTAAATTCAATTGTTTTCTCTCTAAATATTGCTATTTGAAGTAGGAGCCTCATATGAGGTTCAGGGTGACGAGAGGGTTAAATAGAACAAATGTTTTTGTAGTCTGCACTCTTTACAGCTTGCACGAGTTGAGAAGCATGCCGATAGTGTAGTCTGTTTTATTGGATAACCATTTTAATCAGATAGAATAATGACATATAATGTATCATGCTTACCACTAAATTTCGCCGCCTTTTTGCAATCTCTCCACCAGTAAACTGATTTACTTTCTTTGAAGTTCACCAGTCATTTCTCAGAAATGAGTTAATGCATAAATGTTACATAAAAAAAATATGCGGCAGCTTTAGTACCTTTTAACCCTAGTTTGGCAGCTTTAAAGATGGGATTTTTTTTTTTCGTTTTTATGGTTGCCAGAAAAAAACAGTACTGCGAATGATTTCTCTGCTTCAAGTAACAACACTTAGAAATATTGTGGCTAGATATGGCCGCTTTGTGAGCCTAACTAGCCAGAAATTTTCGAAAAATCTACTAGTAGGTGCTTTAGCCATATTCTTTTTAAGCAATTTCAAGCCATTTCTACACATTTTCAACAGTCGTTGATCATACTGTCAGCTAGCTTGCATTTGTAGTTTTCCATTTGCATTATTAAGTGTTATTTAAATTTATTTTATAATGCGCATGCGCAGACTTGAGGTATAAAATTTCATTATTGTGGTCTTTCAAAAAATGCTCACAGTACGCGGCAGCGAAATAAAACTTCGCAGACGACTATCCGGATGTCCACAACGCAACAGGGCAGTTTCACTTAACGTCACAATTGATTCTTTTTAGGAATGACATACCACAAAAACTAGTCAAAAATAAAATTTTATTTTGTTACTGGAATTAGTTATATGTAATTTATTTTTCTCTCAACCCGAAATCATTTTTAGCCATTTCTAGGCACTTTTTCTCCTGCAGAGTTGACAACACTGAGTAGCAATAATTGAAGAGTTTGCTGCGAAAAGGAGGTAGTTTCATCTTATGTGCGTTTGGAGTATGTGTAGTATCTTGCAGCACAAATAAATAAATCTGAAATACTTTCATACTTTAAATACGCACTAAAGTGCTATATATTGTTATGAATTTCTGGTCTGATCCCCAGAGGTTAAATAAAGTATAAAGTTCGTATTCTACGCGACAAATATTTAAAATTTGCATTTTGTTGCATCAAAATCAGTTAATTAGAATGCGAGATGGGGATTTTAGTGTTTCCTCCATAGCGTAACGTAGGATTTTCTCGAATTTTCGAGAAATATATGCTCTAGAACTTAGTTGACTTCACATTTGGGGATTTACTTTTTCTTCAAATTAGGTGATATTTCGCCATAAAGTCGCCAAGCTTGCCGATACTTCGGACATTTGGTACGATTTTACCAATGGGGCGTGTAATGTTTGGTTTCCTGCATTAGTATTACGCAGTAGCCTGGCATTGCTCATTTACATTTTTATGACGTATTCAAAATTCGTGCTTTTTCGGAATTATTCTGGAAATGGGCATTTTTACTAACTTACAATCGATCCAATCAAAGGAACATCAAAACCACTAATTGCCTTTTCTGTTTTCTTGGATATTTTCCCCCAAGGTATTGCTACAGTTCTACGTCCTTTTAGCAGCGAACCTTTTAATTGGCCTATCACGAAAGTAGACTATAGGAGCTAACACTCTCCGTAGCTGCTTGCTGGTATTTGTGGCCTCCAAACTACCTTTCGACAATGTAAATTAAGAGGCCTTGCAGGAGCAAATTAGGCAGGGCGTTCCCATCACCGTCTCAAAATTTCATGAATTTGTTTTCTTGTGTTGCCTAACCCAAGGAAAGAACAAATCTGAAATATTTTTCATTTACCTCTTTTAGTTTTGGAGTTATGGGGTGTCAAAGTACCTTAGACGAGTGACGTAGAATTAAATTAGGGCCAGTTTTACCACTTTATTGTCCCGACTGTGACTGGCTCATAGGTGCTGCAGAGAATTATTTCATTTTATCCTATAATATACCTTGGATATTAACATCTCAAATTGAATATTCACTCGAAAATTGACAGAGCCCCCAAATAACCCCCCCAAATACCCCCAATTTCATAAAAAAATACAGTTTTAAGAATGCTTTAAATCTTGACTCTGACGTGATACAGAAAAAGTTTTTGCACAGAGCAGTTATACATCTTGATATAAAGTCAATCCAATGTTAAAAATTTTTGAAGTCCCCCCAAGGCCCCACGGTACGAGGCCACAAACATGGTCCTTTGCGCTAATTTATGCAATTTCGAAGCATTGGTACAGCTGAAGCCGTTTTCCCACAGGAGAACCATTGCCATGGAGATATAGTATCAACATAGTAATTTCGTATTATGAAAAAACATTTTTTGAAGGCACAACTGTTTTCAAGAAAAATCGCAAAAAAGTACCTCCCTATTTGGAACATTCCACTGGCACGCATGGAGACATTTCGACGTTACTTTTAAAAGTTTAATCGACTGTAGCAATATTGAAAATTAACTTATTCTGCATATATCTCAAATATATTCTCCATATATCACAAATAGTTCTTTTACAGGGGCACTCATAAGAATTACATTCCGCTGAATGCGGATCTCTGCAACTACTGAACCGATTCGAAAATTTTTTTCACTGATAGAAAGCTACATTATTCCTGAATATTATAGGCTATCTTTCAGCATAACTAGTTTTTTACAGGGACACTCAAAAGAATTCTAATACATTACGCTATATGGACATCTCTGTAACTACTAAACTTATTCTAAAGATCTTCTCACTGAAAGCTACACTATTTCTGAGTAACATAGGCTAAAATTCTTGCATGTAGCATAATTTACAGGAACACTCAAAATAATTCAAATAATAAAAAAATTGTACATCTTCTATAAATAAAATATTTTTATTATACAGCATTTTACATTATTTCTGTTCTTAAATATAATTTTTTTTTGTAATGAAAAAAAGTAGTAAGTTGCTAATATTGAGCTGAACTCTTACTAGGCAGTAGAATAGGAAGAGCTGTTTTACAGTGGAAGGATCATCGCTTTATCAGAAGTAGATGGGACTGCTACAATGAAATATTTGCATACAATACTTGACTCTCATTCATTAAATGGCCACAACGAGATGACACAAAAACAGTCACTACAGACAGGATATTTTTTTTTTGCCGTTTGAATTTGCTTCTGTTACTCTATTTACGATTGTTAATATAAAAAGTATCAAAGCAGCTCACAATAAACAATACAACAGACCAGGCCCGTAGCTACGGGTGGGGCTACGAGGGCGGTGCCCACAATGCTAAATTCTGTGCCCACCCTGCTTCTGGGCTATACAAGCGGTCGTATCATGGTCTCTATCTGAATCCGAACATTAATAGAACACCGCTTTGATTGTTCAAAATTAGGTTTGTCTCGAAATACATTACGATAACTTTTTCAGGTTTATTTAGGCAGTTTTTTGAATATACACTTAGAAAGGACAATAGCTGATATTATAACCAGAATACCAAAGAATGCTACATACAAATCTCCGGGAATGCAGAATGAAATTATTTCTATATTGACGAAAATGGTTCAAGAAGAAATTGCGAGGAGAGTTCCGGGAGCAGATGTTCCATTCTTCACTATCAATGGGACTGAAAATGTATCTATCCGTCATCCGTGTTGTAAAAGCAGGAATTCCATTTGAACATTTAGTTAGAATTGCTATTACAGTTTATCTGGATGCAGATGTGGTCTGTACAACAATTCTAGATGAGCTTAATAAACTGGACTGGATTCTAAAGAACATCATCTCTCAATGCTACGATGGTGCTGCCGTCATGGCTGGAGCGGTGGCATGCAGGTTAAACTCAAGTGTCAACTCAAGAAAGAAATTCCTTACATTCATTGCTACAACCATAAATTGCACTTAGTGATTATAAGTGCTATTTCAGGGTACAAAGATTTGTGCAGTTTCCTCGATATCTTTTCTGAACTTTATAAATTCACTAGAAAGTATCACGTTGCAAATGTGTATGAGGGGCAAGCACTGAATCGTCTAGTGCCTCAACGATAGTCTGGGCATTACCGCTGTACAGTAGCGATACTAAATAATTACTCAGAACTTATCAAGGTTTTTCAGAAGTGTGCTGACTCAAACTACTGATATTTCAATGGAAGCAACTGGGCTGTTTTCCCAAATTAAAACTCCTCGGTTTGTATTTCTTGGAGCTCTTTAGCATTCCCTTCTACCCCGGTTAGATCCAGCGAGTAATACACTGCAGTCTAAAGCTATGGACCTGCTACAAGCCAGTGAAATTGTTGCCAGAGTTGTAGAAGAAATTAATAAGCATCGAAATGTTGAACATTTTGACACCTTATACAAATCGGCTATGACAATGCTATCTTCTGGACAGCAGGCAGTAAAGATTCCGGCTCCCAAATGTAGATGTGTGGTTTCAATCCATTTCACAGATTTCATCATGAATGAATCTGTAGGAAGACGCTTATGTTCCCAGCATTGAAAGGAAATGTTGCAACAAGAACTACTATGAATGCACCATGATGCCTTTGATCAAACAATAACAGAGCTGAATTTACGCTTCGGCCCAGAGAGCATGTAATTGTAAGAGGGTATGAAAGCTCTCACGTTCATAACAAGCAATTCGTCCGACATGCAGCACCACACGTGTCTGCCAAATTCATGCAATATTGATCTAGATGGCGCAACTGCTGAAATAGCAACGGCACGAACTTTCTTGCAAAAGAAAATATCAGAGTTGAAACTCTCAGCCACATTGCATGAAATGACAGCATTTATGTTCAATAACAGAGATGCATTTCCTTCTATTTATTGCCTTCTTGCTCCTGCCTTGTCAATAGGAGCATCTACAGCAACCTGCGAGGCGTCATTTACAGGGCCTAATTACCGCAAAGGCTTGGGAAGCTTGAGCTTCCCCTCAGAATTTGAAAGGGGACCCAAAATGACTGGAAAACTGCAAAAATTCAAAATAGTGTTTTTAAATGCATCTTTTAAGTTATTGTAAAGATTCTTTTGTCTTGAAAATTTTGCGCAAGCAAGATAAAATACACGCTGCTTTATTACAACTTAAGATTTGGCCTAAATTGACTACAATTTGTAATATTTAATTAATACTCTTAATTGCATTGTAAGACCATGATAATACTAATTCAACAAGTAACAAACAACCTTAGAATTTTGATGCAATTATTGAATACAATAATTTTAAATGTCAGTGTGTGTGTGTGTATGAGAGAGAGAGGGGTGGGATGAATACTAATCTGAATTCTGCTGGACCCCTTTTCGGGAAGTCATTTAATGCATTAGTGAGTTTTGTTACAATGCACATAGATTTAGAAAAACTTTACTTTTCCCAAACAAAAATCCGAGGAGGGGGGCCCCAAAATGAGACTGAGCTTCCCCTCACTTCAAAGGTTAATCGGGCCTTGATCATTTAGCACTCGTTCAAGAATCTTAACTCCATTTCCTTCATCCATGCTGCACGAGAGGAAAGCTAATCTAAGTTCTCTTGCATTTGTACATAAACTCATGAACAGCATTGCAGTGGAGCTTGTTTTAAAGCGGTTCCATGGTGCAAAGAATCGACGTCTTCATAGCTTTATTGAAATGTTGATTGAGTGTATTGAAGAAAAAACTATCAAAAATGCTAGGATAAAATCAATAAATAAACTTTGTTATTACTTACAGGACCTTTAAAAAAGGTATACGCGTTTCGAAAGCAGCAAAATATATTAAAAGTTAAAAAAAAATATTTTGTGTTTTCATGCTTTGCTGTTTGCTGGATGGTGCGTATTAGGTACTGATGAAGAAAGACCCCCTTTTGTTGCTCCCGAAACGCTTATACATTTTTAAAAGGTCCTGGGAGTAATTACAAAGTTTATTGCTTATTTTCAAGACACTATTCTTAGTTCCCGCATTTAATCTGTTCAGTGGTTTTTTTTTTTCTTTTTAAAAATATATTTACTGTTTATTTTCCTTACAGCGTATTTCCTTAGGCTGCCTTGATAATTAAATATAAAAATTTTTGGCGAGGAAGTATTGTTTTAGCCGTTAAATAGTTTTGCTTTGTTTTAGTTAGCATATTCAAAAATCGTGCCCACCCTGGGTATTTTCGGGCCCACCCATTGAACTAACCCTACCTACGGGACTGCAACAGACTATACTACAACTAAGTAATTAACCTGAGAATTTGTCCTTGAGGATTTTGTTGTAAAATAGTATACAAGTCAGAAATAAATGATGTGGAATTTCGACAATTTCTTTTATTCACAATATTATTTAATATTTGTTTATTTTAAATGAAGTATAAGACATGGTATATGTAAAGCTAATTAATTTAGATAGTTTGTTTTTTTTACGCATTAGGCGAATGCAGATAGTTACGACAGTGTTTACGAATTATTTTGAGTGTTCATTATGCTGCATGCATGACTTTTAGACTGTGTTTCTCAGTAATAGTGTAGCTTTCAGTGAAAAGATCTTTAGAATCGGTTCTGCAGTTTCAGAGATCTCCGTATAGCGTAATGTATTAGAATTCTTTTGAGTATCCCTGTAAAAGAACTAGTTATGCTGCTTTGAAAATGAAAAAAACTCTCTGAGCCAGTCACAGTCGTGACAATAAAGTGGCAAAAATGGCCCTAAATTATTTCTACATCACTCGTCTGAGGTACTTTGACACCCCATAACTCCAAAACTAAAAGAGGTAAATGAAAAATATATTTCAGATTTGTTCTTTAATTGGGTAAGGCAACACAAGAAAAAAAGTTCATGAAACTCTGAGATGGTGATGGGAACTTTCTTCTATTGGCTTGCCCGATTTGCTCTTGCAACGGCTCTTAATGGAAATCGAGTGACGCGCAGCTATCATAAACAAGGGGCTTGCCACCAAAAATTGCAATCCATGAAGTAAAATAGAATTTCTAAACTATCAATTTTAGTCACGTGTTTTCTGTGGTAGATATACATTTGTCTTTGACGAGCGATGATCGGAAAGTTCACTAATATTTATTTCATTGTTCCAGAGTGATTATTAACTGCTACATGAAAACGATGTTTCCGACTGCTATGTGATTCTAATTCCTTATTATGTGCCAGAAATAATTGAAAATTCGTGAGAAAATTTAATTTATTTTCTCTCTAAACAGATGCTGTAGGTATAGAAATGTCCATCGCTCCAATTAATGCTGCATCTGAGCCTGTAGGTTCAGCCAGCGGAAGACCATCTACAACTGAGTCTCGATTGAACCTTCACCTTGCGAGGAAGAAGAGATACTATTTCTTAACTATTCCTGGTGGAATTCGGCTGCTTGAGCTTGTATAAACTATTTTCTTAAAATTTAAATGTTTATTTTAAGAATAATTTGCATTTTTAGATACAAATTTTAAACGAAAGCAAAGCGTAATAGCCTGATTGATATTGCAGTATGCCCATAGAGGAGGAATAAGTACCCATGAATGAAGTCTGCTTCACTTCACCCCTTATACAATACACACTATCCCATAGTATGCAGCACACCCTACTGCTACCAAATATAATTGTAAAAGCGTTAAAAATACCCTTTTAGCTGTTGGGAAGGAGGTTATTTTACAATGAATCCTCAGTCATTGTAGTTTGTGAGGAAATGAAAATGCAGACTTGCAAAAGAGGCATCACTAGAGGTACGAAATTTTCGTTTTTATGGAGTAGATGCGAATTTATACGAAATTTTTTTGTAAGCGAATTTATGCGAAAATTTCTTATTTTTGTGAATAGGTGCAAAATATTACTTTTGAGATGAATACGTCTTTAAATTTGCTTCCATAGTGGGAGACAATTCAGAAACCATATGGTAGCAAAATTCGGAGATACAGTTTGATGTTGCAGCATTGTTGAGTACACATCTCAATAAACAGGTACGATCAATAAGCAGGAATAAAGATTCGAATGTAAAGAGACATATTGCTCTTTTCCTACCTTTGCTGAAGAAGCTTTACATAGCATTTGGAACTCCCATGTAGTAGCGTAGACGTAGAACACGTCTTTAGTAATTATAATGTCGTCGTTACGATCAGAAGAACGATGTAGCAACAACGTAGCTTTTAATTAACATTGAATGTAAATTTTAAGTGTGTGGATGCGGATTTTAGTGAAATTTCAAAATTTCATTTTTTTTCTGCGAAATTTCTGTTTTTAACTTGCGAAAATTCTGTACCTCTAGGCATTACTCTTGGAAACTTCCTGTGTCACCTGCTAATATGAGAAATTCTAAAGTTCTAATTAAACAAAAAAATTCGATGTGCAATTACCAACAGAGAGTAAACTTTGGGCGAATCTTGGGAAAGACACGGCCGTGTTCACAAAGTACTTGACACCCGTGTTAATCTACCAAAACGAGGATCAGTCAATGTAAAGAAAGAATGCAATATTTATTGTTAGTATGTAACTGCATTTCCTTTCGCTTTGAGGACGGCAACTCATCATAGGGCGTGGAATTTACAAGCTTTCTAAAGTGGACCTAGGGAGTTCTGTACATTCTGATTGTAGATAGCAAATGAGTTTGAACTTTTAAGAATGCTTCCGTGTCCCACCGACTTTTCATCTGATGTGCCACCAAAGATGTTTAATTCGATTTAGACCAGCTGATTGACTTGTACTGTCCGAAACATTAATATTCTTAGCCGTATATTAATTTTTCACCATTTTGGAGGGCATGTTCTGAATCATGCATTCTGCTGATAAACATCCATTCGCTAGCCATTATTTTAGTAGTATAAAGCTCCATTCCGCTCATCGCCATCCGCTTTATAGGATCTGGTGCCGCTCTACGGTTAGCCAGAGGACATTAGCAACAACAAGAACAACGTGATACGTCATATAGTAAACACAGGGTATCCATCAAATAACACCCCAATTTCAACTTTAAAAACCTCAAAAGCAAAGGTCAGTAGAAGAATGCTGTGAACGTTATGTTTATACCTGTAGAATTTAAGATTCGAAATTGTACTTACAATAGCTGCCAGCAGGCGGTAATCTACACAGATTTCCCTTAAGGGGATGGTGGACATTAAAAAGTGTTTTTATTTTATTTAATAAGATAGGATTATGAAATTTTGTATTTTAATATATTAAACTAAAAGCATTATAAACCATCTTTTTTTTAAATTTAAATTATTAGTAATTAATTAAAAATTATTTAATTTTTTAGTTTCGAAAAAATGCTCCATGCGTTTTAATTTTAACTTTTTTTAGTAATTTTGTTTTATAATAGCATAAAAATGTATTTAAAAAAAGTCTGTGTATCGGTTTTTGATTCGACCGAGTAGTTAATTTTTTAGAAATATTTTCATGGATATATACCAAACTTTCCCGAAATTTTTCAGTTTTCGTAAATAAAAGTGAAATTTCATAATCGAAATTTTGACCCTATTTGAAAAGGATACACAGATATGTTGTAATATGAGAAGAATGTTGGTAGTAAATTTTGTACAATTCCGACCAAAATTAAGTCGCATGGAGCAGTTTGAAGGCAAGAAAATCACAAAAAAACTTGATTGGGAGAAAATACAGTTTAAAGTGTAATTTTCCATTTACATTTAATACCGTCTCTTCTGAATAATTTTATTTATGATTTTACATTAACAAAAAATATTTAAAAAAATTTCATTCGAATATTAGCTTATTTTGTAAAACGTTCAATAAAAATTGTGACGTGTTTATTTACGCGTTTGTTTGCATTTTTGTGAACACTTAACTGTCCCTTTTAATTTTTTCAAACCCTAATATCTTTTTAAAAAATTGCCGTAGACATACGCGGTTTTTTCTCCATGGTTCAGCTTTAACTGTAGAATATTACGATGTAAAAAAGAAAAAACACATTTTTGGGGCCAATTTTGATGATTTGGTGTCCACCATCCCCTTAAGAAGAGACGGCGTCATGGATGTAATCTTGATGTTAAAAGGCGTGCTTTGTATGTTGAAAATTAAAAAATTATGGGCTTAATATTAAAAAAAATCTTCAACACGCGATTTAGAACTCCCCAACACCCCCTTGCGTACGCCACTTCAGATAACGCTGCACTTCAAAGTAAGCTCATTCTCAACAAGCAGTCACAACAAAATCTTTTGGCAATGTCCACCGTTCGACATACAGAGGTCGAGGTGTCGCAAACGAATAATGATGTTTGTCGTCACAGTCTGTTATGTTACAACGGAATCGGATTCACATGCTACATAAATCGAGCTCGTCCAGCATGTTGGGATGGTACTATGTGGTACCCGTATCTTTAAATATGCTTTACAGAAAGTAGTCACAAGGAGTCAGATATGGAGAATATGGAGGCGAATTCATTATGGAGGCTAATCCGGTTTTTATAACTACTACTTCGAAACTTCATAAAATTTGTACAGCTTACATGATAAACATATCGTTTGCTGCATTCTTCTATTGGTCGCTGATTTTGATATCTTTAACTTTGAAATCAGAGGTTATTTGCTGGACACCCTATAATAATAACATATATAAATTCCATAATAAACGAAGCATATATTGACGTCAGTTAGTTAGAGCATACATGGACGGACAGTTAGACAGACCGAAATCACTAACTCTTTTGAACTTTGTTGGAAAATGTTAAAAATTCTAAGCATCCCGTTACAACCCAAATATTTTTATATTCTTTTTCTTATAGCTGTAGTGTAACAAAAGCTTGCATATGAGCTCTCTTTTTTTTTCTTCTTTGTAATTACTGAAATTTGTTTCCAATTTTATTTCTTTGAGAGTTACATTTTTTTTTTTTTTTTTTTTAATTGGCACCAGTTTTTGTCAGCTATGCATCTGGGCAGTTTTGGATTCTACGGAACTTTTTACGACAAAGTTTCTGAACAAGTTCCTTCTCCACTTTTCATGGCTACGACAAGAGAAACCTTCTTCCTGCTCATTAACTTCAACACATTGCTCACTGTTTTCTATATTTCTGTCACATCAATGATGAGCGACAGAAGTCACAAAGCTCTCATGGAGAGTTTATTTGTGAGTATTTTTAAACTACTATGAATGTTGTTCACACATCTCAAAATAGAAGAAAATAATCTGATTTCTGTCAGTCATATAAATGTTTATTTTCTACGGTATGTGTCGCAAGATGCTTCCCGGATTGGGCATGCAGTGGCTCATGGGCGCCGGCAGCATAGGGCAAGGCGGGGGCGATGCCCCCGCCTGGATTTTTATATGCAGTATTTTCCCTTGCTTTTTTGCTCTTTCCAGCATGGTAACCATACGTTGAAGTAGTCTTTGCCCTCCCCCTGGGAAATATTCTGCCGGCGCCCATGCAGAGGCTAGAGAACTGTTCTACCTCACCATGGGTTCGGATTCGATTCCTGGCGTGCGCTTGGGTGTCCTTTCGCCAGTTCCTTCATAGGAAGCAATGCTAATTCATCCGTTAGATGCCTCCATGATAAAGTGGAGAGAACGAAACATACTTTCAGTTAGAAAAATTCGTCAAATAAAGAGTAGCTTTCAGATAGGGCAATTTTTTTTACCAGGAGTTGTATACATATTAAAATACGAAGTTTAATTTTTATACGGTCCCTCCTATTCAATAACTTACATTTGAAAAAATGTTGCTTTGTGTCTAGGAAGGTAAATGAAAAAAAAAATGCCATGTTTCTGAGTGGAATAGTTACCAAGATGTTGCAAGTTAAAATTTTTAATTGGACGCCATATACGTAATAAGGGGGTGTCTCAAAAGTCAGAAAAAAAAAATTACATTTCAACAGACGTTCATTTACGCTAGCTACAGCTACATTTGGCTCTTGGAAATCCTATTTCATTTAGAATTTTCCTCTAATGCATGTTTGGTAGTTTCTAGTTAAACTTAACCCACACTATTGCTCTGTATTTCTCCGGGGAAAAGGCAGAGTATAGGGAAAAACGCGCGATGCATCGTGGGAAAACGAGGTCATCAATGCATTTATCCTTCATTGTACCAGAAATCTTTCTACCTCGCATTTTTTCACCTACGTAAGGGAAGCGGGGTAGAAAGCAGCGAAAGTTACGGCATTTACCTCGCATAAGGGTGAGGTTTAGAGGTGTGGAATAGGGAATTCAATCCCGCTTTTGCGGGAGCAGAATATCATGGCTACAATTTTCATATTTATGTAAGGTATTGTTTTAATTATGAATTAAAATAAAGTATTAAACCTGATTGTGCTTATAAACTTACTTTTTCGCACTTTTCTCTATTAAAATTAATTTTTATTTGGATGAAATGTCAATCCCGCGGGATCCCGGAATCTCCTGCGAAATGTGATACTTCATAAAAATCAAGATTATGAAGTGATATACATGAAGAAAACAGGAAACAAGATGCTACATTATTTTTAATACACTTTTCTTGTGGTTTTTGTTAGCTTTTCCTGTTTGACTTTATACAGTTTCTTATGATTCTATCAGCGTCCGTGGGTTTGATTCTGCTTTACCAAGAAGATGAAGTACAAAATGCCTATGGACAGTCATCGCAGACACGGCGAGGTCTAGGAGTAAGAAAATACCTTTTTCATACTATCTCACGTTTTAACCCTTTAACGCGCAGTGATACCGCTCTGGGATCACCAAATTCTGACGTTTTGGCTGTTGCCAGTCTCGGAGAATAGATTTGATTTCTATAAAAATAGTTGCGGGTGACTTAGCTCCACGAGAATCCTTTACTTTTTAGCACGCCATTTCCCCTAAAAAAATTCTCACGATTATTTTTAACAGCACTGACATCTGCTGAAAAATGGAAGACTGAGAGACCAGCTGGATAGATTGCCCAATGCTGAAAAAAGGACAGCCGTTGCCATCGCTCGACTTAACTACCAGCAAGATGGCGGACGATCGAAACGTTCATCGCGTGCCACAGATCTAGAGAGACCCTTTTTTACGTAGCTGGCTCTGCGGCACAGTGAGCACAGCGATCTGTGGCACGCGATGAACGTTTGGGCTCTGAACACGGCAGATGGGTGAAATGTGAAGGTCCAGGGTTCAGGCTTACCGTGTGGCTGTTGAACTAACAGTCCGGACTTTTGGGTAGTTTTCTCCTGTTGTAATGTGAATACTCTCTATAATCCCTTCAAAAATCGTCCGCTTAAGGCAATGCACCTCCTCATTTTAGACAGATACCCCTCGTGCAGATTTGCCTTCCACACAGTTTATCAACTGTTAATAAATCTATGCAGTTTTGAAAAAAAGGGGTGTTTTATTTAACAGCTGATTAATGTAATTTGCAGTCGTATTTTGATTGTTTGAATATTCACTGTACTGCCAATATCCAGGGCCGTAGCCTGAACCCAATCTCATCCAGAATCTTGCATTTTTGATCCCTCTCGAAATTTTTTTGTGTCTAAGAGCTTGGATATACTACGCTAATAAATAAATAAATATAGACAGACATAGATGCTAAATATGTACATAATATAAAGGTATACTGGCAATCATATAAACTTTGTCTCCTGCTTGTAATGTTCGCACTGCTGTAAAATTGAAAAGATAATTCGGAGCTTGTTTCGATGTCAGTAGTTAGTAAATCCTACTAATATTATAAATGTCGATGTTTGTATGTATGTTTATTACTGTTTCACGCTGAAAGGGTTTGACGGATTTGGATGAAATTTGGAATAAAGACAGTTAAAATCCTGGATTAACATATAGGCTATTTTTTATCGCACCAAAAAAGACTGTTCCTAAATTTTCACAAAAACTATATTTTATCAAAAAAAGAAAAAAAGAAAAGAAAAGAAAAAAAGAATACATTTGAGTTTTTATTTTACAGGGCAGTCGACAGATGGCGGAAATTTATAGAATATACAGTTTTTAATAAATAACTTCATTGTATCGTCTGCTATGCCTGGATAAAGAATACACCTGGATAAGTTTTTTCTTCTGGCGTGGATTTATAAGCGGACTTCGGGCCAAACACACGAATCCGAAATACATGTTACAGAAACAAACAAATTAAAAATAAGTTTTTGAAACTTTCATTCAGTTCGAATTGTACATTTTTCAGCGCATCTTTGTCGCCATTTTATTTCTATTGTATTACAATCAGAAAAAGGATATTAGAAATATCAATTTTAACCAATCAATTATCAATAATGTTTAATCCCACTTATGAATAATGATACACTTTCCAACTTAATGGAATAAGAAAAGAAAATAGGGAAGATGCATGGATTATGAATCAATTTTAATACTTTTACAGTGCGTATTTCTGATAACGGCCAATATATCTAGAAGCTCTTTAGAATTAATATGGTACGAAAATGGTTTGTACCTTTTTGTAGGTTTTTATCTCTAAACCATTTTATTTTTGTAACCAGGGGCAGCCCGACACGGTAAGCAACGCATCGAGGCACCAGCTTCGAAGGGGCGTCATTTTGAACTCCAAAACTAAGTAGCGCATAAAAGGGGGTGTCTTTATTACGTTAGCAGGGGGCGCCACCTACCCTAGAGCCGCCCCGGTTTGTAACCATCTTAATTTTAAATTTCATTCAGAATCTGGGAGATTTCAGTGCCATGGAAGCCGGTGAGAAACAGGATTCTCTCCGAACAAGATTTATTAAAATAGCGAACCAACTGGTCGCTGGTCGCCGGAGGCGGCTAGTATGAAATATATGTTTTGTAGTTTTCCTAAAATTAACTTAATGGAACGGGAAAGGACTTTAACAAGCCATCCTTCAAACTATTTGATAAAAAATCAAGTTATCTTCTATCGCAAAATATAGGGGGGGGGCGGAAATCTTCTAGTTGGAGTGGATTATTATGGCCTTAAATCTCCTAATAATGTAAGATCTAGCATTGTTTTGTGATTTTTTTTAAAGCCACAAAATCAAATAAAGCCCATAAAGATACATATTTTATGACTGAAAAGGTATCGCATAAGATTTTAAATCAACCTTCTTAAATCTTTTAATTACTATATTCTAGTAACAAAACTATGTAATTATTGAATTACTTAGTAAATAAAAAGTATTTTGAGGGATTCTGTTTCAACCCTTTGAAGCGCTATGGTTTCCTCATGAAACCACCTTATTTCAGCGCTTTCACTGCTGGTCGCAAAAAAATATGATTAAATGGTTGCAATGCTGAAAAAATGCACCGTTGCCATCGATCCATTTAACTACCATCAACATGGCGGTCTATCGAATCACCCATCTGGCGCCACAGAGCTAAAGAAGTTTTCTGACAGAGCTGGCTGTTCCCGCACACATTCTATCGACCGCCATGCTGCTGGTAGTTAAATGGATCGATGGCTACGGCTGCACCTTTTCAGAGTAGGGTAGTCTATGCAGTTGGTCTTCTATATTAATGTGAAAATGCTTTCGCTTCAAATTGTTAAGGACAAATAGACTCTCGTCTTGACAAATAAGCTCTTTAAATTTCGCATATTGGTGTTGCTTGATAAATCTTCGCATTGTTTCTGCTTTAGAGTAAGAACTATTTTGTTACAACACATAAGCGTCTCTCTCGGAGAGGTCGAACTTAAAAATCGGTTTCTGAAATGCTGCACCGAAAATTAGAGCAATTTGTTACAAACAATTGGACAAACAACAGATTCAAAATTTGGTGGTTCTGTCTTGAACACTTGAATTTTAAAAATATTTCCGAATAGCAATCGTCCTTGAAATTTTGAATTTTTAAAAAATTATGTTTTTGATTGGCTTCAGAATGTTTAGCCGAGAATTACCTACATCACATCAAAAATTTAAAAGAAAACTAAAGTAAATAAAATTGCGAACAATACGAAGAAGTTTATTCTTATTGATTTTATTTAGATTATGATAATTTGTTAAATTATTAAATATTCTATTTGTTTCCTCCTTAAATTATTTCTTTTCTTCATTTTCACCGTAAATAATTACTAGCGTTATAAATTTATGCTGTTTTTACAGCTGACTGAGAAATAAATTCTCCAAAGATGTGAAGCAGCGCAATGATGTTTTAGTGACGTGAACATATTGAAATTTGATCGTAGCGAGAAAATATTGAAATGCTTTTATATTGTTAACGCTGATGTAACTGATTTTTCAGTACTTCAAATTACGACACTGTATGAGCATGACATTTAAAATAAAAAGATATAAGTTTTACAAATTTTGTCAGATAACTCTAACTGTCAGATAACTCGAGATGTTAAAGCAATAAACAAAATTAACCAGAGGCGGATTTGAAGAGCCATTGCTGGTCCAATGATTATTAAAAAAAAAAAAAAAAAAGTAGAAGAAAAAAGCAGCTACTCAATTTAACTCCCATAATCTTGAAAAAATCCATTACCGACATTCATTGCTGCATTTATAAATTTTGTACTGAATAGTGCACAAACTGAAAACTCAAAACTTTAGAACAGTTTAATATCAAAATACCTGGTTTAAAATTTTTCGTTCTCTTAGGTTACTGGACTCTTACTAGGATGTTTGCATTTACTTGGAAGTCTCTACGATCTTGGAAAATATATTCGCAAAACTGAATCTCACCGTACCCTGCCTCCAACATAAATAGATTAAACTAATGTATCGTTACTTTTAATGCAATAAACTGTGAAAATAAATGTTTTCATTACATTGTGTGACAAATTTATTTTGTTTCATTGTATCTCTAGATCTTCATATACAGAAATCTCTTACAAAGTTTCGATTCGGAACATCTTTCAATCAGACTTCGTACGATTACACGATCATCTGTAATCGATTACAGGAAATGATATGGATTACGTTTACGACTATAAACAATTTCCAAAAATATTATGACTTGTGAATGTTAATTTAGTAAAATAACACTAATCTTTATATTAAAGAAATCAACTATCAAAAGAATTCGATAATAGTGCAATTTTATCATAGCATTTTTGTAAAATATTATTTTAGTCATCGATTACAGTCGATTGTAACGTAATCGGCATCGGCACGAAGTCTGCTTTCAATATGGAAGTGCGAAGCATCAGTAGACTATTAAAAAAAAAAACAAAGTTCGACAGTAAATAACTACCCTGTACGCTGCCTAGATGGCAGCACTAACACATAACTGATCAGAAAATGGTGTTCTCCGAATTGTTTCCAGATTTAATATAAATTTTAGTATTCCTCATTGATCATTGATTGAATATATATTTAATCTTTCAAAAGTACTCCAGATAGAATCTACTTTTCAAAAATATTTTGTGACTTAAAATTTTGCCAGCAACTGGATTTTCCCTCCAGTATTTTGTAAAACTGTAAGAGAGAATACTTGGCTTTATTAATAAATAATTAAAACGATTTTTTTTCCCCGAAAGCTGAATAGGAATCAAAAAATTTTATTTTATCCCTTTTAAATGAAATATACATAACCATTGAAGAGAAGTTGAACTTGCAGAAGAAACATTTTCAAACCACTTGGCTTGAATGTTGTATCATAACGAAGTAGAATATTTTGGACGTAAAAGGAAAACTCAATAAATGCAAAAATATTTAATAAAAAGTATTAAAAATTATGCATTGTACCATTTTGAATTACAAAAAATTTACATTACTTTTAATGGGTTGAAAAAAAAAAAGATATACGATATAATTCAGGTCATCTGATTAATTTAAAAACGATTTTAAAAACTTACAGTTTTTGTATAGTGTACCCTTGAAAATTTTACATAAACACACCAACTCATGTTAAATAGTTATAAATGAAGTGAGCTTATTGAATTAGAATACTATGTAACTATTTTTGAGAAATACATACTGAGTTAGAGAAAATAGTTCCCTCGTATTTATTAAGTAAAGGCCTACAAATGAAACATCTGATTATTATCTTTTTCTTGTAATTATAGATAGCAGCACTGAAGTATTTTTTACAGTTAAACTTTTTTTTTCATCTTGCTTTAAAATAAATGTTTTCTGCAAATAAAACGCTACATTTAAAAGTTATATAAGACTCCATTAAAATAGAAAAAGCTATACGTAAGGGAGTACTTATTTGATGCTGCTTAAGACACAAATTTCCTTTACATTTCGGAGATCGAACCGCATGCTGACTTCAAATGCTTCCATCCCTCACATATAAAAGCATAATCGGTTCGTTGTACTAGATTATTTCAAAATAATTCATTTGAGGCTATTAAAGATAATAAATAGTGTGGTTAAGGTCTTCGAGATATGCAAAAACCGACTGCTGATACTTAAAAAGACTTTTAGATCAAGCAAAGCAGACTTTGCATGCAACAATAATTGGAAACGATCAATTGTTGCTGCACCTTAAGCTTTTGTGTTTTACTGACATGCTATTAAAAATACTATTGATGGACAAATCAATTTTAGGATAAATACTTAAATATTAGCGAATGTTTGCTCATTTTTTTTTCTTTCTTCTCTCTTTCGATCTTTTTAAATACAGAAAGTAAGGCAGCTCTCAAAACACTAGAGATATTCTTTTCCCCTTTCCGTTTATAAACGCATTCGGGAAGATTTTTTTGGTGAAAAACTTCCCACATACGGGTATCAAATAGAAAAATACCAGGAAAAATCCCATTAGGCAGCCCGCCAATCAGTGCTAGACGACTCATCACAATCGATAGAATGTAGCAACCGAGGAAAAATACTGGCTTTTAATTTTGTCAAAACTCCGGATAGCCAGGGTCTGATTTCCGGGAGGGCATTCGGGGCAAGCGCCTGCCCCCCCCCCCCCCAGCAAAAAGGGGCCCCCAAATTATTCTTTAAGTTTAGAAATTTGCGAGTTTTGATTTTTAATTTAACCCTTTGAGGCACAACCCTTTCCCAATGCTGAAAAAAGGGCAGCCGTTGCCATCGCTCGACTTAACTACCAGCAAGATGGCGGACGATCGAAACGTTCATCGCGTGCCCCAGATCTAGAGACCCTTTTTTGACGACAGCTGGCTGTGCCATTTCGATCGTCAGCCACAACGTTTCGATCGTCCGCCATCTTGCTGGTAGTTAAGTCGAGCGATGGCAACGGTTGACCTTTTTTCAGCATTGGGCAATCTATCCGGCTGTTCTCGCATTCTTCCATTCTTCAGCAGATGTCAGTGCTGTTAAAAATAATCGTGACCATTTTTGACGGGAAATGACGTGCTAATAAGTAAAGGATTCTCGTGGAGCTATGTCACCCGCAACTATTTTTATAGAAATCAAATCTATTAGTCGCGACTGGCAACAGTCAAAACGTCAGAGTTTGGTGTTCCCAGAGCGGGAACACTGCGCGTTTAAGGGTTAATATAAGAGAGAGAAACTTATTTTATGAAAAATAATTGTATTAATAGTTACTACATTTCATAGCATTATATCCACACCTTATTTTAGCTAAACGGTACGCAACTCAGGCAATCATTCAGCGCAAACTTATCATGGCGTGGCCTATGGAGTGATGCTGATGGCAAGGAAACCAAAGGAAATGCCTTCCTAAGTGGAGCGAAGTGAAATGAAGATCTATTTCAATATAAATAAATGCCCTGATCCTGATATAAGCATTCATGGCTGTACACAGGGAGATGGGGGGGGGACCAGATGTCCCCCCTCTCGAAATTTAAAATTTTGTTAACAAAATAATAATGATGAAGTCTTTTTCTGAAAAATTCAGCTTTTTTGACTGTTCGGTCCCTTTTCGAAATTTTTGGACCCTCCCGAATTTTTTTTTCTGGGCATGGTCTTGTAAGCATTAGGAAAATAAATACCTGAAATACTGTGGAGCATGTTACTTGAAAAATTGGGGAATTAAATTAACGATTGAATATTAAATAATATAATTGAAATATTATTCTTCATATTATTATTAATGTCGATTGAACCATTTCATCTCACTTTGCATCATGATTCAGTAATCACTTTCATGCTGTTACAACACCCTTTTTGTATGGTTGAATTTGAAAATTGCTTTGTACGGCATAAAAGAGGTTTCGAAAGAGGGGGGTCCCTAATGAAGCTTCTGCGCAGGCATAGGAGTAGAGTTATATGGGCCCGTGGGGCTCGAGCCCCCCCCCCAATAAATTGTGAATAGGGGCTGAGCCCACCCAATAATTTACTACTCAATACAGAAAACTCATTTATACTAACATAAAAAAAAGGATTTCACGCCATTTACAAACGTTTAAAAAAAACTTTACTTTTAAAAATTTTCTTCTTTTGATTTCAATCAAGATTTAGTATTCATTGTGACGCCACGTAACACACAATGTTACTATAAGCTGCCCTCGCCAGGCTTTGGTTAATTAAAATAAGATTATACAATGTAAAGTATGAAATGAAAAAAAAAGTTCAGATGGGTCTAAAATACACTATGTCATCGAAAATGTTTTTTTTTTTTCCTCCTTTGGATTTTTCACTTTGATTCTATTTTTAACTTATAACATGGTAGGAAGATACTAACATGGATATTTACCTTACGTAGGTGTAGCATTCTATGGACCCATAGAGCTCGAGCGCCTCCAATAATTTACACTTATATATAGTAAGTCATAGCTGCCAACTACTACGGAATAAAATTAACCACTTTTTGTAAACAGTATAATTTTTTAATAATTTTTTTCAAAATAGTAACCAGCTCGCGCGCAGAACAAAAATTTTGCTATTATCTTAAGCCGAAAAATCATGTAGAAAAAGTGGTTAATTATATTCCGTAGCAGTTGGCAGGTATGAGTAAGTTATATGTACGTGAATCAGTGGCGTAGCTAGAAATTTTTCATGGGGGGTTATGACCCCCTAACCTCCCCTGTCTACGCCACTGATGTGAATATATGTGGTTGAGGGGCCCGGCCCCCCCAATAATTTTGAAAACTTTACGCTTATGTGCGCAGGGCCCCCAACGCGGAAAATCGGCGCCTGCGGATAGCAAGATTGACCATTTCAGAAGACATATGGTGGCGGAATATTAAGTTTTTGCCCAGTATTACACTCTCCTGCGAATTCTACTTAATTAGTAAAGCCACTGAACCATTACTGAAATTGTAAATATAAGACCTGTTATTTATTTATTTATTTATTTATTTATTTTTTGGAAATGCATTAATTCCCAAGCTTGTGTCTAGTCAATATGTTGACAGTGTGTTTTAAAAATTAATCGTTTACAGTGACATGCGTAAAAGACGTGATAACAGTTTTGCAAAGAATCAAACTCTGGTTTAGCTGCGCCTGTGGCCGAGCTCATAGTGCTCTGAACTGGGAGACGAAAGGTGCCTGGTCCTGGTTCAAACCTAGGTCACGTCCACCGACCTAACCGTTCGGGGTTTTCGGTGGTTTCCTCCGAAATTTAGCGTAAACATGGGTCTAAGGGGTCCTAGAAAGACCCCACGGAGGTCGCTTCCGCCCAATCCTTCGCAATGCTCCTTCGGCCTAGATACAACGTGTAGATAATTGACCGTAATCCCACAACAACAACAATAAACTGTGGATTAAAAAAATAATTAATTAACGATGAATCAGTAATTTGTAAAATCCTCTAAATGGTAGCTAATTGTTACAGAGAGCTGCAAATATTCAAAAGTTCCCCCTCTTTTTAATGACTATTTAAACTGTAAAGGGGATTTACAAGAATTTTTATATTGGATTCTAGAAGTATATTACTGGGCTATTGATAAGACTTTTATGGGGGGGGGTAGATGTCGATAAACTGCAAAGTCAATTGTCGTATTTTACCAACTTATTTATTTTTTTATCAACTATGTAATCAATTTCTCACTTTTGCCAACTGAGCTTGTGTAATTTTGCCAAGTGTACGAGAAATAGAAAGTAAATTATAGTTATCGTTAAGTTTTTTAAAATCAAGTTTGCAACTACGTATCTGATTTTCTCATGTTTGACAGAATTTGCGAGTGTCAGAGGGGGGAAGGACTCTCCTCTCCCCCTGAGTATATAGCACAGAAAATGAACGAATCCGTTAGTACTAATGTACTATAACCACAAATCATTCAACATGTGATAATTAACTCATTAATACATTGTACACTTTTGTACACTTTTAATTAGTATATTTTAGGTGACATGAAATTACTTTTTCAAATATAGAAAACGCACTGTGAACTCTATTTTTGTAAGGCGTGACACTTTTATTTTGAAAATATCATGCCACTACCGTTTTCCTTTTAACAAATTATAGCGTGCCAATTATGATTACAGCCTCACGCTTTTAAACTATATTTATGAATTATTTAAGTAAAGAGAACAGTTTAAGAAGAAGTTAAAGTACTTAGTTAAGTAAATACTCCTCCAAATGCGTTCAAACATAGCAATAACTGTTATTTTTTAAAGATAGAAAACTGTAATTTTGTTTATTCAGAGTTAAGATTTTCCAAATTTTTAGTTTTAACAGGAAACTTAAAAAAGAGGTTTCCTGTGAAAGGGTGTTGAATTTCTTTCTGCTTCAATGATCGTTTCTTAATTTTTTAATACACTTATTTGGTATTTTTAAATGAACGTTTAAAGTTCGCAGGAACTTTTGCTATGCTGTGTATCTACGCAAGGGCTATCTGCCAAGGTAGGGTCTGCTTTGGTTGGGTAATGGGCTTTATAAGGAGTTTTAGCACGTATTCACTTTGCATCTGGAGAAAACCGAACAAAATTCCAGACCCTTAGATCGACAGCCTTGCAATAGGCCAGTGGGCCTCCACACTTCAGCAATTTACCTTTTTGAGTGTCTTTTCCACACGGCCATGGTGGGTCTGGTCCAACTTTTGATGCCTCTGATATGCATAAAGAGAATATATACTGGGGAAACTATACTTCGCGACGATTTTCTTGACAGTATAATAAGAGTAAATTGGATATATTTATATGGAAATTTATGTTTAATGTTACGATTCTGTGGCAAAACTACTCTGAAAAATCATCTCTTTTATATATTTTAAAGCTATTTTTTTTTTTTATTTCCAATCAAATTTTTAATTTTCGAAACTAATAAAGATTGGACAAAGATTTAAACGGATTTTGAAATTTTCAAAAAAATTGACCCCAAATGTGATAAAATTATTTAAAATAAAAATCCAGATGTTTGAAATTGTTTCGAATTTCGCTTTGGTCTGTGACAAATCAGACGAGAGTAATCAATTTGTGATATGTCAGAATTAAAATAGATAAAAATTCCTGATGAACTCGGATTATCAGGACAAGACTGCACTTCAACACAGCTTCATACTGACATTCTAAACGACAAGAACACATCAGATGTCTTCCTGGTGTAATTTATTTGTGTCAAAGACGAAAAGTGAAGTGTAGTGGGGATTATAAAACTCGTGGGGGTGGGCGGGCCTAGCGTCCGGAAATGCGCTTCAAGCGTACCGTGGGAGACTGTGCGTGTGTCTGTGTGGATTCGGCTCGTTGATCTCCCCCTTTTCCCGCCATTTATGAAACTGTCATGAAAATAGATGCACTTGCCTCTTTCCATTTTATTAACCCTTTAAAGCGCAGTGTTCACGCTCTGGGAACACCAAACTCTGACGTTTTGACTGTTCCCAGTCACGAAGAATAGATTTGATTTCAATAAAAATAGTTGCGGGTGACATGGCTCCACGAGAATCCTTTACTTTTTAGCACGTCATTTCCCGTAAAAAAATGGTCACGATTATTTTTAACAGCACTGACGTCTGCTGAAAAATGGAAGAATGCGAGAACAGCTGGATAGATTGCCCAATGCTGAAAAAGGGCAGCCATTGCCATTGTTCAACTTAACTACCAGCAAGATGGCGGACGATCGAAACGTTCATCGCATGCCACAGATCTAGAGACCCTTTTTAACGCAGCTGGCTGTGCCGGCACAGCCAGCTGTCTCTAGATCTGTGGCACGCGATGAACGTTTCGGTCGTCCGCCATCTTGCTGGTAGTTAAGCCGAGCGATGGCAACGGCTGCCTTTTTTACTTCCTTGTACGTAGTATAAGGAAGTAATGTGATCCCGAAAAATTTTGGGGGCCAAATTTCGACATAAAAACCGATTTTGACTACCTCTAAATTTAATTTAAAAATTTTTTTCGATGCATCTCATCGTAGGCTAGCATGCACGATCATATTAACGCGTCTGCAACTCATTTTGACCAGTGGCGAGTCTACTGTGGCCAGTTTTTCCATGCCGTCTGTACGTACGTACGTATGTACGTACGTATGTACGTACGTACGTACGTACGTACGTATGTATGTAACTCGCATATCTCAAAAACTATTGGTCGTAGAATGTTGAGATTTGATATTTAGGATTGTTCTATGATCTAGTTGTGCACCTCCCCTTTTGGTGGCAATCGAATGGATAGTTTATGTACAGGACCGCCCAAAAGATTCGAAATACATTGCGCTCTATGGGCCGAAATTCATTAAACTCGCCTAACTCAAAAGCTATTAGGCGTAGAATGTCGAAACTTCATATTTTGGATAGTTGTAACATCTAGTTGTGCACCTCCCCTTTTGGTTCCATTCGACTGGATAGTTTATCTACAGGACTGCCCAAAACATTCGAAATACATTACGCTCTATGGGCCGAAATTCATCAAAGCGTTTTTAGAGGTATTGGGCTATTTCAAACGACTCAGAAGTGATATATGCTGTAAAGAGTTAGAAAATGAATTTCTCCATTAAAAAAAGTGTCTTTATCATTTATAGTTCTGCTACAGGAGCACTCAAAAGATTTCCAATACATTACGGTCAATAGCAATTTTAGGGGCATTCATCCATTTCAAGCACAATACCGTCTTACCACATAAGTTAGGTAATGGTCCGGCCACGGTCACGTGCCTCCCTCAAGAACTATGCCAAAAGTCGCCAAGCTTGGCGACTTTTGGTGTACGTGTGTGCATATTTAACTCTCAAATCTCAAAAACTATTATGAAATTTCATATATAAGAATGTTGTAACATCTAGTTGTGCATCTCGATTTTTGGTTCCAATCTACTGGACAGTTTATTTACTGGACCACCGAAAAGAATTTCAGTACCTTAATGTCTATGTACATCTTCTTTATAATACAACTGTAGACAGTCATTGTTTGGTACATGCCCAAAATCTCGCCGTCTGTCCTCGACCTTGGCGAGTTTTGGCGAAATATCGCCAAATTTGGCGATAGTCAGTCATTTGGTCCATGCCCAAAGTATCGCCATTTGTCATCGTTCTTGGCGAGTTTTGGGGAAATATCGCCAAATTTGGCGATAATCTGTCATTGTTTGGTTTATGCTTAAAATCTCGCCAAATGTCGTCGACATTGACGAGTTTCGCCGAAATATCGCCAAATTTGGCGCCAAACATTATTTCCTATTTTGTATAACTCTAAAACTTTAACCCGTAGATTTTTTAACTTTGTATTTAGAACTATTGTAATATCTAACTGTTTTCAATATCTTTTTTGACAGCAATCGACTGAGAATTTATTTACATGGTGAGCCAAATGACTTTGAATACATTGAGGTGTATAGATGCATTCAATTCATTGAAAGTCTGTGGTCAATGACTACTTTGGCTATCCCCAAAATATCGCTGACTATCTCAAATTTGTTGGCTTTTGGTGAAATATCGCCAAATAAAGTGTTAGAAGGAAATCTTTCAAATTGAACTCAGCTTGGCGATATCGAAATATTTGGCTAGAAATCGCTAAACCTTACTATTATTGATATTTTATCTCTTTCAAACAAATAAATTTAGAGGAAGTTCGTCGAAAAAATTTTTGATCTAATGGACGTGCAAGGAAGTCATGTGTTGGGCACATCAGATTTTTTCAGCATTGTGGAAAGGGTTGCGCCTCAAAGGGTTAAGGCCTTGCGATAATGTTGAGATGGAATTAATAAATCTGTAACTGCGTGCAGAAGATTTATACGATCAGACCAGCGTTAATATGCAACTATAGCAAGGCGAAAAGCCACGAAAATGATATTCTGCTGAAATCAGCGTATCTGTAGTTTAATATATTTTTTTTAATTTTAATTTTTTAATGTTAATGCGCTTCAATCGCATCGAAACTTTCAAGGGGTCTTTAGAAATTTCATAAAAAGGGAAAGAAAAAGCTAGGAAGAAGAAACCCTTTGAAATTATTAGATTTTATATATACATATTATAAAATTTTACTAATCTAATACACGCTGAACTGTCAATTTTATTTACATCATTGTACTGATGTTTACTGTAATCGTAAAGTATGTTCAGCTCTACGAGTGAAAAAAAAAAATAATTTTAGTGTAATACTCCTGTTTTTTTTTTTTTTTTTTGTTGGTTTTTTTTTCATATAGTGATTTATTGAAAACAAATAAAATGATATCTTTTTGATTAATTTAGAGAATTTTTAAATACAAATGTTTCTGGGGAAGTATTATATTTATGTGTAAAAAGTAAAGTAAGTGGCGCAACATCCAAAACATGGGACCATGGCGTGTGCTGTCCAACCATGCTTTCTCGGTTATAGACTCTGTAAGCATATGCCCATTAAGACGGCCCGCTTGACACGGAGGCCCCAGTATTTAGTTCCACAAGCAGGTTTGGTCCTCATTTTATCGACCCACTCGTAACCCATGAGTGCTGCCAGGAGTTATGCTAGAGGGGGAGGGGACCATAATGGAGGACATTGGAGTCCAACTGCTTCTTCCACACGGACACATTTATTAACTGATTGCTTTATTTTAGGGGGGCAACTGCCCCCTGCCTCCCATTGGCTACGCCCATGCTCATGGGATGAAAGGATATTTTAAACTTGCACAGTCCTTGAATCGAACCCTGGGCCTGTAGCACAGCAGCACAATGTGATAACCACTGGGATTCATGTTTACACTTTACGAAAACAATTTTTCAGATTTATCTATTTTAATTTACGTTTGTTTGTTTTTTGCATGCATAATTTTGTCAAAATTAAACTGGTAAAAGTTTTTTAATACTGTCAAAGCACGGTGTATGCTCTGTTTATTTACGTATTAATTACACCCGAACAGTGTACAGGGATACTATTTTTCTGAAATAAATTAATGCAAGTAAGGATCCTCTGACACAGTTAATTAAAACATAACAATTTAAAAATCATGCGTCGATAATTAAAGCATATAATATAATCAATAAAGAAGTATTTTATTCGTTAAGCCAGACCATAAATGTTGCACAGCAGAACTAAGAAAATCCGCTTTTTTTTCCCCCCAAGAAAAAAAAAGAAATTTGTTAGCTTCTTCCATTCCTGTGTAGAACGTTTTCCATACAGAAAGACAGATGGAATTCCATATAATGTGAAGGAACTGGGGAAAAAAGCCCATTTGTTTAAATACGTACATCTGCAACAAGGGTAACAGACTTACTAAACCAAGCTGTTTTTAGCTACTTCGTACGAGCGCCTGAAATTTGTGGCCCACACCTGGAATGATTTCCGGAACATCCCAGATTTTATTACCCTCATCTGCTATATTCTGTTAAAATGCTCCATTCGGTGAAAAGGGTAACTGGTAAAGAAAGAGTTACAGAATTTCAAAATACTATATATACTTCAAGATAGTAAAAATGCTGAACTTTCGATTTTTAATTTTAGTTGATTCAAGTAAGTACTTATCTCACGATAAGGAAAGGCGAGTTTTTGGTGTGCTAGGCGGTAAAATTACTTCGCTAAACGCAGTAAGCAAATATCATACAGCATTTTTCAAAAATGAAGATTACATTATATTATGAAATATAAGATGTCATTTTCTAATTTCCATGTAAACATTAACTAAATTTCGTGTATGCAATTCTTGGAACTGATTTAACTTTGTATTAATTAAAAATATAGCTTCTCATGATTGTCATTAATAAAAGCATATATCTTTCTACACTGATGGCAGTGGTTGGTGGTTTATAGTCTCCCCCCCCCCAACCCCCGAGAAACTCCATGCGTTCTGCGTTCTTCAGTTTAAAACTATTTACGTTTAATATTTCATTGGAATGAGGGACGTACCCAGAAAACAGCTTCGGGGAGGGTCCGAAAATTTCGGAGAGGGTCCAATAACGGTGAAAAGGCAGAATTTTCCACAAAAAGACGTCTTCATTATTACTTTGTTAACCCTTTGAGGTGCAACCCTTTCCCAATGCTGAAAAAAGGGCAGCTGTTGCCATCGCTCGACTTAACTACCAGCAAGATGGCGGACGATCGAAACGTTCATCGCGTGCCACAGATCTAGAGACCCTTTTTTGACGACAGCTGGCTGTGCGAACGGCTGCCCTTTTTTCAGCATTGGGCAATCTGTCGAGCTGTTCTCGCATTCTTCCATTTTTCTGCAGATGTCAGTGCTGTTAAAAATAATCGTGACCATTTTTGACGGGAAATGACGTGCTAATAAGTAAAGGATTCTTGTGGAGCTATGTCACCCGCAACTATTTTTATAGAAATCGAATCTATTCTTCGTGACTGGCAACAGTCAAAACGTCACAGTTTGGTGTTCCCAGAGCGGGATCACTGCGCGTTAAAGGGTTAACAAAAACTGAAAATTTTAGGGGGAATGGGGGGTCCGGACCCTCTGGAGCAACCCCCCCCCCTGGGTACGTCCTTGATTGGAATATAAGAATATAACTCACGCCTTCCTACAGTTACGATTTTTAAATCTTGGGTGAAGTAACTACAGAAGGAAGCAGATTTTTGAAGACATTTGCTTTCCCCTCATGGAACCACCCTCTATGAAGCCGCGAAGCCCCCGGCCTCTTGTGTACGGTTTCACCAACTCGGTATACATCTGTGCCTAAGCATCTGTTTCCCTATAAAGACGTCTGGCAGGAAATGATAAGGGGGGGGAGGGGATGGAGGCTGAAGGGGGAAATCAATGAGGTGAAAAATCCAAAAATTGACTAGCAAGCACTTTCTAGAAGATAATGTATATGTACTCAGGTATAGAATCTGTAAGTCAAATTTTCGTCTTTTATAAAATTAAGGGAACTGCTCAAAAATTTTCTTCCTTGGCTTGCATGATAATACACGTATCCCTACAGCTCTATTAATATCGATTTCAAATTGGTAAAAAGTCTCATCTAATAAGAAATGACTCCAGCAATTTACGGTGAGGTTAAAACTACAAAAGAAAAATATTCACTCCTTCAGACTTTTTACATATTTCTAAATATTTATCTATATTTCTTTCTCCGTCATTCTATTTGATAAAGATCCGGAGAAGGAGGAAGACAAGACAGAGGAGGTTTAGTAATAAGTATTTTTAAATAATGTTTTTATATAATAATTAAAGAACAGGTTTCTTATCACAGTTATTATGTCCAATAGCTAGAGAAAGTATAACATCTTTCCTCAGACATAAACGAGCAAAAAAACAGCAGTAACAGGATGGGTGGAAAAATGACATTCTAATGTATGATGTGTAGAAAAAATAAAAGCTTCACGACCAAATTTATATCTATCTGGCACCTGTTTCTTGTCAGATGTAATAGGGCATTAACTTGACTTTCATGTTGATTCAGCGTTTAAGAAGAAACAGACATTTTCTTTCTTTTTATTTTTCCTGCCCCAAAGAATTACCAGAAACGTGATTTTTAATAATTCGCCTTTCTAAAACTTTTCATATCAGAAGCTCGATGAACTTTCACTTGTTAAAACTAAGTAATTTTCACTACAATCCATGTGCTTGAATTTTTGGATTTCAATTAACGTGTTTCAGCTGCAGTGTGATAATTTTACAAATGTGTTAAAGGTTTTTACAAATATACGATATATGTTTTATTATTTTTCACATACACACACCCAAAAAAAAGAAAGAAAAGAGGGGGGGGGGGGAAGGAAAGAAAAAGAAAATAATATTATACTCCGTAATTCAAATCCTAATCTCAATACATATTTGAACATTGTATTCCTGGTTATATTCTTATAATTGTTTTTTAAAAATCTGTATTCAGAAATTTAGGTCAAAGAAGAATTAAAACTAATAAGAACTATAACTTTTGTGTAGCAAAAATTGCTTTTTTTTTAACAATAAAAAATGTGCTGCTTATGATACGTATTTTTAAGAACACAAAGTGTACTCAGGTTTCATAAAGCTGCACGACATTTATTTTGTAGATGTATAGGTAAATTAGTTAAATAATTTTTTCTAAAACTAATAATCGTAAAATACTTCTGAAATATTATTAAAAAAATATGTTTGTCACTTTCACAAGCTTATTAATAATTTTAAAATTCCAATCTTCTGAAACATCGGGAGGTAGCAAAAAGAGTGATGATTCATTTTAAAAAGTAAGCAAAAGCAATCATACTCCTAAAAATTCTAAGAAAGTTATCCATTTCAAAGGAAATTTTATTGCAAACTCTTCAATCTAAAAAATACCTCCGAAATGCTATCTCGCTTCTTGCACAAGGATTTAAAAGAAATATTAAATTAAAACAACTGAGTAATATTATACAAGAAAAGACACACAATTTTTACAATTTATACTTTATTACCGATCATATTTACAATACTTGCATTCTTCAGAAATCATAAATGCTCAAAAATATCCATACAAGCACATCTCATGTGTGAATCCACGTTCTTGCAACAGTGTCGTCAAAGTATAACAGAATGTATATTGATCATTCACCTATTCGATCTCTCATCGTTGCAAAACGCTAGGTATTACAGAATATTCTAAAAACCCATGAGAGCAAGCAGTACTGTAATGTTCACCGTTGAAGGTTTGCAACGACTTGAGAGAATAGGGGTTTTTAAATTGGAATTTTAAGAATATCACATATCGACATTTTCTTCCACCACAGTTAATGCATTATTCTAAGAATTTCTGCGCAATATAGCACCATCGTGAAAAATACCAAATGAAATCCATTCGCATTCAGAATACTAATCATGTTTTTTGTACACCATGTGGCTGGTGGAGTAGTGATGTGCCATTCGAATGATTCATATTCGATTACTACTAATCGAACAGAATCGATCGTCGAATAGTGAATTTTCGCAATTTTTACTATTTGAATAATATTCGCAATTTCACTATTCCAATAGCATTTGAAATTTCGAATGTCACGGTTTTACATAGCTCATAGATACATATAGGAACAATTTCCTGTCTGTAAAAATGTACATTTACGGAGGATTGAGCAACAAATATAGTTACCCTTGAAAACTATTTTATAGAGTAAGTTACAGAATAACTTGACCTTCTTATAGGTGTTTTGCAACTGCAATAATCAAATAAGTAATATTCGAAATAAGAACATTAAGTAATATTTGTATTGGCACATATGCATATAATGATTAAGATAAACATATATGAGTAAACTTTCGTTAAAGCTAGCAAAAATGTATTAATAGTTAATTTTAATTCTTTAAAAAGGTTTCTTAAACAGTGAAAAAAAATTTATAGACAAGATACTTCTTCATTAATAACTATTGCTAAACAAAACTAATTGTTTCTTGATAGTGAAATTTTTCAAAAATCAACAATCAAATTATAATTTAGTAGTAGCTATTTAATATAACTATCTGCTATCAATCTTTTAATATATAACTTTAGTTCATTTAAAGGTAACGTTTTACTTTGTAACAGAAAACTTTCATTTTTGGAACAATTTTTTAATGAAATCATGAGAAGATATCGTACGTTGTACATATTTTAAACATTCTTGTATCAGTAATTATTGTATAAATTTTATTTCATTAAAAAACTAAAGAAAACATTTTTAAAAAGCTATCTTATTTAACATGTTTAAAGAATATCATGAATGAGTTCAGATATCTTAATGTACCATATCTCTGTTTATCACATTCTCAGTTCACACATTCTGTGAAAATGTCCGAGTCCATTTTTTTAAAATAAAGCTTTAAAATATACACATATATTGTATTTTTTAATATGTGCTGTAAATCAAATGCGTAAACTAAGCATTATGTCCAAACATCAGCACCAAGAAAAAGAGATATGTAAGAGAAATGAAATGGAGTTAATGTGAAAATGATTATCCAATAGTTTTTTATTAACAAGAAACTTAATTATTAAGACCAACATAACCTCCTGCTGCTAGAAATCTTGATGTAAGAAAATTCTGGAAGAGTAGAGTTAAATTCAAGGCATGGACGCATTTTGAGCTTATTTCATATTTCATTTAAAAAGAATTATTTACAGCGAAATTTTCAATCACGTTCATCGTTTTCACAGCAAAAATATACTGCTAACAGGAAGGTTCAATCAAACATCATACCTCTAGATCATCTATGAAGAGGATTTTGTATTATTCGCACCTTATCACCATATCACATTCCGTACACTGAAGTAATACACAACAGTCTTTAGAGGTGCTCTTGTTTCGGCAGATTCGTTAACATTTAAGACACATTAGAACTTGTCTTTAGAATAATGTCTGTTCGTTCCTTTCCGAAAACTAATACTGTTTTGTAATATTCGTAGTCCGTGACGTAGTTTCGCAGCCCACTTATAAATTACAACGCATGCTACAGGAAAGTTTCAGTTAAGGGAAGCAAACGCTTGTTAACTGAAAATAACAGCACAATATTTAAAATCAGGATGGCAGGAAGTTAACGCTTATGAGCTCACTCTCTCTCCTGGAGCTACAAGTGTAGCCATAGAAAACAGTTTTTTCTTATCGTCCAATGCAACATTTGTGACATGCTGGAAGCAGCACGGCGTCGATATGTCGCACTTACGTGGTTGTTTTACCTGAAATAAATAAGAAAAATAGGTTAGGTTCTTGAATAAGACTTATTTATGGTCAAATAGTTACGAAAATATAAAACCTGTAAAAGTATAAAGGATTGTCTCAATGTATAATGGGAAGTTGCAAATGGTAGACCTCTAGTTGGAATAGCTTTTTTTAATTAAAATAATGCTACATTAAAAAAAATTTATAAAACTTACCAGGTAGTTTTATTCAATAATGAAATATTCTTTAAGTATGAATTAAAACGGCATGTATTTAAATTATCTATTATGAACAATACCTTTATATTTTTGAAAATATATTCTCAACGAAAAAATTTTATTAAAAAAAAATAATAATAATTAGATATAAGCATAGCCGTAATTTCTTTTTGCCTAAAAACACGACCATTCATAAAGTTTTTTTTTTTTTTTTCCCCGATGGCCATTCTACCAAACCCGGACCCGTAGTGTTGTAGAATGGCAACGTTTCTCAATAGAAAGATTGCAGCTAATTTAGTACCATTTTCAAGTAAAATTACGAACTACTTACATTAACAGTATACACTCTTCGTTTTTATTATCCGCAGAATGTTTAATTTCATTAGCCCTAACAGTAAAGTTAATTCAGCCATCCGCATTCAATTCAAAGGATGTATAGCAAATCTAGCAATCAACCAACCAAGAGTGCCCAAGCCGTTGCGTTCTGATCTTTTAAAACTTTTTCGTCAACGATGCGCATACCCCACATCTTAGATTGCTATGATAAAGAAGATTCATTTAATAATTGCAGGCCAAAAAAGAAAAAGTGTCTTTTCTTTTTCACTAATAATAAATATAATGATACTTAAATTCCCGGACGCTACTCCTGCCGCTTGCCAGCTGCAAAAATGGAAAGCTCACCAGACGATTTTTACGCCCACTTAAATTAGTGACTTGGCTTTTGAGCAGACAAATCAGTCGCATTTATCACGCCTATTGAGCAGGCTCAATGTTCATTCAGGAATAATGTATTAAGAAGCAGACAATTAACTTAAAAAAATTACCCTTAATGGTTTCTGTTCGTGGCTGAATGATGAAATGATAATTGTGATTTTAGTTGAGACGCCACGCCAAAGATCATTCATTTATGTAAATCTGATGAGTAAATATTACATCTTCTTCTTAATTCATAAAATAATATTAGAGGAATAATTTGAGAATACTACATAAGCATAATAGCAAAAGTGAAGGATTTAAAGAAATATATTATTTGATTTCTAAAGGAATAAAGTGTACTACCGAAAGTGTATCATTTTAATAAAATGAAACACTAGGCATAAACTCATTTTTTGAAAATTTTTACCTTAAAAATGAGTAATACTTAAAGTATATCATTTTATTAAAATAGTTTAGAATGTGAGGAAAGTATACACTGTTACTATAAGTAGTTCATAATTTCACCTTAAAATGATACTAAATTAGTTGTAAACTTTCTATGGAGAAACGTTGTACCATAATTTGGTGCTCCAGTTGCTCAATGAAATCAAATCATGGTACAAGCTTATATCTATAGTAGAAAGGTTGCATATAATTTAGCACTATTTCATGGTGCAATGTTGAACTACTTCTATTAACAGTGATAGTAATACTAAAACTTAAGACAAATTTAAATTTCATGCACACTAGCTTAAAAAGTTTGGATGGAGTTTCAATCTAAACATACAAGACCAAAAGGAAAAATAACTGATGAGGGAATACAGCAAAAGGATTTCTCAAACATTAAACAAAAGTAATAATATTATTATTACTATACATAGTGACTTGAATGTTTGCTTCTGCTGTTATTATTTATAGTTTTGAATTAATTTTCATTATCCGTCTAACACAGTTTCAATTCTTTCCCATTTCTCATAACCATTGCTATCTTCTAATTTAAGTCACGATCAAATTCCGTACAGTCACACTGCTAAAATACTTTCTTCAACCACGAATGATTGTACATATAGAAAGTTTTACATTTGTAAAATTAGCATCAATAGGAATGCATTTTTTTAATAAGGGTGTTTTAAAAAGATTGTGGAAACACACTTCTCTCGTAAGTCCTAAAGATTAAATAACAAAGAAATTTAGTAAGATTAACAACAGGCGAAAGCAGAACATTTTACAAATATAAATTAAATTTTATTGCTCATAGACGTAGTGTTGGCGGAAAAAGGGCATCTGCCTCCTGAATTTTGTTTAGAATTTTATTTTATTTAATTATTTATTTATTCATTTTTTCAAAACCTAGAAATTTTCCGTCCTTACATTTCAATTTGTTATGTGCCTTCTAAAAATTTTCAATCATACTATGCTTATACTACTGCTATATAAATTTTTCAACTATCTAATTTAACAAAATCCTTATAGGATAATTTTTAAAATAAATATTGATAAACTATATCAAACTGGTGGTAGTTTTCGAACGTTAAGTCACATGTGAGGCGACATACGTGAAGAACATTCAGTACTAGCCCTCTATATTCATATTTTCAGCACACAAATTAAAAGGTTTCCAACTGAAAAAACCATACATATACTGACCTTTTCTTTCTTTGCAGATTTTTGTTTCTTTTTCTTTTGTTTCGGAACTGAGAGAGAAATATTCAGAGGATCTGATGTCAGCTGTTCAATTTCTCTCAAAAACTTTTCGGCTGCTTCTAAGTTATCGAAGCTTAGCCCAGCCATTTTCCTATGGTCACTTGATAAATACATAGTATGGAAAGTGCTGCTTTCTTCGGCGGTATAGTTTGAAAGATTGTCTATAATGTCTTTCCACAGAACAAAACCAGATCCTTTCTCAGCAAGGACGATCTGGAGCATTCGCTTGTTTCTGGCACGAGTTTCACCTTTGTCCAAAAGCAGAACAGGAATGCCCGTTCTGGCCAGTTTCCACACTTTCTCCTGACTACTGTCCGCCGAGGCAAAATATAGATTGGCTAGGCACCTACAGACGGAAACGTAAGTTTTATGACTGCGGAAGAACACTTCGACTTGCACGATGTCCTGCTCTGTTAGTTCTCCGTTTTCTATTTCTGCCTCATCGTAGTCTTCTTCGGGTTCTCCGTTGAAATCATCTATAGGAACTTTTTGGATAGAATCTCCAGAATCGGATGAAATGTGAATATTGTCTATTTGGCTGTTGAGGCATCGCAGCGAATCATATTTTTCCATTATAAACTTGACGGCATCTTTTTCGTTGTTTCGATTTTTCGTCACTATTTCTGGATCAGAATAGATCTGTTCGGGTGAGTCCTCGTAGTTTTTCACATTGCCGTTTTTGTAAGTCTGATAAACTGGTTTATTTGTGCCGTAATGTTCCATCGCGTCAAACCACTTGTGTTTTCACAACGAACTCTAGGCTCCTCTAACTGTTTTTAGAACTCTGGTGCCATGGTTTGATGAATAGATTATCTTCAGAATGCAAATGATCTGAAAATAAAATTAAAATACATCAGTAATAATAAGGATTTCTGAATATATAACATAACATTTGATTACAGACGACAGTTTGAAAAATTATAGTTCTAAATAGTGCAGTTCTTGCTTCTGCAGAAAAGAAAAAAAAATGAGGCACAACTACATTTCAATTTCGGACTTCCTCATTCGCATACATTCAAAACAACTGTAACCTGATTTGTTAAACGCTAATTATTTGGGAGTAACGCGCAAGTAGTTTGCATGTAAAAACACGAAAGGAGAGCACGTTAAACATTTGACGTAGCTAAATATCGGTTACTTATCCAAACCAGCTTTGTCTATAAACCAATTATTTTCATAGTATCAAACAAAAACAATATGCTATTAACAAAATTTTATCTCCGCAGATATCACTTTCGACGTTTAATTTATCATTTAATGTAAGAAAGCTTAAGGTATGGGGAATTAAGAACACAAGAAAAATTAATTATTCTAAAACGCTACTGCAGTAATTTTGGTTGGCCAAATTTTGCATAGTTTAATTTGTTTTGATCAATCTGTCTGTCTATACAGCTTGAAATCTAGGAAATCGTTGTTCGTTCAATTAGATGTAATATCAATGATCGTAAGATAAATACTAACTATTGTATTCCAAAAGTTCATACGTTCTATAAACTGAATCAGTATGAGTAACATAAAGGGATAAGAATACTACAGAAAATATACTGACATATTGAAGATAAAAATATACTGAAACCGAAGCAAGAGCATTATCGAGAACGGTTGAACGATAAATTAAATATAAATAAATAAATTTCATAACAGAATTTTGGTATTCAAAAATCGTTATCCGTTACACAGATTATGATAAATTATAACGTTTTTTTTTTTAATTTAGTAAGTTTTCTACTTTATACAGAAGTTAGAAAAATCAAACAAACTGAGCGAAATTCCAGGCACATTAAAAGAAAGAAAAGGAGGTGTGTGAATGATAACAAAAAATTAATACATTTTTTCACATTTACCCTAACATAAGCATTTAAAAAAAAAAGATTTTGTTCTTTTAATTAAACAAATGTACTATTTCCGCTCATCATTTTATGGTGACATGCTGAACTGCTTCTATTAGCGCTTTAATTTGTAAGTTGAAAAATAAGTAAAAAAACCTGGATGAATATAAGTGAAACTTTACAGATCGCTTTTAGGCCCAAACCATGGACGCAGCTGGGGGGGTGGGTCATGGTGAACTGCCCACCCTCCAAAATTTTGGATGTCAATAAATCAAACATTATTATGAGAAATTCTACATTTTTCATTTTTTGGGCACCGATCGAAATTTCTTTCTCGCTGCGTCCCCCACCCAAAATTGTGCTGAATATCTTATAAAGATTTACTTTCTCAATACATAATTTCCTTCAAATACGAAATACTAAGCGATTTGCTCTTAAAAGTACAAAAAAGGTTTCACAAGCAACATGAGAATGTGATTTTTTTTCAATAACTTTCACGCAGAATGACTGGAAAAGAAAGCCTCTTTTTATACTCATGAAAAACGCTTCGGACAAAGCCACGTACTGAAAATAATAATTCCACATTCCTTCCATTATTATAATGCTTTTTATCCTGACAATTTACATAAAAAAGGGATAGTTTACCCATGCACGTTCTCAGCAACATATTTATGTTAGAGATTTTTAAAAAAATGAACAAGTTGCCTCAGTAAATATCTACTCAAAAAAAAAAAAAAAAAAGAAATGCTTAAAGAAAAAAAAAAAACTCGCTTTGAAAAATGAACCAACGACAATCGGGTGAATGTGTTCGACTGAATATTAAAATGCAAGACATTGCAATGCTAAACTTGGAGCATTTAACCCCATTGTTTTCTCTTGTCACGTGTTGTGAATTTGAATAATTTCAACCAACCACACCCTGATAACTGAGAGATCGGGGGGGGGGGAAATTAAGAAGGTGCGGCAAGACGCACTGGAAAGGTCTTTTAACTTCACTAGAAATGTTTGTCCTTCTGAGAATAGTATTATGAGAATGTTTCTTCGACTTATTATAACAATGAATGGGTCATTACAAAGGTTGATGCAAGGACTGTACCTGAGGCTTTGACTCCCCTCCCCTTGAAGGCAAGTTCAACTAGGGATCCTATATATATACCCAGTGGTCATGTTTGTCGTGTTTCAAAGGGCTCCGCGGCCTGCCTTTTTTCTATAGTGTCGATGCGCCCTGCCCATTATCCAGTGATTCTCAACCTTTTTATTAAGGATGACGACATTCAGTTTTCGTTCTCTCTCTCTCTCTCTCTTTTCAAAGTAAATCCTACTATACAGTTACGCTGATTCCTCACTCTGTAACCATTCCGGGCAACCACTTCAATATAAATATTTTACCGCCATTACTCCATTACGATTAAAAAGTTCAAAAAGATTAGAAAGCCCAAAAAGCGTAATGATACCTACACCATTTGTACGATCCGCTTGAAATTCTTCATAATCATGTTTAAAAATATAGAAAACAATCTCCGCTACTTTAAAAATCTGAAAATCCACACGTTCCCTTATTTTTAAGCGATTTCCCGCTCTTTTCATTTCCATTTTATTTCCGAGAGTAAAAAAATCTGGAGTGACTCCACTCAACTTTCCGAACACTTACGATTAAGATCATTACCAAGCATTCAAATAAATTTTAATCGATGAATAATTCAAACAAATATACCAAATTGAAGCTCAATCCAATCCACCGTTTAAACGCTAGCGCACTTTCAAGAATTTCTTCCCATAGGCCATAATGTAAAACAAATCTTTGTCGTAGCCCTGTAGGAAAACTATAAGTCCTATACACACCAAACTCAACACTGGTCTTGCGACGGTGGTTTATAGCATATATGCCCAATTGGAGCTCAATCACATGTACCGTTTAAACGCTAGCGCACATTCAAAAATTTTCTCCCATAGGCCATAATTTAAAATAAATCTTTGTCGTAGCCCTGTAGAAAAACTATAAGTCCTATACACACCAAATTCAATACCGGTCTTGCGACGGTGGTTTGTAACATATATACCAAATTTGTGCTCAATCGAATGCCCCGTTTAGGAGCTATCGTGTTCACTAACACACACACACGCACTCACTCACACACACACACACACACACACACACACACACACACACACACACACACACACACACGCACTCACTCACACGCACACACACACACGCACACACACACACACACACACACATACATCTCTTAAAAATAGCATAAATGAATTCAGAAGACCTCAAAACGTGTCAATACGCCAAAATCTCGAAGTCGAATTTTTTCATGATTACAATACTTTCCTTACATGGTACATGGTCGGAAAGTAAAAAGTGAATCATTTGCGTGACAAAAATTAGCTGTTTCAAGTGAAAAATGACGTCATACAATTGGGATTCAAATTTGTTGTAAATAGTGTTTAATGATAACATCAACATCTAATTTTTTTCCCATCATTTTCGTTTGCTTGAAGCATTGATACAACAGGGGATGTATACACAAAACGAAATCTTTCGAATGCGAAAGTTTCCGCGCGGTCCCAACAGCGCATTAAATTCGATTTTGGTATATAATAAAAATTGAATATGAACTTATTTAACTTAGGTGGACGAAGATGAAATATATTGAGTGTAGACATATTTTCGTCCAATGTTTTTTCTAACTCGCGTTGTTATTGCCTCTACAATGGGCTTTGACTTCTAGTTGAATATCTGATTTAACAACTTTCGTACTGGTTGATAAACATTGTTTCTGATAAACAAAAAACGCTTTTGAAACATATGTAAAAATCTTTGTCACTCTTCTGAGCAGTTTCCACGATGCCCGACAATTTTATATGACTATGACATGAGCATATTTTAGTGGTTATTTTAGTTAGCTAAAAGCTGGTGATGAGTTATTATTTATTTCAATTTTATTTTTTTTGAAATATTGAACTTTCAAATTTATGATTTCGTTATGAATTTATGCACCAAAATTTCAATTTCTAATCGGAAAGCTGAGAATATTCGGAAAAAAAGTTTTATTTTATTAAAAAAAATTAAAACTGCTTAAAAATAAGCAAGAATAAATTTCATGAAAACTGTCATAAAAGATAACTAAAAGATGCAATTTATCTCCAAAAGTATCAAATAAAATATTCCAATTACATTTCGTACAAAAATTTCATACTAAATGATTAGTGATAACCCAGCACTGTTCCTTGTGAATGCCCTGCGGGACATTCAAAGATCAGTGAGAGGAGGAAGTAAAGCTAGGCACAATAACGACAGGAGCGAACAGATGAAACCTGGGTTCAAAACAAAAAATGAAAAATAAAAGGAGGATAACTCCTTGGGGGAAATGGTACTAAATTCAAACAATTTTTAGAAAGATAAGCGTAACTCTAAAGGATAAAACCCAGCTCTATATTCTCATTTTAAGCTTTAAAGTTGAAAAATTGTTTATGATATGTGTAACTTAATGTAAGCATGAAATGAATGTGCATTGAGGTGAAAATTGGAATTCAGTGAGACGAAATTCAACGTCTAAGCCAATCAGAAGAATTAAAAAAATCTGCCTAATAAACAAAAATTTTGAATGTCTACGTGCGCAGTTCGATAAGTAGGTGCAAAGTCTAAACCACATAAGAGCAACCTCCGGCCAGCGGGCCGGATATAGCACGCCCCGGCTTTTGATCCGGCCAGCGGAAGATATCAAAATTCCATATAAAACCTATATAAACCCCTCAAAATCCCACATAAATCCCAATCATACAGCCCGCGACTTCGCCAACATTCTAAAATTTGGCCCGTGATTTCGCTAACATCCTAAAATTTGGCCAGCAACTTTTCAAAGGTTGCCCACACCTGGTCTAAACGATGGCTTTTCACTGTACCATCTCACGGCTATATCCGTTGCCTAGCAAACTTTGGACATTCATTGACGAAGTTTCTTTTGGATGTAAAGATTTTTTGTATGAAAATTTCCCAAATGAACACTTTCCCTCCCCCTCCACCCCGCTTAGTGGAGACGCAGAAGAAGAATTTTCATCCCTGCGTTTTTGTAACGTAAAAAGCCAGGTGGTTATGGTAGAAAGGCAAGTGGCTATATATCTATGACCAATTGCCTTACAAAGATACAGGAATGAAAATTTTTCTTCTGTCTCCACTGGGCAAGGTGGGGGTGGAGGGGGGGGGGACGTGTTCATTTGGGAAATTTTTACCCAAAAAATATTTACATCCAAAAGAAACTTCTTCAACAAATCTCCGAAAATTGCTCAAAAAAGGGATATAGCTGTGAGACGATATAATGAAGCCATCGTTTAGATTTTGCACGGACATATCGAACTGCTCACGCATTTAATTTTTAACTAATAAATAAAAGTAGAGGTGTATAAATACGTGATAATTTCTCCTTTAATGCACTAAAAATTATACATTTTTTGAATGGTTGGTATCATGTTTACCACTAGAGGCAGTGAAATGAAAATTCCCAGTTTGCACTGAATAGCCCCAGAGTGCCATTCAGTATTGCGTTTCGATACAGTTACGGACAGGAACTCATATAATTGTGTTTTCCCAAAACTTCCTGTCATATACGCATGATGGCGTCTGCAGACAACGGTATGTTGCATGTTATGTGCAGTCTTCGTGAAAAGACTGAAAGTTAAAAAAGGAGAAGTAAAGAACTTCCGAAGTTAAATCTTACTAAATACAAAACAAACGTGCTTCCAAAGGGTATACGCAAGATCATACGTAAAATTATTGGAAAAAATATTTTTTTAAGTGACATGAAGCTGGAAGCAAAGCTGTTGGCAAGTGAGAGTAGTGATTTTACAGGAATTGCTGAATCGTGATTCCTGGATGACCTCTACACGCAACGTGACCGAGGCTTCATATAAGTATAGGAAATCTATTTTTTACAAGGGATTTATTTATAAAATTCACGAAAATATGAGAACATGTACTCAAAAATACTTTGGCACAGGAAAGATGTGTGTTTTGGCCCATAACGAAAGCGTGTTGTCCATTTAAAGCATAAATTACACTTAGAAACAATTGAGTTTGTATAGTCATTGAATTTATTTGCTTGCAAGTGATTTGAAAAAAATGTATATTATTGGAAGTATACAAGGAGCAGATGATAACTAAGCTCTTCCATAATGTCTCATAAAACTACTGCAAAACGAGAAGAAAAAAAAAAAAATACTATATACATATTGTTCAAGTAATCATTTTAGTTTGTTTTTATTTTTTCCTAATTCATCTACATTTTATATAATGTCGCAAGAAACTAAAGTAATATAACTAAACCAATAAAAAATTTCCATTTTGGATTAATTAAATACTTTTAAAATTTTTATCCGAAGGTATTCTTTTAAATAATGTTGAAATTCATACATATATACAAGTATTTTGAAATTCGGTTATTAGTTATTCTATAAGAAACAATCTTTTTTTTTCCAAATCATCTATGAACATTAACCTTGAAGCATATCATTCAGAAAATTATCAAATGGTTTTTTATTCATGGGTAAGAAATAACAGTGAGTTCTGTCCACTAAATTCTCCTTCTCTCTTGATTAAGACTTAAAGACATTTTAATACGTCAACCAATGGAATAGAAAATATTTAATAGCAGCAATTTATTTAATTATTTATTTATTTTTGTAAAAATGATCAAAGTGATCATAGAATCGTGAAAATAAAAACGTAATTTAAAGACAAATAAATCACCAACAAAAAATATTTAAAGTATGGATATTTTAAAGTGTGGATGAAGTTTTAGGTTCACATGTGTTTGTTTTTTTTAACATCACAAATAGTCTTGGCGTCTATAAGAACCGTGAACCGTATATAATGACTCATACTTTTCTCTAGCGAATAATCAATACATTTATATATATGGCATCCAGGGGCGTGGCCAAGGGTGGGGGGTTAGGGGGGTCATAACCACACCCGTGAGAAATTTTTTGCCATACAAAATGTATATTCTTCACAACATTATCACACGCACGTATACACCTATATCAGTTGTAATAGTCGTAACCCCACCCATGAAAATTTTCTGGCTACGCACCTGTGGCATGCTAAAAGGCAACACTGCGTATAAGCTTCAAGTGCGCAGTCATGCTTTCAAGGCTTTGAACATTTGTAAAAACGGCCGTTGAGGAGATAAACTATCAAATGGATCAAAAAACAATTTTATTAATTTTATAAAATCTCCAGTTGTGTATCAGCTTAAAGTTACCGAAATTTTCAAAGAAGAATAGATTAAATTGAAATATATTTTATTTCATAATAACTTTTACCAGATGAAATAGAAATGTAACTGTAAAAATAAAAGGACGAACCTGAATTATTAAATAAAAAGTACATGTTACGAGTAATACCCTCAAAGCAAGTACAAAATGAAGAAATTCGATTATTAATTCGTTTTAAAAAGAAATGGGAAATCAGGAGCATTTGTAAATATTGAGCAAGGACATTTTAAAAAGAACTGCATATAAAAAAAGCAATTATTTTAAAAAACTTTTTTTTAACCTGAAAAAACTTTGATATTCTTACTTTTGAACGTATTATGCCCCTTACACTCCTTTAAAAAAAAGAGGGGGGAAAAACAATTAGCCCAACTACGCATATGGTAAAAAGTTTATTTAAGGGACTTTCATAAATTGCATAGCATATTTTTCCGTGAATTTTAACCCACTTCCCCTATTTCGCACTTGTCAAAAGACCCCCCCCCCCTCCCCCCCCCACACACCAATCTTCGTAATGTAACAACATCAATTATCATTTTTATAAAAAATTTACTCAATTCACGAAATGCATTTACAACGGAAGTCTCGCTTCCTGAAATTATTATGTGGAGGTCAGCACTAGAGATAAGTCGGGCTTTGAAATTCGGGATTGTGTTTGGGCTCGGTCTCCTGAGAAATTTCTCCTTCATTGAATACTCCTTGTAAACAGATTTTTAAAAAATGATTCGTGGGAGAAATAAATTAACTTTTGTTATTTGATGAACTTGAATATAAGGAATTAGAAAATGCATTAAGAGTTTGCTATTATATTTGTCTTTAATTTACACAAACGGCAAAATCTATGATGTTCTGTCAATGAAGTCATTGGCTTTTATTTATGTATTAGCTGAAATTTCGGGCTCGGACTCTGACTTAACCCTTTAACGCGCAGTGTTGCCGCTCTGGCAACGCCAAACTCTGAAGTTTAGACTGTTGCCAGTTCTTATCACGAAGAATAGATTGGATTTCTATAAAAATAGTTGCGGGTGACATAGCTCCATGAGAATCCTTTACTTTTTAGCACGTCCTTTCCGTAAAAAAATGGTCACGATTATTTTTAACAGCACTGACATCTGCCGAAAAATGGAGGAACGCGAGAACAGCTGGATAGATTGCCCAATGCTGAAAAAAGGGCAGGCGTTGCCATCGCTCGACTTAACTACCAGCAAGATGGCGAACGATTGAAACGTTCATCGCGTGCCACAGATCTAGAGACCCTTTTTTGACGCAGCTGGCTGTGCTGTCGATCGAGGATTTTTTTAAAGGGTCCCGTTCCTTGCGAAAACTATTTATTTTTGTTGATTTCAACCCGCTTAATGGAATAGTCAATTTACCACGAAAATTTATTCGAATACGCGGGATATTATATTATCAGGGGTCATATTGACTAATCATTGTGGTTTGGTTTATTGAAAATTTATTACAATAAGCGGGATATTTGCTTCAATCCATATTCTATTTAGCAGGTTCGACTGTATCTGATGATTTTGTGAATTTCAATATCTATTTTTGAGAATTTTCACGCCAATTTTTGTAAAAATCGACTTTTCATTCTTAAAATAATATACAAAACAAATTAAAATAGAGGGTAAAATGCCAATGCGGAGTTGTTCTAATCGATTATATTTTTGTGAAGGGAACCCTTTTAGTGTATCGTTATTGTGTGAAAGGGCCGTAAAACGGGCCCAAACTTCGTTTTCATCGCTGCTTTTACAAACTGTCACATTTAGTTAAACATCCCCTTCCCATCGAGCGATGCATAATTTATGCAAGCCTCATTATGAGGAAAAAGATTAACTGAATTGTACGATAAATATCAAGCTCAATAACTATCATCCACGCAGATGACCACGCAGATTGTATGATCCACGCAGAAACCTAGCAAATCCCGCAGAATCCTAGATTCATTAACTGCAGAATAATCACTAATTTATATGTACCGTTTATACCCCCCCCCCGAAAAAAAAGGATGCTAATTATTATTTGCACGCCCCCCCCTTGTTGAAATTGCAAAAGTTGTGAAGAAAAGCAAGTGATGTCCTTCAACAGACAGACAAACAAACAAACAAACAAACAAAAAAACCTCCTTTTTTTATTTTTTTTCTTTCTTTCTTCTTAACTGGTGCTCATTAACCAAAGAAATCGGCCAAACGGAATAAGGATGAGAGGATAAACTGTCTAAAAATTCATTTGAAAATGACGTAAGAAAATCCGAGCGCACACAGAAAGTTTCAGTCTCAATTTACGTACCAAGTATTTTAACATCTGAGCTGCAAATCCAATGTTTCGAATTCCGAAGGCAAATATAAAATTATATTAGTTTATTTCAGTATATAAATAAAGGTATAATTTATATAATTAATTTGCTATAAAAATAGGGATATGATTTTCTTTAAGCACAAATGTTTGGATTCTAAAATGTGATCTTTCGATTACTTTATTGTTACAGTTATATTTTACACAGCTTTAAAAGAATAGTTTTTTCCGGTATTCTTTTGTGGCTAATCAGAATTTTTGGATAAGAAAAAAGAATACCTTATTTAATTACGGAAGTAAGGGAAGCATGTTTAAATACATTCTGAACTTAAGACGAATAAAATTTGTTTAAAAAAATTTGAAATTAGAAAGTTTACTTTTTAAAATCTTTTTCGTTAATGTAATTTTTATGTATCATGGTAAAAAAAAAAAATAGAAAAATCGCACAATCAATGGGGGGGGGGCACATAAAGGAAAGAAAAGAAAAACAGCATTAAATCACGGAAAATTTGTGAGATTCCTTTCAAATGACACATATTTTGTGTAGTGTATTTCCCGTTTATTTAAATCTTCGCCGTCTTCTAGACTTTTTTTTTCAAGAATGATTATTATAAAGTTAAATCATTTTTTTAATAATACAAATAATACATTAGATTTTATGCATAAATTTTAAATCGCAAGTCCCTTTCGCCGAACAGGTGATTGTCGAATGAAAAAAAAAAAAAAAAAAAAATAAGGTAGAAAGCGAAAAGTAGATTAATTCCTTCAACAGTTTACTTTTTTAATTTAAATAATAAATACCTTTAAAAAGATTAATTTTCTATAAGCACAAAGGTCTTATGAATTCTAAAATTCACAGCTTAGAAGTTTCTTATACTTTAGACAGCGTAATCTGACGATAAAAAAAGATTTGCCATAAGTTGTAAGACAGGAATAAAATAGACGGGATTTTGAATTTCACTCATACCGCAAGATACATCACTATGTAATTTTATCACAGCACACATTTAATAATAAATGAATGTGAAGTATAGTAATTTTACAATTCAACTGTCATCAGCACTTTACTTTATGACCTTCGAACCAAATTAAATGAACTAGGTCAAATATTTGCTTTTAAATTGTGTGTTGCTATGAACATTTTAAAAATCTCTGACACTTTAACATACTATTAAATCTTTCTGAGTCATGTTGATTGGTCGGTAATGTCTTAAGTTCACAAACATCTTCATAAACATAAAAGTCCAGGGTCACTCATGGTGTGCGTATACACGGAAGAATAAAACCATGCATTAAAAAATGACATGGTTTCCGTAAATAATCACTAAAGTTTTACGTCATCGCTACTGTAGATATAAAAAAAAATTACTGGTTTTTGAAAATGTATACGTGAAAAGGAAAAACGTACAAGCTCATAAAAAAAAAGAACTTATCAAGTTTTATTCGAACACACTTTTCAGCGGCGAACTTTAATTCGTCTCGTACATGCATACTTTATTTTTTCTTTTGGGTCACGGTACCATGGTCAGTCACAAAAGATTCATGGCTGACAGGTCAAATTTCAAAGACTGAGAGAAAAAAAAAAATAGAGGACAGTCTGTAGCACATGTAAATACTTTTTAAACCTTCCGTTGCCTTTGGCGCGCTTGGAAGATTTTGAAAAAGGATAAATCTTCCGAGATTGGAAAGGCAGAAAAAAAAAGAGTTTCGCCGTTTTGAAAAGCGTTCAAATAAATGGTCATACAATAAAGAAAAAGGCTGCTGAATGGTAACAACTTATTCAAAAAATATAATTGTCATTCAGTAATTCAGGCAAACGGTACGTAGACATCGAAAAACTAGACATATAGAGTCATTCAATATACATTATGAATTTTCGACAGGCGAGGCGTTGCATTTTAGAATTGAAACTCAGTTTTGTACGGAAACAATGTCGAATTTACACGGTTTGCCATTTTGCAAAGGATTAGAGAGATCAAACACTAATAGTTAAAAATTCTACTTGAATTTATATTTCCTACATAAATTTTGCCGTAACATCGATTGTTTGTTTACTGTGTGCAGTGTATTATGAGAAAAACATTTTGACAGCATCTTTTAAAAGTTAGATTGAAAGAATAAATAAACTAAACTGAGGACACCATTAATGTCACGTATTATATTTTTGTCGTGTTTTTCTAATCAAATTTACACGTTTTGCCATTTTTTTAGGTGTGCATACATTTGTACTATTTTTAATGTTGTCATTTTGTTTATTTTCATTTAGAACATTTTTACTTTCTTTTTATTCTAATTTTTGTTCTTTATACCTCCATCCCTATCTCTTATATATATTTTTACTATTATTTACTCAGTTATTTCATTTTGCCCCATCAGTGGCCGAGCACATTTGCGCACGCAACTGTGAGACGATAGATGATTGGTTCATAATCAGGTAGCGTCCGTCGACCTAACCAGAGTTTTCCCGTGTTTTTTTCCCAAATTTCGTGTAAATACGGGTTAGGACCCCTTAGAAAGTCCCCATGGAGGGCACATCACATACGGCCAAGCTGCGACATTGGGCCGGATGTGGACCGCCTATACTTTTAATGCGGCCGGCGGAACATATCAAAATTCCATATAAATCAATCAAAATCCAATATAAATCCCAATTATACAGTCCGCGATTTCGCTAACATACTAAAGTTTGGCCCACAACTTTCAAAAGGTTGCCCATACCTGCTTTACATCATAGCATTGCCTATACGTTTACCCACACGTTGTGCTGTATGTAATCTAGTATGGCTATATTTTTGAAGTGTGGAATATAACATATTAAACAGGTTTTTCCTTGACTATTAAATTATGTATAATTAAAGAGGTTAATTTTCTCATAGAAGTGGATCAGAGTAGCAATATTTAGATCTTAATTAAAAAAAAAAAATAGTAACGAAATATTGACGCGGAAACAATCTAAAAGTGATTCCGGAAATTAGGTTGTCTCACTACGTTTTACTTATTTAATTTTATTACCTTCGATTCCACTAAGCTGCAAAACTTGAAGCGAATAAAATATAATTCGAATGACATAAAAACGTCGTTCGCATAATAATAAAGGATGTGTTTCAACACTAAGAAACACTTTATTTTCGCTATTTCTTTCTAAATATGTGTTCGACCACAACATAAAATGCAAAAAGAAAAAAAAAAATGCATTCTCTAAGAGAACAAATCCAACTAGCGGCTAGACAAATGGAAACAGGAACATTTTTACATAAAAAAAAACACACAAGGAAATGGAGCTTGCCAGAATAATACCTCGCATAAAAACGCATTATTCATCATAAGATTATTTAAGTAATGTATGTCTGTCAATATTAGTAACAAATGCATGAACTATATCTAAGAATATGATACCTATAAAACATCCTACAACAATTAAATCTTCCTAATTAATCTACTAGATTGTTCTGTTAACAATTAAAAATATTTAATTTTAATACCTATAAGGAAGTTATGTAATGGTTTTTCTACGCTCACTATTTGAGTCTGCAGCGAGGAAAACTTCATAAAAATGTTTTTTCGTGCAAATTTATGTTTTTAAGAAGGCAAATTACCTGTTAAATAAATCTTTTGTATGGCTGTCGAGAACGTCATCCAAAACTTTTAAAACCTTGTTTGAATTACACTATCCACTACAATTCACTTTTCAGGGAAAACGTCCACTTGTTAAAAAATAATTCAAAAGAATGGAAGATCGTTGAAAGAACTTTTTAATTGAGAGTGACAGTTTGAAAACTTTCGTATGTCAACGCTAAGTAATTCTGAAGCGAATGGATCGAGAATATTAAAACGAATCTTTCCGCGTAATCATTGCATTCTGTTAAAATTGTCAAATCAGTATACATTTTTAGAAATCCATTGTGTTACTATTGTACTACCTCTTTGGGCTTAAACCATCAGGGGTGATGGAACGCTGTCGGGTCATGGGTAGGGGTGCCAACTTTTATACGGATTTACGGAACATTCGTAATTAAAATACGGGACATGGCTAAAAAAAGTGGGACTCAACTTACTTATAACAGGAAGGCGAGAAACACAATTAAAACCAGATTTAATTTTTACACTTCAAATAGTTTATCACTGAATACCTTTATTATTAATTTGGCATAATTGTATATAAAACATAGTTTACAGTTAAAACAATCAGGCAAACGAATGAAAAATCAACATTAATTATTAAATTCTTCCATCTCTCTTTTTAAAGAAAACGAACAGCACTATAATTTGCAATTAAATTAAATGAACTTTTTATTTACTTTCACATTAAAAAAACCGTTTTACTTTGGCATTTTAAAAATATTTAAAACCACCCATTAGTAGATATTGGTAACATAACTTTATAAGAGAAACTTAAAGTTTTAAATCGCATCTTCATCTACTACTAAGATTATAATAATTATTTATTTGGAAAAAAATATGTTAAACCACTTTTACTGAAATCACAGTATCACTTGTTTAAAAAGTATACAATCACTTCCGCTGAGATCATATTTTTTAGGAAAGAAACTTATTGCTTAAAATATCTCTTTCGAGATCATTATAATTTATCAAATTATTAAATTACTTATTCTATTCAAAAAACGGGACATTGGGAGTCCCGCACACATCGCTCGCGGGATGCGTGCTCCAAAGTCTTAGAAACGGGACGTCCCGGCTCTCGCAGAACTGTTGGCAACCCTAGTCATGGGTAAAAGCAAAAAATCTAGAAATGGACACAAGACGAAAAATAAGCCTGTGTCGTCTCGTAAAACAGGTTTAAAGTTTTGTCTGAATATTTAAATACGAAACTTAGGTCGGAGTTCGAATTTGCTTTTAAACTTGGTCCCTTCGCTTTATTGAGAATTCATTGTACGCATATAATGCCCCTGGTCCCACACTTGACGAATAATCGAGTTTTTACTGTATAAAGATTATTTGTAAATATACAAACAAAAATCCGAACCTTATAGGTAAGTTTTCATTAAAGTTAAAATTCAGTTACAAGTTGCTAATATTTTATAAAAACTAAAACATATGCAGAGATCGATGTAGACGAAATTTAGGCCCTTTCACAAAATTACTATCGACTATAACGGCCCCTTCACGAAATTATAATCGATTAACCTTTTATGCCCCAAATTTATTTTATGAAAAGGAGCTTGAAAACTGTTTTATTACATGTTTTTATGTATTAAAAACATCTCGAATTAAAGTTATAAGATCATTACAATTTTTTTCATTTTTGTGAATAAAATATTAAACTACAGGGACTGGCCTAAGATCCTGCTATGCTCTTATGGCACATTTATTTGCTATTGGGTGACTTAACTGAAGGGACTTTCAACGCCATAAAGGGTTAAAACGGTCCCTTCACAAAAGTACAATCGATTAAAATAACCTTTCATTGACATTTTACGTTATATTTTAATTTGTTTTGTGAATTAGTTTTTTAAAGTAACTTTTACAAATATTTGTATGAAAATTCACAAAGGTAGATGTTGGAATTCCCCAAAATAAAAAGTTTTCACAAAAATGGAACCCTAGAAAAAGTTCTTGAATCGACCCCAGATCATGGATAGATAGTATATGCAATTTGCAAACATTCAGAGTGTGTAAGTGTGTAAGAGCGAAGAAGGCGGCAGCATGAAAATAAGCTCTGGGGCGGCCCAGTATTGAAATTGGTCCAGGGCCCCGTTCAGGGTAGCCGCAGCCCTCTCTGGCACCAGTCAAATCGAGAATGGTTTTTTATATAGAGAAGGAATTAAGAAAATCCACTAGCACTAGGAGGACAATGGAACAGTCTCCCAATGGGAATCGAAAATTGTTTCTTTTGCATACAACAATAAACAAATGAGCATGTCATACTGTCTTCTCTATAATTAGTAAGCAATGGCAGCGAAACAGCAACCAAAATCAGCAACTATCAGGAATGATCCGCAGTGAATAGTTAAAGTTAGACAAACAGAAACCACGAACCATTGTGTTCACATTTCATTCAAGCTCAACCACTATTCTCTTTCAAAGCTTCCAAATCGCATTTTCGCATCATGTCTGTCATGAACGAAATTGCGTCAACGCAAACGTTCTCATCACACCGACAATGCGCCAGGTGCGCATTGTGAAAGGCATTAATAGGTCGTAGTTAAGTTGCATTTTCATCGAGGCAATTTCGATTTAGCCTGAGTCACGTTTCGTTTTATTTGCGGCGCGTTTCTGCTAGGCTAGCGCGAATTGTCCGAACAATACGCCAAAGAGTGACGTCAAGCATTATGGCGTAACAGGAATAGAGCTGTGTATAGTGGGTGTTAAACGCTAAAGTGGAGGAAATAATCCGTGACCCGACTCATTATGTGTAAAGGAATACTTTATGTAGGAGAAAAAAAAAAATCTAATAAGCGTGTAGAGAAAGGGATAGTATAGATAAGAGTAAATCAAAAGCATTTTATTAAAATTGCTTTCAAATTAAATTAATCTTAATTTAACTAGAGTTGCAACAGCGTTTATAAGAGCAACATAAATTGTATTATAACTAATTGAATTTGAAAACTATATTAAAGATAAATATTCCTTACATTTTAATACAAACTCATATCAAATTCTCAGATTATTAAATTTCCTTTATATTCTTGGCTACTTCCAGTGGCGTAGCCGGAAATTTTTCATGGGCGGGGAGTTTACGACTACTGCAACTCACATATATGTATACGTGTTTGATAAGGGAGTGAAGAATATACATTTTGTAGGTCAAAAAATTCCTCATGGGGGGGGGCGATCCCCTTTATCCCCCCCGGCTACTTTATATTGTATGCTTATAAATACGGAAATTAAAATGTTGCTTATGCCATAAAAAAAGTTCTAAATAAGGGAAAAAATACCTTAAAGCAATCGACATATGCATGTAAAGACTTTATAGTGAATGAAAGTTTTCTTGTAAGTATCACCACGATGCAGAATGTATATCCCAAGAGGTAACAAATATTAAAGAATGATGAATGCGCGTGTATAAATAAGACAGCAGTGGTTTTCTTCGGAGTATGCTGTTCCGCATACAACAACAGAAGTAGTAATAAATAGATTATTAAAGTACAGTCGAAGCTGCTTAAAGAAATAGCCAATTTATCACGAAAATGTTCTACAATAAGTGGTATATTTCTTTAACCGAAATTCCACTAAGCGGCTTGACCGTATATTAAACGACACAGACTGTCTTGCGTTAATTAATAATAAATTTGCCTATTTATACTATGTGCATCAATAATAATAGAATAAGGACAAAGTGAAAATGTAACTAGTTGAGACTTGTTAAATATTTAAGCAATAATTTGCAATTTCTCATATTCCTATGTTTGGAAATTCGCTCTATAAAAAAGTACATTTTTTAGTCAAAAATAGAAAGTAAGAAAAAGAATAAAGAGAAAATAACGAAAAAAACTACTCAAATTTCAAATGTTACTTAGTTTTCGTGCAATAAAAAATAAAAGGTTACAAATTTCAAAAACTGATATATTCCACAAAATTAAGAATGCGAAAAACTCTATGAATCACACTTGACTCAGTAAATACATGATGAAATACACATACTTAATTTGTTATCTTTCTTCTTAACATATTTCAAAATGTTATTTATACAAAGATGTAGCAGCGAGACTTGCCACAGACGAAATTTCTTTGGTACAGAATATGTTCAACTCTGTATTAATCTGGCATTAACAGCATAATTCAGAGTAGATGAGAGTTATTTAAGTATGTGGTGGTATGTTTTTACAGAATAATGTTTAACTGAAACAGTTATTTTAATAAATCTTAATTATTAAATTAAAAAAATCTGATTATTAAAACCTTTTTTTTCAGTTTTCGTAATTTTGACAAAATTAGTTTCACACGTGAGCTCTACGAGCTAAAATTATAATTTTTTCTGTAAGAAATGCTCTCTACCATTTAAACCTTTTTCAAACATCACATACATAACCCATGTATGATTCAAAACTGTTCTTCCTGGAGCGAAAATCAAACACATTTTACTCACTCAAAAACAAATCAGATATTGTTTAGTATGGGATGACATGTTTAAAAGTTTGTTCCTCAATCATTAATATTCATAACTTAGTTTTCCCCAGAGCACGAAGTAAAACAGCTGAGCAGATTAAATAAATGCGTTACGAAAAAAAAAAAAAAAAAAATCAGGTTTAAAACTTCTGCCATGAATAAAAGAAGATTTACTTTGTAACTCTAATGAAACAAAACAAAATCACAACACATCTTTTAGCTTCACCTTTGACTAATTTCATTTTTAAAAAGTTACCTTATTTTCCCCCTTTCAATGTTTCTACCATAAATTGCAATATTGTGTAATTGAATGTATTACGTTTAAAATTACTGATGAAAGATTATTTTCTAATATTTAGTGAAAGTTAACGAGCGGTCCTAAGCAGATGAAATTTATACTGCATAGCAACTTTATTATTAACTGTGTGTTATGACAAGTCTATACAAGAGGCATCTGCGAAAGGAGGGGTGCTTTGATCGGAGGAATTTTTAAGGAGTTCTAACGCGTATCCACATTATATCTGGAGAAAACCCGATCAAATTTTCTGAGGTGTATAATTATTTTCCGATTCCTTTACAAAAGTAGCCTAATTATTGATAGGAGATATAAAAAAAGGAAACTAACAAAGATTCTAGATTAATAAAGTAATGATTACTATTGTGATATTTGAATGATCGATCACGATGATTTTTTTTTACCTTTTCTTGGGTCACTTGCTGTCATGTGACAAGGGAGCGTTCCTTGAATTCCTCTTTCTGACAGAAAAAAGAGAGAAATGGTTCGAAAAGTCCCTTTGCAGGAACAAGGTGTAAACTGTAAAGGTTGGTTTGCCTCTGTGCAATGTCACTTTAAAAGCCGTCGAGGTAAATAGGTATATTCTTCTATAACCACACAAGCCATTTTTCTAGTACCCCGATCAATTGTTAAAAAAAATGTCATGTTTTTCATTTTCTTATTTTTCACAATGGGCATAACTTTTAACAAGAACTTCCAACTGTCCTGTCAATTTAGTTTGTCAATATTGTTTAAAGAAAAAAATGCATGAAAATACGGAAAAATAGGAATACGGAAAATACGGAAACAAATAGAAATCCAGAACTGTTTCCGTACATCTTAATCCGTTAAATTCCAGAAGAAATCCCGTTTAGAAGATCTGATCCTTGACAGACGGAAATTGTTCTGTATTAAGTATAAATGGAGAATTTCCGTGAAATTTTTTATTAAATGTGCGGTTACTATTTAGTGTCTTTCCCCCTCCTCTTTTTTTTACCGATAATAGCTTTTTTATTGCAATCTTAATGAAATATTTGGCAGCAGTGAAATATACCCAGACAGCACATAAGCTTAAATCAAGCTTGACATTTCTTTGAATTTGACGCATTAATGCAAGCTTGACAGTTCAACTCATTCTAAGCTGATAGCAAGCTTGCAGGAGTCAAGTTGAATTGTCAAGCTTAAATACAGCTTGATTTAGGCTTGGCAATTGCTACTCGCTTGATTTTTCCTTTTTAAAGGAGCGTTCATGGCGTCATCTGTGAAAGAGAATGGACATTAATTGTCTAGCGTCCTCAAATTTGCTGAAAATTCGTAAAAGAAGTGTTTATTTTATTACCAGGGCCATATTACCGGCAAGGCAAACGGGGCAACTGCCCAAAGCCTACAGATTTTAGGGCCCAAAAATCTTACACTTTTGTAGTTTTAAAATAAAATTACAAAGGATAAAAAAAAATTCAGAAGTTAAATAATTTTTTTTAATTATAAAGTATGAACAATGAAAATAATTCAAATTTACATTTGTATAAATTAATTTAAACTTATTTTTAATTCTTCGAAATGCTCTATATCGATATAGCATACCAATATGTAGGAAAATAACTAACCACATTTGTAAAGAGAATTTTTAGCGTTAAAAAATAGCAAAATTTTTCAATTATTTGTTATTATAAGAAATATTTACAAAAATGACTAAAGTGTTTGTATTCCATACATGTTATGTTAGCAACTGTGATATAGCATTTCGAAGTAACGTTTAACTATCTGTTTCTTTGATTTCAGATTACTTAACACAAAATTTATGTTAAGTAAGTAAACCCATTCTATATTTCCAAATATGGATATTCTTCAAAATAAAATACAATTATACTACAAAATTGATTTCAAAATCAGTCGTTTGTCTCGATTTTGGCCAGTGGCGGTATTGCTCATGAGTGTTGCGAAAGTTTTAAAACATGTGTTGCTCTTAAGTTTATATTATGTTTATTTCCCTATTAGTAGAGTCTCTAAATCACACATAAAATTATTTTAATTTTGATGCATCCCATGGAAAAATAAAAAAACAAATAACATATCGCCCACTTATCAATCTGGCCTGAAAACCGCTTAATAATTCACTTCAAACTTTAGTCATAGCTGCACAAGGCTCCGGTGGCTGAATGGATAATGCGCTCGGCTACGAACCGAAAGGTCCCGGGTTCTGTTCTAGCCACGGACACTCGATGAAAACAGATCAAAATAACTTAAAATTGCAGCAAAGAGGGGGAAAATACGCGGAAAAATAAAGTATGTGGGGCGCGTTCGCCAGCGGGCGCCCCGTGTATTTAGAAAAAAAATTTCTTGGAAAATTTATTAAGCTTGAAATGTCAAGCTTACTGCAAGCTGGGCAAGTGTAAACTAGAACACTTGATTCAAGCTTGCATCAAGCTTATACGCCTAGAATTTTCAAGCTTAATTCAAGCTTATTGACTTGATAAATCAAGCTTGCTGCAAGTTTGCTATGCTGTCTGGGTATGATTCAGCACACACTAAAGCAAGCAAATACTAAAAAATTACTCAAGCAAATACTAAAAATTCGAGCAAATACTAACGAATTATTATTATTTTTAATCACCGACGGAAGTAATTTACCCCAACATTTACACCCGTTCGGGGAACACATAAGTTATAGGGCATATACTTCTATTTAAAAGAATACACTGTTTTGTGAAATAAATATAATCAAGCTTATAAAATTCTTTACATTTCCTGGATACTTCTGGGAAAAAAGAATTTTCAAACGCTTTTCGTATAAGTACTTGGTGTTTTAATAAATACGAAAAAATGAAATCATATTTTTTCTGAAACTAGGCAATTTTTGAGAAATTGAATTATAAAAATTGGCTGAGGTTTGTCACACCTCAGGCCCAGATTACTGCACGGAAACTTGGGTCCCTTACCCTGGACACACATTCAAAAAATTCAGTTTAAAGCTGGTATAGTGGCACAAAAATTTTAAAATTTTTATAAGTTCCTTGGTCACAAATATTATTATGGTAAGGTCCTGAGCTTTCCTTCTTGCGTAAAAGCATGTTAAATGATTACAGATACACATTAAAAAAATTATTAACTGAAAATTAAAAATGGTTGTTGGCTGATGCACAATAATGCCGGAAAACAAAGTCGCTAAAATTAATTCTGTTCTTTCCATCAACTGTCACAGCTACATAGTAATGCATAACCAACGTTTCAGAAAAAAAAAAAAAAAAATTATCTTCTAAAATGTTTTTTCCCCCCTCATGCCATACTGTTCATCTAATCTGCGATCATTTCTCACAGACGAAAATGTTTTCACTGCAACAAGAAGTGAAATGAAGCGCACTCGCTCAGAACCGAACTGAAATTTGAATCGGCCGTTCTCACGATATCTAATGCATGCAGTTACATTCGAAATAATTTTGCATGGCAAACGGAACTTTTTCCATAACCAGCCACAGAAGAAAAGAAGGAAAAAAAAAAAAAAAGAAGCAAAATTTAAGTGTTTCGTGCGAGAGGGATTTCGCCAGTGCCATAAAGGGTAACCGCAAATATATGCGTGTGAATGTGTTTTTTTCTTTCTAACTCAATTGTGGGGATAAAATGTTCTTTGGGTCAGCAACGTACGTAATGCGTTATTAAACCGATGTAAGAATATTAAACCATTAGAATATTTATCCAATGAGTTAAAAATGAATTAATGCATATGTTAGCGAATAAAGTAAATTGTTAATCGTTTTGCTTTACTAATCGTCGCACTGTTTATTCATTGATCTATTAGTTCGATGTCCCATTATTTAGTAAGTCAGAAGTACATTATTTAACATGTTTTACGCAATTGGTTTATATTCAGTTGTCTTTCACATATTTATATATCTAACCAAAAAGATAATCTGTTAATAATAAAATGTTTCTATTTTTTTACTTAATATATGTTGCATTTGAGAAGGTTGTTCATAAAAATATCATATTGATAGGTCAATATTATTATAAAGTATTCTTATTTTATACAGTAAATAAATAGTTACCAAATATATTGATATGAAATATTTAGACTAGAAAAAAATCAACTGTCTAAACAACTAAACAAAAAACCTCTGACTAAAAGCAAATACAAAATAAAATACTAGTGCCAATGTGCATTTATTTTGCGTGCTGAACACGCACATCAAAATGACACACATGTTTTTAAAAACCTTTGAATAGTCACAATGTTTAATTTTTTTAAATATAATATAAAATTCTTCAATTTTACATGTGACATTACTGGTGGATGGTAACAACAGAATATATTCCCCATAAATTTGCATTTAAAATGCGCAATAGAATACTTTTACAATATTAAGTGATTTACAACAGAAAATGCTATTTTACTATTACTGACTGTCAAGATGTGAAATGAAAAGAACGATGTACATGCACAAAAGTAAGCAAGGAAAGAAGCATTTCGCTTGTTGAAGAAATCTTTGAAATTTACGTTTTGTGATATATTTCTGTAAGTATGACTTTAATAACGAGGCTAGTTTCTAAGAAGAAGAAAAAAACTTTTTTTGATGTTCGGCAAAGAGAAATAAAAAAGGAACTTAGATGTTATTAACAATTTAACGCACGGTGCCCTCGCTGTGAGGACACAACTGTTACATTTTAGCTGTTTTGATTCACGAAGAATAAATTTGATTCGAATTAAATACTTGAGGAGAACATCTAGATAGACAGCCCAATGTCGAAAAAAGTACATCCGTTGACATCGTACGATTTAACTACCAGCAAGATGGCGGTTGATCGAATCGCCCATCGCACAGCTGGGTGTATTGCGCCACAGCCAGCTGTGTCAAAAATGTTCTTTAGCTCTGTGATGGGCGATTCGAAAAACCGCCATCTTGCTGGTAGTTAAATAGTGCGATGGCAACGACTGCACTCTTAGACATTGGGAAATGGTTGCGCTTCAAAGGGTTAACACCGGAAAATTTTCCAGCCTTACTTCGTCAAGCTCTTTGTCACTTAACCCTTTAAGGCGCAGTGTTCCCGCTCTGGGAACACCAAACTCTGACATTTTAACTGTTGCCAGTCACGAAGAATAGTAGGCAAGTTGGAGTGTATAGGCTGATTATTTTACCAACTATGCGAAAAATTCCAGAGCTGGGGCTCGAACCCAGGACTACCGCTTAACGTGCGGGTGCTCTACCACTGAGCTACTCTGGGACGATTCCCAGATGAAATTTCTCGCTTTTGAACCGTTGGCATTTATCATCTTCCTCTGCAAACCACAGATGGAACAGATGAAACAATTAATTCGCGACAACTCCATTACGCCGCGGAAGTTTTTATACATTTTTAGAAAGTGAATATATCAACCTTTCAAGTATATTAGGCAAGTTGGAGTGTATAGGCTGATTATTTTACCAACTATGCGAAAAATTCCAGAGCTGGGGCTCGAACCCAGGACTACCGCTTAACGTGCGGGTGCTCTACCACTGTGCTACTCTGGGACGATTCCCAGATGAAATTTCTCGCTTTTGAACCGTTGGCATTTATCATCTTCCTCTGCAAACCACAGATGGAACAGATGAAACAATTAATTCGCGACAACTCCATTACGCCGCGGAAGTTTTTATACATTTTTAGAAAGTGAATATATCAACCTTTCAAGTATATTAGGCAAGTTGGAGTGTATAGGCTGATTATTTTACCAACTATGCGAAAAATTCCAGAGCTGGGGCTCGAACCCAGGACTACCGCTTAACGTGCGGGTGCTCTACCACTGTGCTACTCTGGGACGATTCCCAGATGAAATTTCTCGCTTTTGAACCGTTGGCATTTATCATCTTCCTCTGCAAACCACAGATGGAACAGATGAAACAATTAATTCGCGACAACTCCATTACGCCGCGGAAGTTTTTATACATTTTTAGAAAGTGAATATATCAACCTTTCAAGTATATTAGGCAAGTTGAAAGGTTGATATATTCACTTTCTAAAAATGTATAAAAACTTCCGCGGCGTAATGGAGTTGTCGCGAATTAATTGTTTCATCTGTTCCATCTGTGGTTTGCAGAGGAAGATGATAAATGCCAACGGTTCAAAAGCGAGAAATTTCATCTGGGAATCGTCCCAGAGTAGCTCAGTGGTAGAGCACCCGCACGTTAAGCGGTAGTCCTGGGTTCGAGCCCCAGCTCTGGAATTTTTCGCATAGTTGGTAAAATAATCAGCCTATACACTCCAACTTGCCTAATATACTTGAAAGGTTGATATATTCACTTTCTAAAAATGTATACGAAGAATAGATTTGATTTCTATAAAAATAGTTGCGGATGACACAGCTCCACGAGAATCCTTTACTTTTTAGCGCGTCATTTCCCGTAAAAAAATTGTCTCGATTATTTTTAAGAGCCCTGACATCTGCTGAAAAATGGAAAAATGCGAGAACCGCTGGATAGATGGCCCAATGCTGATAAAAGGGCAGCCGTTGCCATCGCTCGACTTAACTACCAGCACCGCCATCTTGCTGATAGTTAAGTCGAGCGATGGCAACGGCTGCCCTTTTTTCTGCATTGGGAAAGGGTTGCGCCTCAAAGGGTTTAAATCACGGGTATTAGGTTCGAGCGATCTGTGGACACCTCAAAGGTGAATGCTTCTTTTGAATTAGCTTTTAAATCAACGCTGACGTCTCCATAGCCCGACGGTTACTTCTGAACAAGATAACGTAAGCGTCTTAGGGTAGAAAAACAAAAACAAACCAATCATCCAGAGATTTCTCAGAAAACTGACTGGCGGATCTCGAAGCTGCTAAACTAGAAATTTCTCCGACAGCATAATGAGACTTCAAGAAACGTTTATCTATTTAGACTTAGTTTAAGGTCCTCATAAAATGACATTCACGAGAGAGGAAATAGCAATAAAAAGTCGAGTTCTCTTAATATTACAAACAAAAATATATTTTTAACAGCGAAAAAAAAAAAAAAAAAATCATTTATTGATTTTTTATTTCGTTTAAAAGGAAATAAATGTTTGACCAAAGATAACTGTTCCTTTTGAAGCGCAAACATTTTCACATGAATTAGAGAACGAACCGGATAGACTGCCCGACCCTGAAAGCGTGTAATCGTTGCCAACGATCTATTTAACTACCAAAAACATGGCGATCGATAGACTTGCCCATCTGGCGCCACGGAGCTAAAGAACTTTTCTGACACAGCCGGCTGTGTGGCCGCACAGACGATTTCATCGACCGCCATGTTGTTGGTAGTTAACCCTTTGAGGCGCAACCCTTTCCCAATGCTGAGAAAAGGGCAGCCATTGCCATAGCTCGACTTAGCTACCAGCAAGATGTTTCTGGTAGTTAAGTCGAGGCTGTGCGGGCACAGTCAGCTGTCGTCAAAAAAGGGTCTCTAGATCTGTGACACGCGATGAACGTTTCGATCGTCCGCTATATTGCTGGTAGTTAAGTCGAGCGATGGCAACGGTTGCCCTTTTTAATGCATTCGGCAATCTATCCAGCTGTTCTCTCATTCTTCCATTTTTCAGCAGATGTCAGTGCTGTTAAAATGAATCGTGACAATTTTTTTTACGGGAAATGACGTGCGTAAAGGATTCTCGTGGAGCTTTGTCACTCGCAACTATTTTTATAGAAACCAAATCTATTCTTCGTGAATGGCAACAGTCAAAACGTCAGAGTTTGAGGTTCCCAGAGCGGGAACACTGCTCGTTAAAGGGTTAAATGGATCGATGGCGACGGCTGAACTTTTTCAGCTTTGAGACCATTTAATCATATTTTTTTTTTTTTGCGATTAGAAGTGAAAGCGATGAAATAATGCAATTTAACAGCGCAATCACCGCACATCAAAGGGTTAAATAAATCATGACTGTTTGCGCATTCATAATATTACGGTTTGTATAATGTATCAGTGGCAGTTATGTATTTTTAACGATGCAAAAGTAATGCGTTGTCAGATTGAAATACCCGTTATAATTTACTTTAACTGTTAGTAAAGTTATCAAGAAATCTACTGATATGTCTCAAATTTTTCAGGAAAAATAGATGCTAACATAAAATAGTAGAGATAAGATATAATTTTCTTTGCTGAATATAGGTTTCAGATTCTTTCGATAACAAAATAAACAGATTAGTTTCTTTTTTTTTTAATTTGATAAATTAAAATGTTATATTACTTTCCAATTTATCTTCTCTTAGTTATTTTACTGGTCTGATCAGTAGCTGATTCTTGCATTCGAACAGTATATTTTAAGCTCTTCGAATGACGTATTACTGAAATTCCCGAAAATATTCGAGAAATAGATTTTCATGTAATATTAATATGCTGATGTCCAACATTCAATCCTTCAAAGTCCTGAGTAATTTCAAAATAGTGAATTCCTTTTCTTAAAGTTAAACATTTTCTTAAAAGTTTCCATTAAAATGATAAGTTGATTTACAAAGGAAAAAAATATAATTATAAAAATTAGCAATATAAATAAACAGTAATTCAAGTATTATGAGCAATAAACCATGCGGACCGAAATTGAGCAATGAAAAATCATTTAAGAATCAAATGCTTAAAAAAATCAGTATTTAAATACCGTATTGCTCTATGTACTCCTGCGGCGTTCGCAGAATTCCTTTAAGAGCGTCTCCTTTAGATTATTTATCAATAAAGGACATTTAAAAAATAAACCCTCAATTTTAACGCTGCCTATTCTCAATGAAGGGGGTTTAAACCCTATACCCCCTTTCATATGCCTTTGATGTACTCGCGTAAATATTTAATTTTAGCACGTGGAAGTTTGTTTCAAGTATGTAGTTAATACAATAATTTTCGACCTTTTCTAACTGTCAAGAAACAAATTCTAAGCAACTTCATAAAGGATAAATGAATGATAACTACAGATTTTATACATATTAAGGCGCTGCACAGTGATCCAGAAGAGTAACAACAAGAAAAGATTCGCGCTAATATTTAGTTAAACAGAAATATTTAGTTTTATTATTTTTTATTCTAAACATTAGCAGTCAAACATGTAATATATACATGTTTGAAAGAAAAACAATGCTATTTATTTTGCTGTCAGTTTTAATTTCAGATTAATTTACATCAGTCGCATTTTTAGAAGTTGATCACTGTCAAGCATGCTTACCTTTTTTTTTTTCTTGGTGTAATCAAGATATTAATTTACATATTTCTGTCATGTAAATAAAAAGTAATGTGAAACTACACGTGTAATTAACCAAGTATGAACATGGGCGCCCATAGAAATTATTTCAAGGGGGGGAACAAACTTCAAAAAAAAAATTCTGGAGAGGGCAAATTTCATACTTGTAACAATTTGAGTTCCGATTTCGCTATGTAATGCATGTTTGTTTGCTTGCATAATAACGCAATCTGCTAAATCTCCAGGGGGGGGGGGGCAAGTGCCCTACCTTGCCCCCCTTATGGACGCTCATGAGTATGAATATCCATTTTGAATGGCTTTCGTTTTACTATTTCAGAAGAAGGATTTAGTTATTACTTATACCCTATTTCATTCACTTTAGATTAATAGTATGCATGCTGATCTGTGCCTATTAGTTAGCTCTAAATATACTTCAAAAATTAAATTTAATAACTTAGTGTAACATGAAATAAAATACTGCACAACGAACATAGGCCATGGGTAATGTGAAGTATTTTACGCTAAAAATGTAAACATAAATTGATTCTTTTTTCAACTAATAAAAAAAAAAAACTTTGATTTATCAAAAGTTTTATTAGTTAAAATAATAGTGTAATCGTCAGTGAATGACTAGAATTTTACTACACAGACATAATTACCTAAACTATCCGTATGCTGCCACATCACAATGGTTTATAGTGAATAAAATTTCTGTACATTTTCATTTACAGTATAAAGTACAGAGCACTGATTTCAGTTTCAAGATATAATTGAGGTATTAGAGAAGGAAAAAATATGTCCAAATGAATAATTATTCATACTGTAAATAAAATTCATTAAAAATTCAGCCTAAATCTTTGGTCTGTCGATTTATTTATTTATTTATTTTTTCCTGCTGAAATCAGGTTGTGTTTAAAACGCATTTCTTCTCAGTTAAATGTCAGATTAAGACAATTTCTAAAATATTATAAGGTTGTTGACAAGCAAATGACTTGCCATGATTCATAATCATGGTAAATGTTCTTAGTTAGACAGTTTTTTAAATAATCACAACACTTCATCAGCAACTGTGGACGTTAAGAATAAAACATACCTAATTATAATTTTCAGAAAAAAAATCTTACATTCAATCGTAATACAAATTTTTCTGAAGTATTGACGACTGCATTGGAAGTGTAGATTTGGAATTTTTCCCTCCGAAATTCAGCATAGCTCACATAAGTTGTTTTTTAAAATTATGTGCACAGCTGTTCGCAAGAATTTGCTGTGCATTTTAGTCTCTTACGTAATATTCAATACTGGGGTGACAAAAAAGCAAACGCATGTTCAGGAGGAAGAATTTGCACAGATTAAATACATGTTTGAGGAATATGTCAATACTTAGGTAATTTTATTTATTTATTTTATTTTTCGTTATTCACCTAGTTTCTGCTTTAACAGTTTCCTTTCACGAGCTTGGACCCAAGAAAACAACACATGAGAGAGCGCTATGATTTCCCTCAGGTAATCAGTCCCGCCACTGGTTTTTCAGTTTTGTCAACATGACCTGTTTCTGTTTTGTATTCATATCTGCGAATATAAACATAGCAGTGTGTGTCTTGGGAAATAAGCCATAAACAAAGTATGGTGCTTAGAATTGAATAGTGCTTTAGTTGTCAAAATAGAATTGTTGGAAAGTTACCCAATCCCGCTTTATCTAAATACCTTTTTGTCTTTATTTTTTACTATCCGATATATTTAATATTAAAATTCAGAAAGGTTTTCTAGCCATGTTCAAACAGAAGCATGGAAGCATACAGTTAATCGTTAAATTTTATAATATGACCAAAGTACAAGAACATTCATTTAATTTTTGTCCTAAACATCATACATTTTTTTCATTTATACATGGCAGAGTTGATAAAGTATCAGGGCGTAGCCAAGGGGGGGGGGGTTAGGGGGGTCATAACCACCCCATGAGGAATTTTTTGCCTTACAAAATGTATATACTTCACTACATTGTCACACCCACGTATACATATATATGAGTTGTAGTAGTCGTAACCCCCTCCCATGAAAAATTTCTGGCTACGCCCCTGTAAAGTATAGTCTGATTATTGAAACTTTCCGAATACATACATTCTCGTTTTACATAAAGAACATTCTTCAATCTGAAATTTATGCGACCTGAGTTAGTTGAAATGGTCTTCTGTCGAGCTAAACCCGAATAAGACAGGAGTATTATCATCTTTAAAAGTTTTCCAAATTACGTTTACCCCCTTAATATCAAGTACGTCTAAAATTAGTAAGTGTTTAACTTCTGTAATTATCCATCAATTTATAATCACAGTAAAAAAGTTACTGAAAAATTTAAGTTTATACTAGAACAGAAATAGTGATAATTAAGTAAATGTGATGTTTTATTTTTGTTCATTTTATACAATATTACTAAAAATGCATATGAACCAGAAATAAAATATAAGGTAAGATTATACACAAAAAATATACGATCAAACAAAAAGAGTTAGGTATTCTAAATTAATGTCCAAAACTTGCACTCGTTAAATTTCCGGTCAACTCGTCAACCGGTTTTCTAATTTTTAGGCAATTTTTTGCTATTTTCAGCTCTCTTTCATTTCCGAGAGCAAAAAAGGTGAATAATTCGTGTGACAAATGAGCTGTTGCAATCAATATGACGTCATGTTCATCACGGTCATCAGGCTTTGGAAGGAAAGTGTGATTCCAATTCCTTTAAAATATTTTTTCCTAATTACATAGTTTAATTTTTTCTTTTCAAAATATATCGTCTGCATAGACAGAATTGCTGTGAGCACAAAACGAAATCTTTCGAATGCCAAAACTTTCCGCTCGTTTCCAGAAGAGCATGAAATTAGATTTGGATATATAATAAAAATTGAATATGAACTTATTTATTTTTAGGTGGACGAAGATTAACTGTATTGATTGTAGACATATTTTCGTCAAATGTTTTTTTTTTTTTTTTTCTAGCGACCGTTCTAATTACCGCCACAACGGCCTTTGACTTCTAGTATTGAAATGTGGACGTTGGCAGATGAAAAATAAAGTTTTTTCAAAATGTCTGATGATCAAAATTTCTTTTTTCTATAACAAACATTTAATTTGTTACACCATAAAGTAATTAATAGTAATAAGTTAATAAACAATTAAAAATGAATGACGTTCTTTTTAGAAACAATTACCTTTAACCGATTACGAGCATTTAAATTGAACTTCTTTAAAAGTGGGAGTCCCACCACTTTTTCTTAGGAGTATGCCACTGCTCAAAAGTAGATAGAAGTCAGTGTCTTCTTTACACATGCGAAAGGTGAATAGACAATTCAGAAAACGGTATATTTAATCAAAGGCAGGTGAGCAAAAGCTCTCGTAAATTTATTATACTTCTTACTGAATATTTAAGCATTATAGTACATGCCACTATAGTTAAAACCTTTTTGCTTTATTTTCTGTTTTTATTTATTTATTTTTCATTTAATGAATATAAGATTCTGAGCTTATCAACAATCTTATTTTTCTTGATTGCTTAGTCAAAAAATACAAATGGTACATCAGTGAAGACAAAAAATTCTGAGCCATTGTAAAAGACGAGAAATTTAAAAGATTTATTTCAATTTAATTCATTTGTAAATACTGCACTGCTTAAGCACAGTTACTTACTAAATAAATGGTCTACATTTCATAGAGTACATTTTTTATGCTCATGTTTCTTATGATTATCAAACTTATTGGTTTAAATTTTTTACGATGATGGACGAGGAAAGGTTAGCAAGAACTGAAATTGGCTGAATTGAGTTTATTTTTCATATTACAATATAAAATCTGAGATCTCATAGCCAGAGTTCTTCAAAACCCATCTCTTGAAAACTCATTTTTATGTTAAATAATATTACTTATAAATATTTCTTATAATTGTTGAAATAAAGTAAGTAGTCGTCAGAAAAAAGCATGAACATTAAGTGCATTTTTAATAAAACTGTGGCACTTGCTTAAATATCCCTAAAACTTCGTTATTGAATAAGCTTCTTAGAGTAGACGGTAGTATACTGCCTATTCTAATAAATAAATAAGTAAACACCATAAAATAGTTAAAACTCTCTAAAATAACACTACTAAAAAATACTTATCATAACACATAAGAGGAATTATCAAAGTGTACGCGTGTTTCGACAAAAACAATGCCATCTTCATCAGCACTAGAGTAGTGTATGGACGTGAGTCTGAGTATGGACTTCTACTGGTGTTGATGATGATCGAATTTTTTTCTATCGAATCCCGTGTACACTTTGAAAAGTACCATTTATCACTGTTATTTTACGAAGTTTTAATTCTTTTATCTTTTAAACACCAGTTCCTTTTGAGAGTCTTTTGTTAAACAACCCGTTTCAAAAATATTTTTCACGTCAGATCAAAAATTACTATAAAAGTTGGGAATTCGTTTATTCTATACAATACATGCTTATTATAATAATGTGCATGACATAGTTTTCAGGAGGAAATGGATATTCATAACTTCTCTTCATCTTTATTCAAGGATACGGGAGCAAGAAGAAATCCAGTTAGAGTCTTGCTCGCACATCCAATAGGTTGAGCGCATCACATTTTACGTAAATGGAAATCCAAATAAAAGCAACAAAATGTGTGTAGTAATCTAAACTTTGATAAGTTTCCCATTGTGTAAGTTAGCTACATGCAAAATAATAACAATTCTTAAATATGTCCTCATTGTTAACATACATGCTCGATTTATTTGTACCCAAATACTTCGAGTATTTGGGGTACACTTAGGGTACTTCAACAGAAACGAATACTTATGGGTGCGATTTTCAAATATACAAATAGCCATGATAACAGTAGGCATTATTAAACATTTGTTGGCAAATAATTGGCCATTTGTCCATCACATTTCATGCTCTACTTCTGGTCATTTGTGTTGTCATTGCTGTGTAATTTGCTCAATTCAGATGCCGATTTCCGTTGTTTTATAGAAACTGCAATTTTGTGAAAATTTCATATGTTGAGCATCATTTAAGGAGCTATACTACGGAATTTAAAAAATATAGGAAATATCTAAATCTGCCTCCCCCTTTGCACTAAAAAAAAAATAAAAAGATGTAAATCATTTATTAATAATACTAAACATTTAAAATGCTCCCCAAACTTTCTTTTAATGGTAAAAATATTTTTTTCAATCTGTTTTCATTCGCTTTTTTTCTTTCAAACCTTCTGACACTAGCAAACAAAGTTAAAAAGAATTTTGATCTGCTTGTATTTCCCTCTGTCTGTACCCTAACTGTAGTAAATACGTATGGACTATCGAAATATATATATATAATTGATTTAAAAGAGTTTTCCAAGTTACACGCAACTCATGGTCGTAATAAATCGTCAATCGCACTTCACTGCACACGTACTTCACCTTGCTATTTGCTATTCATGATGAAAAACCACATATACAGTAAGTGATAAGCATAAACACAGATTTATTCCCTGTGGTCACTTTCATTTACCTTTAGTTGATTTTGCAGAGCTAATACCGTGAAAAATTATAAATCCCTATTCCATTTCCAACTAGTTAAATTGTTCTAGGTTCTAAAATAAAGGTTAGTCATTTTTGTTCGGTAATTTCTGAACAATATTGCAGGTATTTAATTCGGACCCATTGGCCTATCTTCAGGCGAATCCTTCGGGCATCCTATGTGTATTCCGGTAATTATCCTATGTGTACAAGCTACTGAACTCGGACCGATCGAGTCTTAACCCCTTGAATGTCTAGAGCACATACAGACAACCTCCAGCCCGCCCCGGCTTTTGATCCGGCCAGCGGAACATATAGAAACTTCATATAAAATCCCTATAAACCAATCAAAATCACATAAAATCACAATTGTACAGCCCGTGACTTCATAAATTAAGTTCTTCATCTCCTAAAGTTTGGCCCGCGACTTCGCTAACATCCTAAAGTTTGGCCCACAATTTTCCAAAGGTTGCTCATACCTGGTCTAGAGAAAGGATTAATGTTCCAAATTATTTTCACTCCATAGCAAGTTCAGGCAGTTACCTATGTTAGAGAGGGTGTTGTTATGGGATTCAGAATTTATCTGTCACTGCCATCACTGAATAAAAAGCATTGGTGTGTGAATATTTCGTATGCCTTGGGTAAGCACAACCTTAACTAGTTGTGGAGCATTCAAATACCAGTGTTGGGAAGACACACTGCAAGGGTCTGGATATTTTCTTAAATTCATGCTCCCTAAAGGTCTCAGAAGATTTAATTATTTGGGGGTCCCTACCGGAATTTTATGGATCACTTTTCATCTTCATTAGGAAATTTTGAAAACACTGGTAAGTAAACACAGGGACTCAAAAGTAGGTTCTCAAGAGCTCATAAAGTCTTTAAAAAGCAAGCCCCAATTACTTGAAGAACGTGGCACTTGGGAAAAAAAAACTGGGAAAAGAAATAGCACGCTAGCGTTATCACTGAACACTGGGTGCAAAGAAAATTTTTTCAAAGATGACAGTAAGCAGGTTAAACCTGGACTCAAAATTTAAAATCGAGATTTTTTTTTCTTCTAGGAAATTCAACGTAATTGAGTTAGACAATTTTAACAATATAGAAAAGCAATTTTAAGTAACAGCAAAGATGAGAGAAGTGTAGTTCTAAGTAACAGACTTCCAAGCCTCAAAGTTAGAAAATTGCTTACAATTTTCTTATGTTAACAAAAAAATCGGGTTATTCAGCGGGAACTGTAAGTCAGTGAAGGATTTTTTATGCCTTATATACTAGAAGGTTAAAATTTGAACTCATTAATCGGCTAGTTTAATGTATTTTTTAAAAAATGTTAATTTCTTGAAAAAACTTTTAATTTATATTTAATTTGCAACTTTATCACTATACCTCTACTAATTCTTTTAAGTGCATCAACTGACAAAATCTAACATAAAAATACTGCAATTTTAATGAGAAAAATTACCTGTATTCGATAAAACACATCCAATAATTCTCACGTACTCCAAATTTCGTAAACAGAAAGGAAATCCACACACTATGTGACCAGTTAATATCCAAAGTCAAGGTCTATAAAATGAATCACAGGGCACTACTGATTTTCCGCACTGTATTTTAGACAGAGAGAAACCAGGGAGAATCACACACCACTTGTGAAAAGGGGCAACCAGCTCACTGAACATCAACCACTCAACAGTAGATCTCTCTGGCTTTTGAAACGGTGCGAGGTTGCTGCAACGCCGTTCGTTTGTCGGAAGTCGGGCCTGGCGATCATGCGGGAGTATCAGAAGTCGCCAAGAGATCGCACGGTCTTTATCGCCTATCTGCGCTCCCCGAATTCTTTTGATAAGACATCGTAAACATCCCTATTTTACGTATACAAGTAGGTGTAAAAATTCTTCAGTGTTTTGAAAGGAGGTTTTTTTTTTTTCTTCTTCTCATTGACGAAAAATTCTTCGCCCAATCGAATCAGTTATCATTTTAGAGAAATATCGTTTTAACCCTTTAAGGCGCAGTGATCCCGCTCTGGGAACATCAAACTCTGACGTTTTGACTGTTGCCAGTCACGAAGAATAGATTTCATTTCTATAAAAATAGTTGCGGGAGACCTAGCTCCACGAGAATCCTTTACTTTTTAGCACGTCCTTTCCCGTCAAAAAATGAACACGATTCTTTTTACCAGCAGTGACATCTGCTGTAAAATGGAAGAACGCGAGAACATCCGGACAGATTGCCCAATGCTGAAAAAAGGGCAGCCGTTGCCATCGCTCGACTTAACTACCAGCAAGATGGCGGACGATCGAAACGTTCATAGCGTGCCACAGATCTAGAGACCCGCTGTGCGGCACAGCCAGCTGCGTCATAAAAGGGTCTCTAGATCTGTGGCACGCGATGAACGTTTCGATCGTCCACCATCTTGCTGGTAGTTAAGTCGAGCGATGGCAACGGCTGCCCTTTTTTCAGCATTGGGAAAGGGTTGCGCCTCAAAGGGTTAATGTATATATTTTTTTAAATAGTAGAATTGGTAGTGAAAACAAGCTATGTGTGTCAAAGAAAAAGTAGCATTTTTTACGTCCGGGCTACTAATTAAAAAATTTTACAGGTGGAAATGAAAAACGGGAAAATAAAATGGTTCGGGAAGAAACTGATGGTGTGTTAAAAGAGAAAGAGCGAGAGAGAGAGAAGAGAATAAATAACTCAAAAAACACATGCATCGTAGTAAAAACTGTATATACGTTTCAAGAGGTATATGATTACTACATCCTTCATCAGCAATGCATTCACCAATTCATACGTAGGCAGGGGGGCAGAAAATAAAGGGAAGTGAAAGAAGACTGAGTAGAAACACGAAAGTGCCATTTGGAAGATAGCAAAAAAATGTGAAGAAATTAGATTAAATTTTAACGGAGCAAAAGTGAAAGACAGCGAAAAGAAGATGCAATATGAGAGATAGCGGAAAAATCAAAGACAAAAATTAAATTTATCGCCACAAATTCACATAAACAGTAAATATTCTTTATTTCAACTATTTAACAGAAAATTCGTTTGTAATTATAACATCTACATAAGTACAACGCAGTTCTGAGATTCAACTCTCAAAGGCAATTGAGAAAACTATATTGAATGACATGAAAGATAAAACCTTTAAAATGCTTCACAAACTTTTTTGAAATTTTTGAAAAATCATAATATTATAATCATAAATAAACTGAAAAGTTAATTTTTCATCAGCGAAACTGGAGCAAATCTGCATTGTTTATCTGTACTGGATTCAATTTTCTCACACACTTGAATTTGTACTCATGATTCATTTTACTAATGGAATTGTTTAATTTATTCTCAGGAAAGATTGGGTAAGCGAAAAGCAAAAATGTTGTATAATAAAATATGTCTTCCGGTCGAATTTAGAGGTGTGGAGGCCCTGGGCCAGCAAAGAAGTCGTGTCCCCTTAATTATTTTTCAAGAAAGCCAAACAATTTTTCCATGACCTGTGTGACAAAGTGGTTTTAACGTTAACTCATAGCCTAGACGTCCCGGGCTCGATTCCCATTGGAGATAGATTATATTTGCACAAAAACTGGTATCTACATCTTTTTTGGTGATGAATGCAACGTTCGGTATGATTTGCAAACAAACGCGTTGAATTCCTGTAATATGCTAGGAAATAAGCAATTGCATTGCATCTGATTCTCTTCGGGGATAAAAGTCATGTTTACTTTTTAAGCAATTTTTGTTTTCTTTCAAGTGTTTAAATAATTTTTGTGCGAAATTCCAATTCCTTAAATACAAGCATTTGTAGAGATAAAATAAAATACAAGAAATAAACCGAATGAAATTACAATTAAAATTAAACCTTGCAAAATGTTTTTTTTTTTTATGATTTCAGTGCATTCAACTGGAAATTTTACATAAAAATGTCGATTGTGTAGGGGGCTTTCTTGTAATGGCTCCGGGTCCGCAGCCAAAGTTGTTCACCCCTCAAGCCGGTCATTTCAGTTGTAAGCAAAATAACAAACATTGAAATGATTGCCTTCTGAATTCAGGTAGATATCCGTCCGACAAAATGAATTTCATATAAAATGAAGTTATTCATTAAAAAAAAATCCTGATTTCATCAATTTCCTTGCTACGTAAAGTCAATAGATAGATTTCACACAGTATTTAGAAAACCCTTTGCTCAACAATTATCTTCGCAATATGTTTATAAATGTGCATCTCCAATTTCACAAAGGTTTGAAACAACTAATTTGTAGTCTGGAAAGTAAGAAATCGAGCTTTTTATATGGTCGCCCAACCTCTGCAATTGTAATTTGTAAAAGTTCGTATTTGTAATAACATTTAGGAAATTAAAAATATATATATATTGCAAGGTAAAATCAACCAAATTATTTAATTTAAAAGTTTGCGATCTTTTACTTGTTTCATTACTGTAAAGCAATTTGTCTGTTCCCTTAGTCAGCGAAAAATAAATGCTTATAAAACGTTTTCCTTTTTTATATCACACTTGGTTATATCCTTTTGTGTGATGTTTTGAATTTATTTTTCCGTTTTTACAACTCTTGTGCAAGGCCGTGGGCAACCATACCAGGCCGGAAAAAAAAAAAACATGTTTCTATAAATTACCTTCAAAACCTTTCGATCAATCGAGATAATTCCCAAGATTCCATAAGTTTCTTTTCGACAGTACTTTAATACTTTTAGTTAAGATAGGAAATCTGAATTTTCTAGTCTTTTTTTAACAATCTCTTTTTAAATTTACAAAACCGTGATTCACAAAAATTGATTTGAACTTCTCTTCTTATTAATAAAATATGTTAAATATACTGACGGATAAGTTTTAATAATAGACAAGATTATTCCTGTATAAAATTTGAGGTACGGCATACTGAGAAGTACAATACATATTTAAAAGAATATCACTATGTAAGTCATCGTAGAAGTAATATCGGGGAACACATGCTCAAATTTAAGAAAAAAGGAAAGAAGCTTTCAAAGCAATTCGAATACAGTTAGATATTGTTAAGATTCTTAAAGAGTTAAATCTCTAAATATTATTTCTAATTTAGGTGGCGTGTATAAAATTATATGAGATAAATTTAAGCTCCTATTTTACTATTTTATACTGAAAGAAAATTTTCTAGATATAGGGGCCGCAAAAAGTATAACTTGCATCAGACCGCAAAAACTCTTGGCACGGTCCTACTATTTTCATCTATATGACTATACACAAAGGATTTTGATTGTTGTTGCATCAACTCTTTTGAAGTAGCTTAGAAAGCTATTTATGGTGAATCATGAACTGTAAAAATTTCATCGATTAAAAACTGATTACTTCTTTCATTTGAAAAGAAATGACGATTCTTTATATAACTATTTTTACAGAATTTTTATGTTTATGAAATTCTATAAATAAATAGTTTTATAATATCATGCCTATGAGTGCACATTACTCTGTTTGTATACGTTGGTCAGTTGAAATTATATAAATAATTCCCAGTTATATGCGAATTTAAATGTGATACTGTTTAATTCGGGAGCACATTTAATATATTTCAGAGTTCGAATCTGGTTATGACTCCTAATCATTGAGAAAATTTTGAAACTAAATACTTCAGTTATTTTTTTTTCTTTTATAGAAGGAAATTGTTTTTGTTGTACATATTTTTGAGAGGATAGACTAAATGCCACCTTAAATTTTAGAGGCCTGTATAAAAGCCATATTTTGTAAATTGAAATAATTTAGTTTGTTGTTTTAACGTTAATAATTTTTACTGCATATTAAAACGTTTTATGCAACTGCAAATACATTGGAGTTTCGAAAATGGACCCCTCTTCACTTGATATTTAAGATCTTAAACTATAAACTAACTAGCAACGTACCCGTTCTCCGCACGGTAGAGAACGAAACTTTTTCTTACATCTATAATTCGAATTGATTCCAGTGATTTGGAATCTAAAAATAAGCAAAATGATTTGACTCTTGGCTTAAAGTTACTCATTAGTTATTCGTAAAGTTAGTATAAGTACTGACCTGAGACCATTGTTAATATTATGACACAAAAACTATGTCGGTGTCATTCGCGATCAGAAAAAGAAAAGCGTGACGGTTTGCAGCGAAAATTCCTAACTTTCAAAATATCTCATTTCTACATCATACTCTTTTTAAGATTTAAGTTATACCACCTTAGATACTGCATGATGTGGAGAACCGTTTTATTTTATAGTTAAATAGTTGTGTACCCGCTCTTCGCAAGGGAAGAAGAGAACATTTTCCCAAAATGTGATCATAACTATACTTGTGACAAAACAGATCTCCAAGAAAAAAGAAAGTTCTGTTACAGTCTTTTCTGTTGAAACTACCGCGGGATATATTAACGCGACGTAGAATTACTTAATGTTTAGTTAGCTGTGATGTAAGATGGTTGTTGAAAAAGGAATAGAACACTTAGTTTCCCGAAATATTTATTAATGCGGTATATTGTGCTTTGATCAATATTGCCCTAGCATATCTACTAACAATTACTTATACTATCTTTTTCTGATACCAATACAATATATTTTCGTTTTTCAATCGTTAATGTTTAATTTAAAGAAACGGCTTAGATATTTGCCACGAATGTAGTCTTTTATTCTTTGGTGACTTTTATAATTTACGCATTAGTATAAACGATAATCATTTCACTTTATGGTTGGTATTAAAACAACTCTCCATACGCATACATTTGTACGCATAATTCTTGTCAGATTGGCGTATTTAGCACCAGGGCCCTATTATCTCACGGGCAAATCGCGACTTTGCCCAGTGCCTCAGGTTCGAAATGGCCCACAATTTGAAATGTTAATCTGAAATATTCTTTTTTATAACAAAATTTTATGAAAAATAAAACAAATTTCATAGATGGAGGCCCCCAAATTCATCAATGCCCGGTGTCCCTGTTTGTCATAATCAGGCCCTGTTTAGCACCGCAAAATATTTCTTTCGATTCGAAAACGTGTCCGTTTAAAATCTCAATTGAAAATAATGCTGGATAATTCACTGGTGAAAAAACAGCATTCATTTTTTTTTCTGGCAACATAAAATAAAATATGGAATTATTTCATGCGTGGCGTATGTTTTGCTTGTGAATCCGTTTTCTGATTGAGTTTCGAAAGGGGTTTTAAACTCGTGTTATCAAAATGACGCACATTTCACATGCAAAAAAGCAGTTATTTTAAAGTAATTTTATTTATTTATTTCAACTGGCAATTTTAATCATTGTTACTGTATCCATGACAACCAAACCGCAAGATATCAAACCGAAATTTATAAGCAGGTGCTATTTAAATGAAAATCCTTCTTTACTTAAAAATTCCTAAAAATTCTCCTAATTTATATTTTCCTTCGTTCTTCTTTTAAAAGTAGACGATTTGTGTGCTATGTCTTTTGCTGAAATATAAAAAAGTTTTGACACATAGAATTCAAGATGCAGCAGTTTTAAAATATTTTACGAAAGTCAGCGTCAAATTTAATTTTATTTGAAAAATTCCCAAAAATCTGCAAATTACGTTACACAGTCCGAACAAAGTTTTTAAAAGAAAATTTTCTCCTCTATACGATGATGTAAATATCGTTTTCTTGCGAGTGCAATTACTGGCGTTATTATGTATTACGCAAGAAATATCGCTAAATATTGGACAAAACATAAAATAAAACATTTTATAATTCGAATTTCGAAAAAATCGCTTCGAGGTGTGTCGAGACCCGTATTGGAGAATTTCCGTACAAAATTTGGTAGGTCTACGATCACCCGTTTCGGAGCTACGCGAGACACAGACAGACAGGCAGACAGACAAACTAACGGACAGTTTACACATTGCTTTATTTATATAGATTGGAAGTAAAGTTAGAGCATGGCGACAATAACACCGGCCAAGGAAGTTACGCGGGTCACGTGACGTGACTTCACTATTTCCGTCCTTTGCTTCTCGGGAGCTAGGGATGCCTAGAAGGCTAGCAGTCCCGTTGTGTTATTGTTTCATAAGAGACCACGTTGTTTGCGATTTTTAAAATCGTTTTAAATTAAAAATGCCAGATCGTTGCTGTGTGCCTAGTTGCTCGTCGAATTATGACAAAACTGGCAGATATATATCAGTATTTAAATTTCCTAAAGGGGAAAACGAAAAAAATCTGTGGATAAAGAAAATTCCGCGTAAAGACTGGTCACCATCCGCTAGAAGTGTCGTGTGTGCAGAGCATTTTGTGGAATCTGATATTTATAAAGATTGATGAAATACCTGATAGAGAAGGTAAGATTTTAAAAACTCCAAGGAAATGTCCACAACTGAGAGATGGCGCTCATCCTTCAATATTTAAAAACTGCCCAAAATACCTGACGGAAAATAAAATTCCTTCAAGACCAAGTAGAACTGAAAAGCTATCAAAATTGACTGATGCAAACTATCAGAAAATTTTAGATGGTGATAAAATCAAAAGCTTCAATGATATGCAGAAAGAGATTGAGATAAAAGTCGATAAATTTAATTTGCATTTAAAGCCTGTTGTGATAAATAATGCTAATGAAGTTTTTTTGTTAAATATTAATTTTGTTTCGGCTCCAACTATTATATCAAGCATAAAAATCAATAGTGATATGAGTGTAAATATCTTTTATGGTGATACAGCTGTTCCTCTTACTAAATTTAAAAGCATTTTAAATCACCCTGAAGACCTTCTTGTACGATGGAGTACCCTTGAAAATTTACTAAGTGCAGTAAAAAACCTCGAAGAAAATGCTTTACATGAGTCCGTATTAAATGATAAAGAGAATTGTTTGAAACGATGGGGAAAATGCATCATTAAAAATGAGGAAAATGAGGTTTATAACAATAAACAGTTCATTCTAGAGCAGATGAAGTTATCTGATAAATCGGAAATGTAAATAGATTTCATCTGTCTCAGTATTATTCTAAATTCCTGCAGTAATAAAACATAGGTATATGTGCAATTTAAAGGATTAGTTTTACGTTTTCTTCAGAAAAGATTGGATTTGTTCTTACGCTGTTTCATGTGTCCCAATTATATTAAATGGCTACTTAAATATATAAATTTATTCAGTGAAGTAATAATGATTATTTTGCTTAAGTACTATTGCCAGTTTTGGGAAAAAAGCGTTTAAAGATATATTTACATGTACATATACATTTAATTTTGGTTTAGCTACGACAAAAATAGTTTATATGTCAAGAGTTTTTAACTGTGCTAGAATTGATCACTGTTTAATATGTGTTCTTCGGTAAAATAAAGGTTGGATTTATTTTGATATTTTTCATTTATATTGTTATACATGTACTTTAAGGAAAAACATGCTGTGCGCAAATTCTGAAAAAATATATTGCTCTAAATGTAAATAATATTTAATTCTTTATAAAGCCTTAACAATACTAATAAAGTGCTTTTATTATGTTTATTATTATAATTTCTTTAAGATAATTAGAAAGAAAATAATTTATATTTATTCTATTAATTTAGGTTTTACTGTAACTGGTTAAGAGTATAACTGGATTATAACATTTATAATCATGAATAAGATCGCTTTCATTATCTTTAAATGTATTTTTGTAAATTTAAATAAAATACTTTTCTTTATTTTCCTTCTTAGTGTGTCTTTATTTATCTTTTTTAAGCATAAATTCATGTGTTTTTTTAATTAAATAATTAATGGAAGGTGTAGAAGGCATAATACCTAAACTTTTCAGAAAATGTACACTAGTATATTATAGATAAATTAATTAAAAGCATTATAGCTTGTTCATAAACATTTTGCAATTTCAATTCAGAATTCTCATTTATGTTATTTCAGTAACTTGCCATGTCATCTCAGTTTAAGAATTAGATAGCATCTTTAAAACCATTGAAAATATAAACGTTTTAAAGATTCTAAAAGCCGATTCGCCTGAGACGACGGAGGTCGTGACGTCAGCAGAAGCTTCCGTGGCCGGTGTTGTTGTTGCCATGGTTAGAGGTAGGCCATAGTTAAGACAGGCTGACAGTCTGGAGGAGGATTTCAAAATTTTTAGAATTACCAACGGGCGAACAATTTTTGAGGAGTCATCAGAATGGAGGAAGGTTCTGATCAAGCACTTGGGTTGTCAGGCAGATAGAAGTGCAAAATGAACTTCATACATCATGGAGAGTTAAAGTAAAACTTTTACAGTATAGAAACGTATTGAAAATATTAATTGATAGAATCATTAGTCGAAAACAGCCTTTTTTGGGTGGGGGTGGGGAAATCTTTTAGGATCCGCTTCTGAATAAGAAGAAAATTTTGAAAGGCCACTAAAATCCTCTCTTCTACATTTGTACAAAATCATGCGATATTTTTGCCGTGTGAGTATTTCAAATGAAGTTTTGGAAGAAATGAGAACCTCTTTCGTGCATACCACGCACCAAAATAATATTCCGCTAACTGCGAATTTTTCCATATATAAAACGAAGTGAGAAGTTATGGTCAAATTCAAAACGTGCGATACAACTCAATTGAATGTCAGGCGACGCCGCATCTTGAAATATGTTGCCAATCCTAGCAGACCGTCACCATTTCTCGCCAAGTTGCAGCAGTGGGGGGAAGGGAAAGGGGGGAGAAGAGCGTCAGTTGGGAAATTCGAAAAAAGGAAGACGCGGAGAGTAGATGCGAGAAGTGGACGCAGAGAAAGATCCAAGAGATGACTCAACACCTGTTGCACGGGTGACGTCATGCGCTATCGACTGATCTGATACTGTTAATCGGAAGCAGGCAAGTTCCAGGGCAAATGTGAGGATTTGTTGATCCTACAGCTAATTAAAGAAGGCGGGTGTTGTCACATGGATGATATATTTAATGATACCCTTATGGTATTGCACTTTGTGCGAGGCCACTGCACCTACATTTTCGTCGGGTCGTTATGCGCGCGGGGCCAAATTGAAAATTATACATAAATATCAAAATTTAATCGTGCATGAAGAATTCTTTGTTTCCTTCCTGTAACTAGTTCTTAAGATACCTATGAAATTTGAATTTTTACAATTAAAAACTGCAGTATAAATAGCTTTGTATAAAAGTCATTTAAGTGAAATTCCTCTATATATACAAAGCATTTGATTGATACAAGTAACAGCTTATCTTCAGAGAAAAGTGTGAACAAAAATGTCAACGCATACAGAGCACTGCGTGTTCACATTGGCTTTTGATTGAAAAACTTTTGCAATAAATAGTTTACAGAGGAGTAATCGAGGAGTGATAATTAAAGTGCATGTGGAGAAAAAAAAAGAAAAATTTATGATTCTGTAACAAGCTGGATAGTGTAACATCATATCCATTTTCAATCTTTTCCTTGCATTTATTCATGTACCTCTGCGTCTACGTTCAACTTTTATTTTTCACAAGTTTGAAGAGAACATTTTTAAAAAATATCCTTTTCAGTAAAAAAAGGAGGCATCCTGATAAAACATTTATTATTATTGTTATTATTTTCATATTAACTTCAAGGGTAATTTATTTTACTTCGTGTTACTTTATTCAAATTTCCAATTTACTAAAATGTATTGCCTTAATTCATTCAGAGAAAGCTTACACTTCAGATGTTTCTTTATTAGTATTATTTTTTAAATTTCCTTGAGGGGGGCTGGTAGCTTAAGGGTTAAGAGCATCTCCTCTTCCACGCCAATCGCCTAATCGTATGGTCACGGGTTCGATTCCTCCTCAGTCCCTTAGCTGTTTGTGTTCCTCCAAATATTGTGAAGGATATCGGTACTTTGAAATAAAAAGAACTTGTAATTAGGAGCCACTGAAAGTAAAACCAAAGAGCCATTGATCTCGATGAACTTTCTTTCTCAAGTCTCGAATTTGCCAGATTCGCACTGAAATATTCTGTACTTTTCGTTTACGAGAACCTTACGCGCAGGGGCGTAGCCAGAGGGGGGAGGGGAGATGAGGAGGCTGCAACCCCCCCCCCAAAAAAAAAAAATACTGGCTACTGTTTACGCAAATTCTCCTAAAATTCCGGCACTCCAACTTAACGAATTCATAGTCCGTGGGTTTTTTTTTGTTTTTTTAATATTAAATTTTATCATCTGCTTATCATTGCATTGATTCTTTATTTTTTAACGTTTGTTTCTTTTCGCGCTCAAAGTTGATTGAGAATAAAGTTTTAAGTTCTTTTGTTCTTCATCGTGAAAAGAATTCATCACGCGGTCACAGGGTTTCGCTCCAGCTCCATGTGATACATTTTGGATGCAAATCGTGTGAAAGATACAACGATGCTTAGCTAGATAAATACCCAACCGATATCCATATGTCTTCAGAACGGAAACTTTTAGGATCCTCTGTAGAACTGTAAATACAAATATCAGTGTATCGCTTTTTTACAGAGTAGAAACGACTTATTTGAGGTAGTTCTGCATTTAGCAAACGAACTATAGTCGTTAGGCTATTTATTTAGCAAGTTAGATTGCTGAAAATCCATGTGTTCATAGACTCTAATGATTAAAAAATGAAACTGATGGAACAAACCAAACCAAACGAACCATTTACAACTTAGAGAAATCGTAAAATTAATTGCTTTGTGCATTAGTTAATAATCACTTTGGGGAAAGTATTAAAGCATCAAAGAAATTTCCTTATGAGAAATTTATTTTAACGATGGTTTCATTTTATAACAATATATGTTTCATGAACAATGAATTTCCGATTCTCCGATAATTTCACCTTTCAAAATAAATAAAGATTTCATAAGTATCATTTGTAAATTAAAGATTTTTTTTTGTTGTTGTTGAGAAAAATACTATTGAATTTTATCAAGCCTTGTTGAAATATTTTGCTAACATTCAAACACTTTTTAAGATCATTTTTCATAGGCATAGCCTTGGGGGTAGAGAGGGTGCGTCTCCAACTTTAAAATCTTTTGATTAAAAACTCCCCTCCCCCTAAAAAAATCTAACAGAAACTTCCTTTTTCTACTCTGAGTTCAATGCGTGTCTCCCCGACCCATAAAAAAATCTATCACAATACACTTTTGTGATTATTAAATGGTGTTCGAAAGAATGCTATTGCTACCACGGTGAAAAATTTTTAATCCATAGCTATTTTTACCCATCTTGTTTGGTTATTAGAGTTCACAAACACTTCATATATTCAGAATTTACACATATCATATATCATATAAATACTTTTATACAAGGCAACCAGAAAAATATTTACCCAGCCTTTCTTTTTGGTTTGAAACTACTATAGTGTTTATTTTTATTTTAGCCATTTCAAAGAACCAAGTAAATTTTATAATTTGTTTTTTCAACGGGCGGACACTTGCCTATTAGGCATTGTCCACTACAACTGCCTGAAGGTATTGTGGCCATTTTATTAGCCAATGAGCGTTTGTAAATTAGTAAATTCTAAATCTTTATTTACTCCTTTGATCGTTATGGCTGCATTTAGTTACAGATTGTTCTACAATAAAATTGGAAAGAAAACGATAAATGCCATCATTATGCAACAAAAACGAGTCATTTAATTTGTATCCACGCTAGCAAGTATAAGATTAAAAACAGTTTCTGAAAAAAAATGAAATATTCATTTTTATTATTCAACTAGGAAATAGAATGGAATTTAGAAATTTTCTAGGGTAATTGTATTTTAAAGCAATATGATACAGCGATGATATATTATCAGACGTATAATTACTTGTACAAAGAGACAGTACTCTATATAGATGATTAGCTATAATATTTCTAAATACAGATATATGCATGCAAGAGGTAAAATCTGTAAAACTAATTACATTGAAAGGGAAATCATCTCTTTTATTATATACTAGCTGCGTGCCCGTTCTCCGCACTGTAGGGAACGAAACTTTTTCTTACATGTATAGTTCGAATTGATTCAAGTGATTCGAATAATTCATGAATTCGTATAATTCGAATTGATTCAAGTGATTTGGAATCTAAAAATAAGCAAAATGATTTAACTCGTTGGCGTAAAGTTACTCATTAGTTATTTGTAAAGTTAGTATAAGTACTAACCCGAGACCCTTGTTAATATTATGAGGCAAAAAACTATGTCGGTGTCATTCGCGATTAGAAAAGAAAAGCGTGACGGTTTGCAGTGAAAATTCCTAATTTTCAAAATGTCTCATTTCTACATCATACTCTTTTTTAGATTTAAGTTATGCCATTAATACCTTAGATACTACATGATGTGGAGAACCGTTTTATTTTATAATTAAATAGTTGTGTACCCGCTCTTCGCAAGGCAAGAAGAGAACATTTTCCTGAAACGTGATAATAACTACTTGTGAGAAAACAGAATCTCCAAGAAAAAAGAAAGTTCTGTTACAGTCTTTTCTGTTGAAACTACCGCGGATATAGACTTAGAGAATAGAAGACTTAGTTTCACGAAATATTTATTAATGCGGTATATTGTGCGTTGATCAATACTGACTTAGCATATCTACTTACTATAACTTATACTATCTTTTAATGATACCAATAAATATATTTTCGTTTTGCAACCGTTAATGCTTAATTTAAAGAAACTGTTTAGATATTTGTCACGAATGTAGTCTTTTGCTCTTTGGTGATTCTTTGCAATTTACGCATTAGCATAAACGATAATCATTTCACTTTATGGTTGCCACTAAATCAGCTCTCCATAAATTTTTGCGCATATTTCTGGTCAGATTAGCGTATTTAGCACCAGGGTCCTATTATCGCACGGGCAAATCGGGACTTTGCCCAGGGCCCCCGGCTCGAAATGCAATTTCGGCAATTTCAAATGTTGTTTTTTTTTATAACAAAATTTTATGGGAAAAAACAATAGATGGGGGGGCCCAAATTCATCAATGCCCGGGGCCCCCTTTTGGGCATAATCAGGTCCTGTTTAACACCGCAATATATTTCCTGCGATTCGAAAACGTGTCCCGTTTAAAATCTCAATTGAAAATAATGCTGGATGATTCACTGGTGAAAAAACAGCATTCAGTTCTTTTTCTGGCAACGTAAAATAAAATATAGAATTATTTCATGCGTGGCGTATGTTTTGTTTGTGAGTCCGTTATTCCGGGGCCGTCGTTATTAGCAACCGGGCCTGCTTCTTCGTTGCCACCGGAAGAAATGAGTGAAACATTGAGGCCTAATATTTACATTTGCGCTGTTCGATTGTATGCGATTTGGGATTATAAACGTTAATTTATTTTATAATTAAAAAACAATTTTGTTATAGTTTTGTCATAATGATTTAATGACAAGGTGTTTTAGATGTAGGTAATAATTTTTTGAAGATTGCGCTTTTTTTTATGGAAACAAATCAACGAATTCAATCATAGAATTCGAACTGTAAGTTCTGAATGTAAAGGTAAGTGTACACTTGTATTTAGAAATTCTACAAATTTATAGGATATAAAGCATGTTTTGTGAATTAATATTCATGTGTTATTTATAAATCATTTTAATCTGAAATCGTTTAACTTGGGTAGTTTATTATTCTAGCAAATAAGCGTGCGTTGTAATACTAGTTAGACATTCTTATCTGTTTAAATCTTTCAGTTGAAAATGTCATTTATCATTTATTATAAATGCAATTAAATGTGTGATATTGGTTTCAGTGCAGAAGTACTGTAAAATATGTTATTAATTTTTGCACATGTTTATGTAGAAACTTAAATTGAAGTTAATATTTTGTATAAGCGTTCATCATACTCAAATACAAAGTTCCATTTAGATAATGGCTATAATAAAAAGTAATTAATTCACTCTTTCGTTTGTTTTTAGTTTACTACATTGTTTAGCGCAACTTGTGAAAAGGGATCTTGAAATTTTTCAAGTCCTAGAGCTGTTAGTTTATCTTAATTTGTATTCAAAGTCCGTGGAGCAGTTTTTTTTTTTTTTTTTTTTTTTTTTTTTTTTTTTTTTAGCTATAACCCTAATATACAGCAATGCAGGGACGAAAACATTTGTTTTCAATCGCCAGTTAATAATAACTTTAAAAAAAGGTGTTGGTATATTAGTGGTATTTCCTAGTATGGTTTTCTAAACTTTATAATTTTTCTTTGGAGAAGAAAAAGTATATGGAACTAAAACTGAAAATTATAAATCATTTTCATTTCGAATGGTAAAATTTTCGATAAATAAACTCTTTTGAACTAACCAAAATAAAAACAGTTAACAAACGTGTTTTATCATACACTGTTACGTTATTCTTAATCCTTTTGATATATTTTATCTCCCCTTTAAGTTCGTACTACTATTTATGGGACACCCTTTATTTTGTAATTCATTCTAAATGTTTCTCGTTAAATTAATTTACATTATTTTTCATGTAAATACCAAGGACTTGCAGTGCACAGGTTGTACTTATAATTATAGCAAACATTCTTCTGATACCTACGCCTTACAAAAGATTAAAAATTAAATAGTATATCAGTACTTAAATTTTGTATACGTGAATTGTAAATATCAAATATTTTAAATTCTCTTTCAGCTCCTCGTCATATATTTTGTTAATATGTTAACCGAACAATATTTAATAAATGAAAATTTAATAACTACTAGTTAAATTTATTTTAAAAGTAATAATGGTTGTAACTGCTTTGAAAATGTGAAACTTAAGCATTCAGTATAAAGAAATGCATAAAAATGTCTGTATCATTTGTGTATTCGTTTACTTTAATGTATACTAAAAGTCAGCTTAATTTTTTCATGTATATTAAAATTCAAGCTAAAATAATGAATCATGAGAGTGAGCACTACTTTGTTTTTCCTTCAAATTACATGCATCTATTTACTTTAATGTCCGCGTGTATCATAGTAAAGAAACTGTTAATGAGTTCGTACTTGAATTAGTAACACAATCACTACTTAAAACTACATTTAATAACGTTTCAAAGCATCGGAAAGCTTAAAAATTGCTTGATGTATACGGGAAGACGCGAGCATCCGTAGGCCTCTTTGGATGACTCATCGAAATACACGCGCAGGCCCGTTACTAATAGCGAAGGCCCCGGTTATTCTGATTGACTTTCGAAAGGGGTTTTAAACTCGTGACGTCAAAATCATGCAGATTTCACATGTGAAAACTCAGTTATTTTAAAGTAATTTTATTTATTTTTTTCAACTGGCAACTTTAATCATTGTTACTGTCTCCAAGACAACCAAATCGCAAGATATCATACCGAAGTTTTTAAGCATATGCTATTGGAATTAAAATCCTTCTTTGCTTAAAAATTGGTAAAAAATCTCATAATTTATATTTTCCTCTGGTTTCTCTTTTAAAAGAGGGCGAAATGTATGCTCCGTCATTTGACAAAATATAAAAAAGTTATGACGGATAGAATTCAAGATGCAGCAGTTTTTAAATTATTTTACGAAAGTCAGCGTTAAATTTAATTTTATTTGAAAAATTCCCAAAAATCTGCAAATTACGTTACACAGTCCGAACAAAGTTTTTAAAAGAAAATTTTCTCCTCTATACGATGATGTAAATATCGTTTTCTTGCGAGTGCAATTACTGGCGTTATTATGTATTACGCAAGAAATATCGCTAAATATTGGACAAAACATAAAATAAAACATTTTATAATTCGAATTTCGAAAAAATCGCTTCGAGGTGTGTCGAGACCCGTATTGGAGAATTTCCGTACAAAATTTGGTAGGTCTACCATCACCCGTTTAATCTGAAAATGTTAATCTGAAATATTCTTTTTTATAACAAAATTTTATGAAAAATAAAACAAATTTCATAGATGGAGGCCCCCAAATTCATCAATGCCCGGTGTCCCTGTTTGTCATAATCAGGCCCTGTTTAGCACCGCAAAATATTTCTTTCGATTCGAAAACGTGTCCCGTTTAAAATCTCAATTGAAAATAATGCTGGATAATTCACTGGTGAAAAAACAGCATTCAATTTTTTTTCTGGCAACATAAAATAAAATATGGAATTATTTCATGCGTGGCGTATGTTTTGCTTGTGAATCCGTTTTCTGATTAAGTTTCGAAAGGGGTTTTAAACTCGTGTTACCAAAATGACGCACATTTCACATGCAAAAAAGCAGTTATTTTAAAGTAATTTTATTTATTTATTTCAACTGGCAATTTTAATCATTGTTACTGTATCCATGACAACCAAACCGCAAGATATCAAACCGAAATTTATAAGCAGGTGCTATTTAAATGAAAATCCTTCTTTACTTAAAAATTCCTAAAAATTCTCCTAATTTATATTTTCCTCCGTTCTTCTTTTAAAAGTGGGCGAATTGTGTGCTCCGTCTTTTGCCGAAATATAAAAAAGTTATGACATATAGAATTCAAGATGCAGCAGTTTTAAAAATATTTTACGAAAGTCAGCGTCAAATTTAATTTTATTTGAAAAATTCCCAAAAATCTGCAAATTACGTTACACAGTCCAAACAAACAGTTTTTAAAAGAAAATTTCCTCCTCTACCCGATGATGTAAATATCGTTTTCTTGCGAGTGTAATTACCGGCGTTATTACGTATTAAGCGAGAAAAATCGCTAAAAATCGGACAAAACATAAAATAAAACATTTTCTAATTCGAGTTTCTAAAAAATCGCTCCGAGGCATGTTAGGATCTGTCCTAGTGAAGCCGTATGCAAATTTCGGTAGGTCTGCGACCAACCGTCTCGGCGCATGCTCACGAATGTGCTGAAATCGGACATTTGAGTAGCTTTCGACCATGAAAATTGCGAAAAATCGTTAAAAATTAGGAAACGGGTGGATTTTCAGAATTTTAAAGTAGCCTACGGCCTATTCTATGTCGTTCTACGTGTATGTGCAAAATTTCAAGCCGATCGGTCTGACGGTGTGGGAGGAGTTCCCGGACAAATAAACAAACAAACAAACAGATAAACTTTCACATTTATATAATAGATGTAGTTTCCATTAAGATGTCATTTTTTTTTACACTTTGAAAAGAATTTATCACGGCATAAATGATACCGTCTTTGTAACTGTACTTATTGCTAATTTTTCTTAATTTTTAATTGAAAAGGGATACTTATTTAGGATAAGTTCATTGAATGTTATTAAATTGTTAATAAATGTGTTCACTGTTACTTTAATAAAAACTTGTACGTAGCCAATGAATTTAAAATTTTATGCCGAAAAAACTGTATAAATAAACTCATCATACGATCAATCGTACGATCAATCGTACCTTCTTATAAGTAACATTTTATGTGTGTTTTTTCGCAAAGTTTTTTATTTATTTTAACGCTTAACACCAGTATTTTGAGTGTTTTTTCCGTAATATCTCCATTTGTAAAATTTAAAATCTTATTTATATTAAATTATTCTAAGGTGTCTGTTTTTGGCAAGTTCTAACTAATAATTAAGAAATACGTCCCTTAAAAATAATTAATATGAATAATTTACATACCCTAAGTTTGGAGTAATTTAATTAACAAACACAATATTATTTGTAAATGTATAGCTAATTCAGTATGTAACAAAAACTGTTGCATTAATGCATTCGTTTTAAAGAGATATCAATCAGGTATATAGGAACAAGGTTAGCTTCGCTTTAGGTCGCATATGAATGCGTTTTTCCTGTAAGAAGTTGATGACGTAATTAAAGCTCGATGATGTCATGCTATCCGGCGATGCTGTTACTCATTGTTTTCATAATTCAGGACACGAAACTAGTGCTATCATTAAACATCTCTTGGGGAAGACCATAAATTTCCGAACATATAGCATAGATTATCGTGAAGGTTAATTACGATACTTTGTAATCGTAGAAACAGAGATTTCAGAATAGAACTATTGAAAATGTTCTGAATGAGTTTACGTTTTGCAAAGTAGGTATAATTGAAAATTTGAATTAAAATAAAACAATATTAAACAAATATGTAAGATTTTATTTTAAAATGTCTTAAATGATAACGAGTAAACTATTTGATAAAAATGTTAAAATATAGTCCTTTGTTTTAATTTCGTTCCGCCAAGTGATGTAACATTAGAGTTATCGCACATGTACTAAATACTATTTATGGTCACAGAAAAACTAAAGTAGTTACTGAATTGACAGCCCTGATTTCAGTAACTCAGATAGTCATGACCCAAGAACTAAACGAAATGTGGAAGGAAAAAAAGTCTTATTAAGTTTTGACAAGCCTGAACCTATGCAAATATATTAGCTCTACTGAATGTTTAATATTAATTTGTGCAAATACGATGATATCAAAGGAAGATAACTGGCTTAGATTTGTTAATTATTAGCTTAAATTTCAGAGTAATGGCTCTTATCTCCCATGTTCGGTTAAACGAACAGTAAGGTGCGCCGAAAAAATTTAATTTTGGGGGGAAAAAAAAAAAAAAAAAAAAAAAAAACGATTGCATTATAGCGGAGATGTTGTTTCCAGTGCTTTGCTAAAAAGAAATAAAAATATCTTCAGTCGGAGGAAAGAATTCGAAATTTTGCGACTTTACTAAATTATTGATACAAAATGGCGTAAAATAAAAAATGAGCAATATATATATATATATATATAATATATAATAGCTTACTTACGAAAGTGAAATCCCAAGATAATCCAATGATAAAGTGAAAAAAATATAAAAAATAAAAAAGTAGATAGCACATGGTGCCAATCAACGAGCTTATACCGGATAAGTGTTTAAATATAGCCTTTTAAGGCAATGAAAGAGTATATATATATATATATATATATATATATATATATATATATATAGATAGATAGATAGATAGATAGATATAGATATAAATTTAAATTTTATAATGCCATCGCACAGAAACTTTATGTTGTACTATAAGCAGTAAATCTGTAAAGTTCAGAAAGTCTGAAATGTATGTTTCGTCGGTGCAGTAAGGCGTAACTTCTGCAATTTTTAAAGTCATTTCTGCTCTTTAGTGAACTGCAACGGTATTTATTGAATGTCCCGTATATATTTTAAAAATATCGCTATGTTTCAAAAAATTATCTGGCTTAATTATCTCGCTGAAATTTAAGCTAATAATTATCAAATCTAAGCCAGTTATCTTCCTTTGATATCATCGTATTTGCACAAATTAATATTAAACATTCAGTAAAGCTAATATATTTTAGGTATTTATTTAGAATCCACACACGATAAAACTTTAATTTAAAAATGCCATGTACATTTATTTAGAAACACAAAAACTGGCTTTAGAGCTGAATTTAGGTGCAACCGTTCTAAATAGCATCTTAGCTCCCAATAGGCATGCAAACAGAAAATTTTTTCGGAAAAAGCCCCAAAACTGCAAAAGGCGTCATTATTGATAGCCAACTAACAAAAATCCAAATTTCGGAGAGTTCCAGGCCCACCCCGTGGCTACGTCAGTCATTCTAATATATTTATGTCTGTTTCCCAGCCACAGTTGAAAGAAGCAGACACTGTGGTAATTTTCATAACTCTTAAGAATATGAAACAAGAAAATGATTCTACTTTTGATGATATACGCACGAGTGTGATTTTGTATCAAATCGAAACAGTAGTGAACATGTTTGGGAGACAATATAATTCTCAAGATGTCTGCTTGGAAATTTAAAGAAAATCGTTGATCCAATCCAGTTATTCACCACAACGCTTACTTTGCCCGTCCAGAAAACTTACTATTGGGCAGAATAATAGCGGTGATCATTTACAAAAAAAAAGTTTGCATTTAAAAGAATAATGAAAGAAGGAAAGAGGAAAGAGGAAAGAAAAACTCGAAAAAACAAGGCACTTTATTAATCCTTCATTAAATTTTACAGATTCCGATTACATAGATTTGACTAACTGGGCTAACTCCTGTAATTTCGAATTTTGCTCCATATATTAGATGACGGACAGTGGCGCACACAAGGGGGGGGGGGAGGGTCCAGGGGTCCGCAACCCCCACCCCCCCATCGGCATTGATGATTTTTTTTGGATTGATTATTATACTATATCTATAGTAAATAAAATAATTCCAAAAAAAAGGTAGAAATAGTTTCAGTTCTAATAAATAAAAAAAGAAATTTTTTTCTTGTTTTCCTCAACTTTCAAAAACGAACTGAAAGCGAACATAAAACACCATCTTGTTCTCAAAACTGAACAACTATTACTTTCCTTCCTATTGTACTGTGTAGTGTATTCTTAGGGAACTGGATGGGACGAGTTTTGATGAATTCCATCTAATGAAAACGAGCTCTTTCATCACAGATTTTTGACAATCTGGAACATCCCTAAAAGTTGGACCCCTCCCACCGTAAAAGATCGCCCCCCCCCAGACAAAAATCCTGTGTGCGCCCCTGATGACGTATGGCAATCTTTGGTCACAGGTGCAAGCTCTGCTTAGTTGAAATCCTAAAATTTCCTTGTCAAACCCAAAGTGTAGAAGATCATTAAAGCTGCGACTAAATCTGCTTCTTCAGTTTGTGGCTGGACAAACAGGGATGGATAAACTAGAGCCAGGGACGTAGCCAAGGGGTGGGCAAAGGTGGCCTGGATCCGTGAATTTTGACTCTCGAAATTGGAATTTTGTTAGTTGGATATCAGTAATGAAGCCCTGTTGCGTGATAAAGCCTTTTCCACCTTTTGGGGCTTTCCCTGAAATCATTTCCTGCTTACGTGCCTTGTCGGAGCTAAGATACACTTTCTAGCTATTGTGCCCAAGTTCAAATCTAAGGTCAGTTACTGTGTTTCTAAGTAAATAATATAATGTATGTGGTGTTATTTTAATCAAATATTTATCGTGTATTCATTCTAAGTAATGAGTACCTAAATTTAACCGAAATTGCAAAAAATTAGGCCTTATTGCGCCGATGGAAGGTAATATTTTAAACTTTCTGAATTTTTGAAGATTTACCACTCATAATACAATATAATGTTTCAGTGCTTTGGCATTATGAAATTTTTAATTAAAAAATTATTCTGTTTTATACCAATACTGTAATAAAATGGCATAACTTCGAACTCCTTGTGCCGACTAAAGGTATTTTTTTTTGATTTATCTCAGATTTTTTATTCTTCTGTAGGACATAGTGCTGTACAGCTGTTCCGGACCATTTCAGTTTCATTTTCGAAAAATCGATTTTATTGGCCCACTCTAACGAACAGTCTGACTGTTCTGGCATTCGGGCTCGGGCTTAGAAATGTGAGCGCGAACGCTTTCCTACAAAGCGGCATTAGCTCAGTTAATAATTCACGCTGAACAATCTGATGAATATTTAACATGTAATTTACTTTTTGTGTAAATGGTTATAAACAACTTTTATGTTTATAACCATTTACCCAATTATGTTTGATTTAAATTAATTTTTCGTCAGATAAGTTTTCTTTCACTTTCAGATTAGGCTACAAAGGTTTTTTCCCATTCAGTAACGCAGATTTTTAATTTTTTTTTTTTAAATCAGTTCTGCTCTATGGTGAACTGCAATGGTGTATACAGAATGTGCCGTATAACATAACGGTATACATAGAATGTGGCATATTTTTAACGGTATATTTTTAAAAATATCACTATGTATTAAAGAAACAGTTTCTGCCACTTATATTTTCTGATCTTACACCTAGAAAATTGGAAATGTGAAACCCCTTTTTTTTTCTCTAGTTCCTAGTAATATTTTTGTGTGTAAACAATTTTGACTTTTGATTTAATAACGATTATATCTGGATATAAACTAACTACAACTTCCAACAAAAGTAACTTCAAAATACCAGACCACCCAAACAGAAGTTTCATCTACGAAATGACTGTTCCTTTGGAAGTTTTTACTCACAAAATTGTTCACTCTTTAACTGATTCATACTTGTTTCTTTTGTCTCTTCTCTGTTAATTACATTTTTGTACGAGTGCTTGGGCTCATGTTTCAGTTTTATAATTCGTGTCGGCTTATTTGAACTCCAAGACCACCTAGGTTGATGTGACACTTTAACCGCAGATAACACGGAAAAATGTCCCATTTTAAATTTTAGGATTAAAAATAATAGTTATCTCGATTTTAACTGTTTTGCGATGTGCAGAAAAAATTGCAATTTAAAAGATTTTATAAGATATTGATACAATTTTCATATCATGGATCTGTGGATGTATGGAAGTGCGCATTCTTCATATTCATTTCGATTGTCAAAAACTGCTCAGACTTATCTTTATGTACAAAAGGAATATTTCCTGATTGATTGACTGACTCATCATCGCCCACCCAAATCTATTCGAGATAAGGATATGAATTTTTTTGGAGCTTATTTCTTTTGTACCCAAGGCGTCCTTTCAGAAGCGATTTTTTTAACAATCTCACTCAAACGGGAGGGGGGTCGAGCAAATCGCTCTTCATACATACTCCTTCATATATCTCAATCAGAAAAAGAGATAACCATGAAACTCTTTCTTTAGAATGTAACAGACATAAATACCTAAAAATTATTTTCAGGATTTAAAAAAAAAAGATGAGAAATTGTTGAAAAAAAATTTTTTTCACATATCTTATTTATCTTGCAAGAAAAAACCGTTATCGATGACACGCTTGCTTTCAAGAATAATGTAAATAAGAAAATATTATTTAAGCCTAGCTATGCAAGTTCCAAAGGAGATGTTTATTAGTTCCGTGCAATTAAAATGTTTTTCCGACTTGTCTCCAACACCAACATTGGCGACATAGTTAAAGCAATAGTTGCGGAAGCAATAATTCGCCACACCTGAGAAAACACTTTTTTTTAAAGGATCACTAATGAATTTATGAAGGTGCCACCACAGTATGATCTTCCTTATCAAAAAGCTTACGCAAATCTACTTTTTAATTTAACTCTTCAGAATACAGTACTTGATACGCAAGAGATTCTACAAAATCAATTTCCATGGCACTTAAGAATCTCCAAGAGAATGGGACACCTCAATTCCTTGCTACTGCATAAAAAATCACGACTTTTTAAGTTTTTTTCTTGGTTCACAGAAAGTTCGACTTTTTTTAGAGGCTATAATCAAGAGCACTATTATATATTGGCGGCGTAATTCCTTCCTACAAAATACTTACCTCCATAATCTGTTTATTCTTTAGGAAGGGAACTAACTTTCCGAAGGAATCGATAAATTGCATACATCGAGAGTAGGAGAGAGATTCAAATGGTTACAAGTTAACTCTTTAACGCGCAGTGTTCCCGCTCTGGGAACACCAAACTCTGACGTTTTGACTGTTGCCATTCACGAAGAATAGATTTGATTTCTATAAAAATAGTTGCGGGTGACATAGCTCCACGAGAATCCTTTACTTTTTAGCACGTCGTTTCCCATAAAAAAATTGTCACGATTATTTTTAACAGCACTGACATCTGCTGAAAATGGAAGAATGCGAGAACAGCTGGATAGATTGCCCAATTCTGAAAAAAGGGCAGCCGTTGCCATCGCTCGACTTAACTACCAGCAAGATGGCGGACGATCGAAACGTTCACAGCGTGCCACAGATCTAGAGACCCTTTTTGACGATAGCTGGCTGTGCGGCACAGCCAGCTGTCGTCAAAAAAGGGTCTCTAGATCTGTGACACGCGATGAACGTTTCGATCGTCCGACATCTTAGTCGTCCCAGTCTCAGTATTCGATCGTCCGACATCTGGTAGTTAAGTCGAGCTATGGCAACGGCTGCCCTTTTTTCAGCATTGGGCAAGGATTGCGCCTCAAAGGGTTAAACCCTTATAGAGAAAATATCAACTTCTTTAAATGTCCATAGGGTTAATCCACAAAATCGTTATTTCTGAATGTCAAAATAAAAACAAAATGTGTAGATATTTTCACTCAACAATATATTCTGGCAGTGGCATAATTAAAGTGAGGTATAAGTTGTTCCAAACACTCTTTCTGCGACCATCGATGCTTTCCCTCACAGGCTTTCGAATCACTCCCTCTGTCATAACATGTTGGAGGAAACATGTTATTCATTGTTGTAATAAACTATCATAGTACTGATCTGTTTAACCCAAGGAGTTCGTCAGCATTTAAATCTTCATTAGATGCTTAGCATAGAGAGAATTTGGGGAAAAACGAAATAACAAATATATAATTGAAAATAAAAATTTACGAACATTAATAGAAGTCAGACAAAGGAAAAAATTATTTAATACCCTAAAGTATACTTCAAATGTAGAAATCATTCACTATCGTATATGGAAACAAAGAATGCTAAAATTTTAAGTAATAACAATTTTTGAACGAACAAGTATGCAATAGAAAACAATTATGAAGAATGTATAAAGGAAGTATAAGACTTTTTCAATGAAAGCTTAATCCTAAACCTTGACAGTCAAATAGGTGACCATAATAAGTAAATTCAAGTTTTCATAATTTTTTTTTGCAAGAATTAATTAATATTTTAGATTTTGTTGTTGTTAATTCCAAATAACAACAACAACAAAAAAAAAATTATGAAATTTAGAGTTCCTCTGATCAAAGTGTAAAATTTTTATTTATCGTATCATATTAAGATTCCACTGCTGTTGTTTTTTCTCCAAGTAAATATCAACATTTTACTTTCTTTTAGCACCAGATAAGAAATGTAGTCCATCTAGACTCAATACATTTGTTTTTACTCAAAATAACCTTTTTATAAAAGCGTGTTAACCCTTTCGCGCGCAGTGTTCCCGCTCTGGGAACACCAAACTCTGACGTTTTGACTGTTGCCAGTCACGAAGAATAGATTTGATTTCTATAAAAATAGTTTGCGGGTGACATAGCTCCACGAGAATCCTTTACTTTTACGAGAAACGTCATTTCTCTTAAAAAAATTGTCACGATTATTTTTAACAGCACTGACATCTGCTGGAAAATGGAAGAATGCGAGAACAGCTGGATAGATTGCCCAATTCTGAAAAAAGGGCAGCCGTTACCATCGCACGACTTAACTACCAGCAAGATGGCGGACGATCGAAACGTTCATCGCGTGCCACAGATCTAGAGACCCTTTTTTACGACAGCTGGCTGTGCCGCACAGCCAGCTGTGTCAAAAAAGGGTGTCTAGATCTGTGGCAGGCGATGAACGTTTCGATCATAAGCCATCTTGCTGGTAGTTAAGTCGAGCGATGGCAACGGCTGCCCTTTTTTCAGCATTGGGAAAGGGTTGCGCCTCAAAGGGTTAATAGGTGCAGTGAATGAAAATTTCTGCCAGAACCCAATACTAAAGATCTATCTGCATGAACAGTGGGTATAAGCTCGTCTCTCAAATCTCTATTGCCCATGGCTCCCATAAACTGACCATCCTCTCTGATTTTTTTTTTGTCCTCTCCTCATCTGGAGTCGTAACACAGATTTATGCACCATTCATTCTATCCTCTGACCGCATTTTTTTGTTTCTGGAACTGTCCAACAGAGCGGTTAAAGATCGCATCCTCAATGTCAAGTCTCGAGACAGAACAAGGTCAACGCATCGGGTTCGTCTCAGATGCTGCTGGTCCTTATTTATCGCAGCGTAAAGTCGTAAAAATTGGAGGAAAGTGCAAAAGCCAGTATGCTCCAAGAATTATTAAATGTCCGTGTAAGCGTGCAATATCAGAGGAGAAAGGGAAAAAATAGAGGAGAGTGATTTTCACCTTTTTCTATTCTTTTCTCTTCTTAATCTTTTTTTATACTTTATTTGCGATAGAGCAATAAATAAAAATTGTTTTTGAAAAGGTTCGGTGGCTTTCGAAATATTTTCCCTCTTATACCCATCTTAAAGCACTCTGTACTTTTAAACTGATATTTTCCTTCTTGTAATACATACTATTTTAAATAAAAGAAACACGTAAAATGAACTCAAAATACTGGTGTTAAATGATAAAATAAATAAAAACTTTGTGAAACACACACATAAAATGGTACTTATAACATGTTGTTATAAGTAACGTTTTATGTGCGTTTTTTCACAAAATTTTTATTTATTTTACCTACTATTTCATTAGTATAGCTCACATATGGGCAACCGCCGGCCCGCCCCAACGTTTAATCCAGCCCGCGGAACATATCAAAACCCACATAAACTACTCAAAATCCCATGTAAATCCCAATTATACGGCTCGCGACTTTGCTGACATCCTAAAGTTTGGTCCGCAACTTTCCAAAGGTTGCCCATACCTGGTATAGCTTATCTAATGGGACATAAAACTGGTCATGAGCTCACAGAATTATGAATGACATCAAAATTTCGGTATAAGAAGCTACCGTTGTCATCCAAATCAAGCTGTCAACTATGGGCCCTCTCTCAGAAACTGAGGTGTTTTGGTAGGACATGAAAACTGAATTTGCCAACAATGAAACAAAAAATAGCTTTTCCAGTAAAACAAGAGAAAAATTTGTTTTGTACGAGATTTACAGTATCCATTTTAACTTAATTAATCTTATAGATAAAAAAGAATTGGTAATATTACCGTTGTGATGCGTCATAGAGCCTATACAAATATTTAAAAAATTATTATTAACAAACAACAAAGATTGCGAAAATGTCCAACACCATCTACACATTTGCAATTCTTAGAAATATCCGTAACAGTTCTGACAAACACGAAATTTAAAAATATTTAAACAGACTTTTTTGCCTCCTAAGTCATATGTTCCGTGCTTACCTTAGTTTAAAAAATATTTTTGTTATGTGCAGCATATTTGCATATAAACGGTTTTTCAACATAGCGAAAATAAAATTTCACATGTCCAAGTGTTGCAGATAATTACAAGTATTTAGAAAATCGCCTGTGATTTTGCGCAAGAAGTAGCAGTTTTTCCGAGTTTGGTGGTCAAAATTCAGCTGCTTTCGTTTTTTCTGCCTCATTTTTATTTGATTTAATATGTGTGTTGTTGTGAGCTTCTTCTGCTTTCTGGTAACCTCGAAACGATACCATATCGTCCATGTAGGACGGCTATGGCCGAAAGAGGACGGCTTCCATTTTAGTGAACTCCAGTGAGAGGAAGTCCTAATATTGAACCCATTCCAGATGAGAGACCTAGCACCTGAAAAGGCATTCCCAGATAGAGCTGAAGCAAACCGCATGTATTCGGTACTAAGATACGGATAATCACTCAGACTCGAAGTAACGAATTGTTACTTTTCGGTTGATATCGTTACTCGTTACTCGTTACTCGATCCGAAGCTGTTTCGGATCGAGCAGCTTCGAACTTCGAATACAGACTTCCAGGCGAGGCGAACTAGGGGGGAAACGGGTTCCAGTAATCGAGTACTAATATCTTCTGTTTGTTACTGGATATCGGATCGCGGTTTCAAGGGGGAAAATGACTTTTGAGTGTGCATTTCGGATCGACCAGGTTCGAACTTCGAATACAAGACTGCCGGAGGGAGAAAATGAATTTCGGTATTTGAGTAATAGTATGTTCCGTTCCGTTACTAGATACCGGAAGTATTATGGATTCTCGCTGTTTGAAGGGAAAAATCAGTTTCGGTATTTGAGTAGTAGTATGTTCTGGTTGCAATTCGTTTGTGCCGAGCCGAATGGTATCGTTTTGATTAGTTTTGATGAGGTTTGGAAGAATCCGTATGTGTTCGTTACAGTTATGGAGATGGATATACTATCTGCTGCTCTATTGATATGGGTCGTACAATGGGGGGATAGGATCCGGTGTACAGTGCGTTCTTATGCGCAGTTGAACTTTTTTTTGCAGGGGGGAAGGGGGTGTTCTTATAATTGTAGAGGAGCAATAAATATAAGAGAAGCATGTTAGTAAGGGGTGCTAATTTCGAGCTTTCTAACATTTTAGTACTAAATAGTGGTGCAATCAGAATTATTTCTTTCAGGGTGGTTCCGAAGCAGGATTGCGAGCTTAACGTTTTCTTTTTTTTTTAGCTAGAATCGAAATATGAGTAATAAATAACAAATTATTTAAATACACCTTTAAAAAAAATATTTTTTTATAAAGTAAACGAATTCACACATTTTTATTATTTAAAATATTATTTGGAACTAAAAAAAATATTTAGCATGGAAACCTAAACACATTTTTTAAGTAATTGTTTAAAAAATATATAAAAAATTGGGAGCTACCCGGGATTTCTATGCCCACTCCTGCGTAAGCCACTGGTATTAAAATAATTCAATAAAGTTCAGTATGTTTCTAAAATGTCGGCGTTTAGGGGGCCATCTGCCCTATTTTATGGTACATTTTATTCCATGAACTCATGGAATACGCATAGTCCGGTGCAACCATTCTTTCTGTATGAAAGGAGTGATAATTTTTGTTTAAAGAATGCTCTCATATATGCACCCACAGAAGGGGCTAACCCCTTTCATCCCAAAAGTGCAGAAATAGAACTGGAAATATCTTAAAAATAGATAATTCTCACTGAATTAAACAATTTTAATTTAAAATATGGTAATTTTTAATTTACTTCGAAAACTCGTCCAGCAAAAGAAGTTTTTGATATGAAATAAGAACTCACAAATAATAAAGATATTATGCTTGTAGAGACGCAAAGTAGTTGATATCATACTGAGATCCCCTGCCCTGTGAATTTAATATATATGGCCCAATCCCTGGATCTCAGTATTCGAGAACCCGCTCCCAGAAAAAAACACGAGTCACAAGCTTTCCTTTACACTTTTTATGATAAGAGTGAACAGGTTAAACCAGCGTTCAGAATTTAAAAAAGGGGGGGTTGAGAAAAAAAAGAATGGCATATGTCTTTGGAAGATTTCTATGTGTACTCACTAATTCGGATAATTTAGCATTGTATAAAACCATAAATGTGTATAAAAACAATCTGTAAATCAGAGAAAATAAGCTCTAAATACAACTTTGTACAACTTCGCTAAAAAAAATTCTTTTTGGTTAGGTTTTGTTATGGGTTTATGTATGGGCGGCATATACCCATAACAACACTGTCCCGGATGTGTTGTTATGGGGCACATATAACACCCTATTACCGATTCTATTAGTAGTAACGAAAGTAACGAGTAACGAATACTTAGTAACGAATAGCGAACATCTAAGTAACAAATACATACGGATACTCATTTTGTCGTTACTTTTACAGCACAATTCCCAGATGTATCTTTTTGAACATGGAGGACATTGTAGCCACGAACAAATTTAACTCTCACCAGCTCCCAATAGCGTATATAGGTTTCCATTTCGGGGGGGGGGGAGGGGGGGGCTCGAGTCGGTAGTTTAAACCTTATTGTTACTATAGTTGATACAAATGTTTTAAAATAGCTGTTTTTTAATAACTGCTTTACAATTTCAGAGTGTTCCGGGTAGCCTCCCCCCCCTTAAATACGCCCCTGGCTTAGACGGTTCCACAATAGCCAATCCGAGAGAGGCTTTCATCCTTCCAAGCACTGGCTAAGCCGCTGCTGCTACACTTTCCGTGTTCTTATGGGGACAGAGCTTAGCGACTAGGCCACTGCGGAACGGATTTAACATTATATGACTGCAAGGTATATGATAAAAGAAAGGATCAATGAAGCAAAATGTATAATAAATTAATAAGTAACAAATTGCTCTCTTCTGTGAGAGTAACACTTGTCGCACACCTCTTGAACAGTTGAAAAATAACAACACACCATGTTAAAAAAAGTAATAACAATCTTAGTATTTTTTACAAGCTACGTATATTTTGCACTTTTCCGAACAATAAATCTGAACAATTTTATAATTACGAGTAATGTGACAAAATAAGTATAATTAATTTATTTTTAATAATTTCAAAAAAAAAAAATTCTAGACACAAAATACTATGACAAAAGTTTTAATTCATTTAGCAAAATACTGTATTAAGAACTTTTTCTAAATTTTCTTAATTCTCATCTAAGTTTACTACTCGTAAACATATGGAGTATTGTCAGGTATTGGAAAATGATGGGAAAATCTTTTTTTTTTTAAGGTTCTAAAATGCAGATTTAAATTTATGTTAATTAAATTATTGACATATATTACATACATTGGCTTTATAGATTGAAAATAGTGCATTATTTTTTAATGATATCAAAATATTTTTCTACAGTATCATATTTAGTTAAGCAAGTATTAATACCCCAATTTTCCCCAATGGTGGGGGAGAAGGGGGGGGGTAGTACAAAAGTGCCGGTATCTTTTTAATAAAAATCATGTTAATGCTGTGAATGAAAGAAAAGGCACTCAATTTAATGTATTCTTAATATACTCCAAGAAAAAGATAAAGTTAGAAAAGGGCTGTTTCCCAAAATATTTAGCTAAAGAAATAAAGTCCACAATTATCTAGTTCAGGTTCACTCAGTGTATGGGAAAATGTACTTGGTTCCTCACAGGGGTGTAGACAGGGGATGGCTGATGGGGCTGTAGCCACCCACGAAATAAGTAAAACAAAAGACACAGTGGCGTAGCCAGAAATTTTTCCCTAGGGGGGGGGTTACGACTACTGCAACTCACATATATGTTTACGTGTGTGTGATAAGGGAGTGAAGAATATACATTTTGTATGGCAAAAAAATCCTCATGGGGGTTGGGTTGACCCCCCTATCCCCCCCTTGGCTACGCCACTGATAAGACATGAAAAAGAGTACGTATTGGTGGATAAATTTGAAAGTTTGCCTTGAAAATTTTTAGGTTAAGCTACGGACCTAATCTAAAATTAATATTTTTACTAATGTATAGTATGTTTCTCCAACTGCAAAGATTTCAAATTCGATTAATTAATTTATTTTTTCTTTCGTTTTTTAAAATTAATTTTTATATTTGAATACTTGTCGGAAAAGTAAAGGAGTTCCATTCCCTTTCCCCCGCCCCCCCCCAATAAAAAAGTTATGCCATATCGATTTTTATAAGCTATATTGCATTCTAGTATTTTGAGTTCACAGTCACCTTCGAAAAAAATTCTTGGCTACGCTACTGGATCCACAAAATTAATTTATACGATAATCAGTTAATTAAAAGGTCAGTTTCATTGATTTTAACTCTTGTTTCAGGAATATCTAACTAAAGGAGAAATAGAAATTCAGTATCATACAGAACTTTGTTAAGTCTAACCATTCAGAAGAAAAAATTTAAAAAATATAGATTACAATTTTATTCTTAATTTTTTTTTATATAATCCAGTTCTTTTGAAGTATCTCTACTAATATCCATCAAAATATAGATGCTTTACCTAATTATAAGGAATCTAGAAGAAAGTTTTTCAATATTACTTGTTAGCAGGCAGTATATTAAAGTAAAAAGAAAGAGACGAAGTTTTTCACACATTAATATTGTGGAAGTATCCTAAAACTTCATTAGAAGTACTTGCTATGTTGTTAAAATATATCTCCATGGAAAAAAATATTGAAACATCGAACATTTTTATGGTGAAAAAAGGTATTTTTCTACACACGTCCATTTCCCCCCATACCTCCATTTTCTCCCACCCGACCCTCGCTTCAGAAAAGAGAATATGAATGTTTTAAAATTCTGACATTATTTGCTGGTTTAAAAAATATTTATATATTTCATGATGCAAACAAAACCAATGGTAAAGGTTTTGATTAGTCAGAAAACGCTTGAAAATCTTAAGCAAATAGTGTTCTGCAATAACAGAAATCACATTAAACACTCTTCACTCAAGAAAGTCACTGCTGGTCTACAATCTTATTGGATTCAGAACAGAAATTTGGGCCAAGGACCCGGAAATGTAACTTATGAGTACTCTGAACATGTAATCTCTAACGTGCAACAATGATGTTAATATAAAGAGAATTCAAACTGTAGTTGATTTTAAATACATGAATAAATAAGTATCAAGGTCCAAAGACTAAAGCATGTTCGTGCATTTTAACAAAATAGCCTTTAAAAGCACTTTCATGTGTCAAGTAGACTAATTACATTTTGGAAATCTTTGTATTTTGCTAAAATTTAAAAACTAAATTTTTTTTAATAATGTTGCGTGAAATGCTATTGTAGTTCCTATTTCCCCGAGTATTAATTTTCAAATGTAGGGAATGAAAGATTTTACAGGTCAATTTAGCTAACAAATAAAAGCATGGAAAATAAAAATAAAATAAAATGATGTCAAAGCTTTAATTTTTCAGCAGGGAAGGAGGCATCAAAACATAAAAAACAAATAGCTTAATACTTGACACTTTTACATGCGGACACATTTGAATAAAATACGCATAGAAGGACAAAATTTTAAAAAAATTTACTTTTTTTCTTTTAAATGTTCATAATAATATAATTTTCTTCCTCTTTCACCTTTTCCTGGAACATTACTTAATTGACGCCTTGGCGCCTTTCAGACATTCCTTTAATTTTTTCGAGAAGCTTACTAACTATTTTTAAATAATTTCTTTTGGAAAATCCTTTATCCTTCTTTTAGAAAAGTATTAAGAGCTTTTACACTTCCGTGTACTTATTCAACGCAGAAAAGTACTTCCACAAGTACATTTAGATGAAGATCAGGAATTCGGTGTGGATATTTCTTTTAATTTTTATCTTGATTGTTTTAGCATGATTGTTAAGCCTGAATGGGTAATTAGTTTTGCTGTAGAACGTTTTATGCTAGTATATATATCTTCCTTAAAATAAAAATTATTTTCGATGTTCGCAGAAGAATCCGAAAAAGTTTTTAAAGCTTAACTTTCTGATTTTCAAGATTTTTTTTACTTTTTAAAATTTACATTATTTCTAAGTACTGTAGTTCTTCTGCGATATATTAACCCTCTGAGCTTTCTGGAAATGGTGTAAAGTTGTTTTTACGATAAAATTTTCATGTGGCTTTAAAATTATACAAAAAATAAAATTTTGTAGGAATATTTGTAATTCGTAAAAAGCAAATTCCTAAATTACTTACCAATCGGATAATATCGGAACACATTTTATGATACCTGACTGTTATAAATAATTTAAGTTATAGATACATTGCAGTGAAAACTGGAGCAAAGTTGACGGAATTTTACGTCTCAACAGCTTGGAGGGTTAAGACTTTAGAAATATATACGCTATTCATGCATTTTAGTTTTTACACATGATTTGAATATGCGTATACTTATATACTGTAAATAGAGTAATAGAGTTTAAATAGAGTTGAAATGTTCTCTATTTAAAAGGCTTCATTTCATTATGATTTAATCGTCTTTTATGTATCTAATTTCATTATTTATAATTTCATTTATAGCTACGAAAAATTCAAGTTATAGCGATGCAAATGATCAAACGCATTCTCAATGACAAAGCTACTCTGCATATGATTTTGAGAAAAATTCTATATATGGTTAAATGAAAACAAGCAGAGATAACTTTCAATTGTTGCAAAGCAATGTCGAATTATTGTATACAATCAGCAAAGATACTTTATACAATATTTGCTGCCGTCAAATATTCTCGATGGCTGGTAACAATATAACTAATTACATAACTTTTGTGATGTTAACTTTGAGTTAATATATATAAATATTGAATATTTATATATATTAAATATAAATATTTTTAAAGAAACAAACAAAAAAGATCTCCGTTTCAGTGCGGCCGTTTCAATGATTTCATTTTTACAACTGGTTGAGTTCGAAACTTTATTTTTCTTCTTGAAATCTCTTTGGAGAATAAAAACTAGATCCTTCCTAATCTCGCTCTGGTTTCTTCTACATTATCAGTATTCGGACTCCCATCAGTCCATGGCTTATCCTTCTTCTAGCATTACAAAAAACTTTCAAAACGGTCAGAAAGTTCAAATAATAATAACAATAATAATAATAATAATTTCATATATTTAATCAAATATATGAAATTTGAGCTTCTAAGTTCAACTATTAAGAAGGTTAAAAAAAATAATAATAACTTTCCTATCATTCCACAATAAGTTAGGACCTCTTCAGTTAATCGTCACTAATCTATGCATAAATGGACTAGAACAGATTAAACCAAGACTAATGACAAAAAATAATAATGAAATAAAACAAGAAGTAAAAGAAAAGACGATGGCTCACCATACCTTTGCAAAAGATTCTGTTTACGGTATCCAATTCCAATTGTAACTACATATGCAGGGTGAATCTAAACTCTTGGACAAAACTTTAAGAGGTGATAGGGCACATAATAAGGAATCAGAATCACATAGCAATGTGGGGTCGGCAACATCGTCTTCATGTAGCTGTTAATAATCACTTTGGAAAAAGCACTGAAACAACAGTGCACTTTCCGACCATTGTTCGTCAGAAACTAATGTATTTTTCTCCGAAAACAGAAGACTAAAATTCATAGTTTAAAAATTCTATTTTATTTCACGGGTGAAATTTTTGGAGACGAGCCTACTGTTTATGAAACTTGGTTAAGAAATTAGACGAACACTTCAATACTTTTCACAAAGTGATTATTACCAGGTAAGTGAAAACTGCGTTTTTGACCCCACATTGCTATGTGATTCTGATTCCTTATTATGTGCCCTATCACCAGTGGCGGATTCAGAAATTTTTTTTGGGAGGGGCTACATTTTTTAAAAAGCTTATTTCACCCATTTAAAATGTACTATAAATCAAAATTTTTGTCTAAACCAATGTATTAGGCTTTTTGGAGGGGCTAAGTAATAAAATAGGATCATTTTAGCTATTTAAAGTGTATAATAAAGCAGAATGTTACTCTTGAGCAATCTCTTTTGGGGGGGCTGAAGCCCCCTATCCCCTCCCCTGGATCCGATACTGACTATCACACCTTAAAGTTTTGCTCAAGAGTTTAGATTCACCCTGTATATAGATATGCATATATATATTTAAAATCTTGTTGCAGAAAATACTACTTTCAAGATTGTACTTTCAAAATTCTACTTTCAAGATTGAATGTTGAAAAATAGTTTATGGAAGTGCATTTAGAATAGTAAAGTTGGTGCATTGCAGAGAAAGCTGGAGGACAGTGAATGGAATTTCGTATATTTCAGTTGCTAAGAGGTTTAAAAAGTGTATTTTACGGTTGCACGATTCGTATTTGATGAGGGTGCTTTATTTCAAACAGACAATATTCACATATTTACATCACATTAGGAATCCCTATAAAATGTTAACTCTGTAAATAAAATAAATGTGTTTTTTAAATCATTTAAAACGTTCTTAAGGATAGATAAATAACGGTTTCTTATGAAGAACCAAAAGGGCTATATGTATGGTGAAAACATCCTTTTGCAAATATGCTTTTTCGTATGCTGCCAGAAATATATGTTTAAAATACTTCGAATTGCTACAATTCCACTATAAAAATAAAGAAGATTATTGAAAAAAAACAGCATTTCCCGAACACGACGCTTATTTTATACGTTGTGCTACGAAATTCAAAACACATCCTACATGCATCTATCCCACAAAGCCATTTATTTGCTTAGTTTCCTTAAAAGTTGCACAACCCCTTTCTGCTCTATACATGAAACACCCATTTAGCGGATTCGATTTCGCTCGAAATCGAAAACAAGTAATGTCCAAACCGAGTTGCACCTCAATTCACTCCTGGGAGTCAGTCACCTGGACCGGACCACACCTCGACCACCCTTTACCCAAAGTCAACTTACCCCAAAGTCACCGAGTCGGCGACACACACACACGTCATACGGGCGCTCAACTGTCCAAAATCCGCCGACCAAATATCCGGTTTACAGCGGCAAGGGCAGCGAAATGAATGAATAAAAATCAATAACAATACTAAAAAAAAAAAAAAAATGGCTTTTGTGTATGTACTCGGACGGACAAACAGAGACATATACCCAAGACGGAGTGAACTTGTCTATGGTCCACCGCTCTCGGATGAGGGTAGCAAGTCTGTTGTAGACACCCACGCAAAATTGACCGATCGTGCGGTCACGGCCGATTGTTGCTCTCCCCCCAAAATTTGATAAAATATACTGGTTGATTTGCAACAGTTTGCACGGAGGTTATAATGTAATGCACGGAGAAATGGTATACTTTGGGAGGAAGAGTTAATTTGTACTCAAAATTAGTTCCGGAAATAACGTGTTTCTTTTTCGTAAACAAACAGAGTTGTGTGCATACGTTAAATTAAAAAAAAAAAAACATGCAGTGAGGAAAAAGAAACATAAATAGATAAATAATAACGTATTGAGAAATAACTTTCAGCCAAAAGAGAGTTTTAATGTTCAGAAGAACAAACTATTTCACTAATAAAGACAGACTATTTCCTCAGATTTCAAAATTTAGTGACCCGTTACATTCGTTAGAAAACATTTTATTATTTTTTTTTCTTGGTACTCATTTTAAAGTTCAACCTTGTTCACTAACTCAACGATGTGATGTATATTTATACATATACGAGGATCAGCCATTAAGTTAAATTGATATAACTTTTGTGATATTAATTTAGCAATTCAATTTTAAAAATAAAATTACTCAACTGATTTTTGAAGTCTGGTTCTGTATGGAACTGAAACTTCGTAGCCGTGCAGTTAAAAGTTGTTAAGTTTATCACTTGGTAACTTATCTAATGATTAATTTCGTGTTCATCCCAGTCAAACAAAAGACTACATGCGCAGGGCAGACGGTTCTAGATGTTCGGCCACCTATGTGCAGTTATTATTTGGCATTTGGCTGCATGTGTGCAGTTACTATTTGGTCGCCTGTGTGCATTTATTGTTTAGTTATCCGTATGAATTTATTATCGGGTCGACATTTAAAGTGAACAATATAAGTACATTGTCTTATAGGGGAAGGTGGCCAAAATGATCCTAACGGGCAAAACGATCCACTTATGTTTTCTTAGATACAGGCAGCGCTATCTACCGGGTAACACATAAACTATTTGTGCCAAGTAAAGAAGAAGCAATGGCGGTATTCAAGCGGTCACGGTATGCGTCTAAATAGAATTCTTCAATAAATCGGGTTTTATAACATCTGTTATAAGATAAGCACTACCTTTTCAATTTATTTAGATATACAGTCTTTCATGTACAGGCATGACTTGGTTTACTGAATGGAGTATGTTTTTAGATGGGATTTCCATTTGTTAAGTTATTTATATTTCACGGCCTCATCCAGTAATATGGCCTAAAGCAGGCCGACATATTGCTGGATAAATGATCCATCGACTGAAGAAAATCCAGCCCTGTGTCCTAGTCCTCATGGGAGCCCTTCAAGAGTTCTCAAAATGCGTGATTCTATTACATTCTTTAATTTACTTCTGAGTTTGTTGTAATCCGTAATTTTTGAATTATCATTCTGAAATATATCCATTTCATTGTTTGCGACACTTTTTTATTTAAAATTTTCGTAAAATAAATTATGCGTACTATATGATTGTAAAACTTATTTTATTTCATTATGCACAGTCATAATTACTTTTACATCTTTTATTTAGCTGATAAAAAAAAGTCAATTATTTTCAAATGAAGGATCATTTAGCCTTTTGGTGAGGATAAAATTGGACACTTTCTCAAAATTATATTTTTTCATTACTCAATGTGCTTTTAAAATATTATTAAAATATGTTTATGATGCTAAATATAGTGTAAAATATGCTAGCAAAAGGGCTAAAGTTTTACTTAAACATTTTTGTTATTTATAAAAACTTTCCGTTTAAGAAGATAATTTTAGGCCACCTTCCCTCAGTATGAAAATAAAATTTTTCAACAAAGGAAAAGCGTAAGTAGAGAAAAATGATCATCGTGTTATTTTCGTCTGTGCAAATTCAACTATCAGATCATGCATTTATTTCAATGTGTGGGGAAATGCATAATTATGCATTAATGTAAAAACTAACTGAAGTAATGTTTCAGTAATGCAGTAGAAAGATGGATGGAATAAAGACTATGGATGAAATAAATAGTTGTTGCAGGGGGCGTAGCCAAGGGGGGGTTAGGGGGGTCATAACCCCCCCATGAGGATTTTTTGCCATACAAAATGTATATTCTTCACTCCCTTATCACACACATGTATGCATGTATGTGAGTTGCAGTAGTCGCAACCCCCCCCCCCATGAAAAATTTCTTGCTACGCCCCTGAGTTGTTGGAATAAACACATGAATGAGATTTTGGCCGCCACCTTTTTTCGGATATCAGAGTGCGCTGCACACCTTGCACACATGGCAGAACTGGCCCTGACAATATGTTAACTGGACTATTCAGATAATCCAATAATTTAAGATCATACATAGAAACAGCTAGAACAAAAAATAAATGAATAAATAAATGTTTGGAGTGATAATTTAATTATAACGTAGTGATACGCAAGTGTGAAGAGCTAAACCTTTAGCTCTGAGGCCGACTTTAATGATTGTTATATTTTAAACTATTTAAAAAATTTACTCCATTATCATATTAATATAGAAAAACTTTAGGAGTGTCATCACAATTAGTAAAAAATTAGCACAAATTTTGATATAAAAATTCATAAATCTTCTAAAAAGATATCATGCCTAAAAGCTGTAAAAGAAACGCAAGGTTAAAAGAAGTTACTAAGCTATTTTTTATCTAATTTTGTTTTCTTTATCAGCTATTTTTGACCTACATTTTTGCCAAATTTCAGATTCACCCGTTCTTGTACAAATTTCTTGGCCATAATGTCAGACAATGATCATTTAAGATTTTTTTTTTTAAAGCCCCTCATAGATCAATGCTTCGTGCAGAGGAAATCATTACAGTTGTGAAAAAGAAATAAACTATATAATCTGGAAAAACTATTTTAAACAAATTGGAATCGCAATTTTCCCTTCAAAGCCCGATGACCATTTCTTCAATATGACGTTAGCGTCAACTGCGACAGCTAATTTTGGTCACCCAAATGACTAACTTTTTTAACTCTCGGAAATAAAATGCAACTAGAAATAGTGAAATATCGCTTAAAAACTATGAAACGGGTGGATTTTCAGATTTTTGAAGTAGCGCAGATTGCCTCCTATATTCTTAATTATGAAAAATTTCAAGCGGATCGTAAAAACGGTGTAGATTTTATTACGTTTTTAGACAATAACTTTTTAATCTGTTTGGATTAATGACGGTAAAAGTTTTATCTTCGAGTGGTTCAACAGGAATCGTTACAGAGTCACTGAGTCAGGGATCAGCGTAACTATAGTAGAATAAATCCAAATAGTTTCTCACATTTTTTATGAACCGCTGTTTCAGATATATTTATCCCTAGAAAAGCTCTCTCGTTTTCCTTCTACTAATAGATGACCTACAGACGGAACACTTAAACAGACTGAACGCTTTTAACATGCCGTTTTCAGCACGTGAGACCTAGTTGTAACAATTACAATAATTCTTTCTATTGAAGTGCGTAGTGTGTCGTGATTCAGGCGATTCGTTTCTGACGGCAACAATTGCTTATAGAAGGGTGAAAAAGCATGAATGAAGTCTTTGATGAGAGGCAAGCAAGTCAATCAAATAAATGAGCATTCTTCCTGGATGACGCTAAATAGCAGCAATAGAAATTCCAATCATTGTTAATGACTCATAATTTATCGGACGTCATGTCGGAATTATCTTGTAATTGATCTTTCTCCAGTTACTACCAGAGACAATATCAGTACAGCGGACTCGCGCTGAAACTCGATTTGTCTACTGCGAAATTGGATATTAAGCGAGCTTGTCACAAGTAACGTCATACCCGTCAGTTAATGCGATTACCTTTTACCGATACATTGCTTATTCATAACTTTATGCGGGAAATGGTAATAATATAGCTAGGGAATGGCTTAAAACAGTTTGAGAGACGCTTATAAGGGTCTGAAACAATTTTGTTTCTGCCAAAAAGTCGTATATAAACTCTATTTCACAGCACGCAATTTTCACTTAACGCGAGGGGGTCTTGGAACGCATCCCTCGCTAAGTCAAAACTCAAGGCCCCATCCCGGTATTTTCCCGCTCCGGGCAAAAACTTAAACTGCCGGCTCCCTTCTTTGCTAATAAAGGAAGCATTTTACTAATTTGACCAATATATCGCCCCCAGAGGATACGAACTGTAAATTTTTAGCGAAATAAAAAATAGATGTATTTAGCATATCACAATACTTTTTTTCACACTCACAATAAAAATGCTGCCTCCGAATTTTGGCGCCCCGGAAAGTGCCCAGGCTGTCCGCCCCTACAGCGGGAACTTCCCTAAGATACGCTGAATTCATCACAGTACATTGTTTGTTCGTTTTGAGAAATCGTATGTAATATTTATCACAAAGTTCTTAAAAATTACAAGTAGGTTTGCGAATGAGGGCCAGAGGCGTAGCTATGGCTTTCTGCTCCCGGGGACAACTGAAAATTTTGAGCCCCCTTCTGTTTGTCAAAAGACAATTAGGTTAACTTTTACATGTAATTTGGCGCCCCTTGGGTGCTGCACCCGGGAACTTGGGTGCTGCCCTCCTTGCTCCCCCTTAGCTACGCCACTGATCAGGGCGGGGCCATCGTGATTCTACCGGGCTGCTTGTACCATAGAGAAGGAATATAGGTGGAGAGAGCAATTGTAACCCTAAACTGAAGCGTGCACACGAGTCACGTGACTTGTGGTCAAGCGGGGTGGAATTTCTCCATTTCCTTTGCTGGTCTCCATAGCTTTGTGTGAGGTCGATGGTTCTAATCCAAAAAAATTGTGCATTATTGCTCTCATATGGATGCAATGAAAAATTCTTGAAAGGAGGACAACTGGCATGTCACAGGAAAGCTATGTTTTGCAATTTTAGCCATTTAAAAGGCATGAATGTTCTTGGTTGTGTATATAAATGAAAACACTAGATTGACAATTTGGCGATTATATTAACTCGCCAAGTATTGCAGATCTGAAAGTCACGTAAATTAACTTTTAATTTCAAATTAAAATTAAAAATCAGATCAAAATAAAATTCTCAGTTAATATAACAGGTTATTGTTTTAGAATGTCTATTGGTGCTGTAGTGCCTCACTCATGTTTCTTTCTTAAACATTCCATTTTTTCAAAATGTCCTTATTGTTAAGGTAATTTTTTCAGACAATTAGTAACAAATTGAAATTTTTAAGCTGATCCACTGAAGCTATATTCCTCTTTTGGACAAAGAATATCACAAATCATGGGGGGAGGGGGAAATACCATTTCATTATGTTAACAGAAACATGAATTTAAATTAAAGAATTCACTATATATGTGTATATAAATGTAAAGATATTGCTAAAAAATCAGCTGTTTAAAACGTTCATATTAACTCTAGTAACAGTATGGTTTAAAATACTAGATTGCACCCCGCCTTCCGAAATGGAAAAATATGCGCTACTGAATACAAACTTTGAATTTTAAATTGCTTAAAATTCTTCTTAATATTCTGAAAGAAAAAGGTTGTCGATGTATGCATTATTTTATTCTGCATAAATAAGTTTCTAGTCTTTTCTGCGTGACCAGCATTAAAAAGAAAGAGCTTTATTGAAATTTCGGACCTTTTGTTAAAAAATAAAAATTGCTATTTTGATAAATTATAACAATTGTGAAAAAAGTAGTGTCTTGTTATACGAAATACAAAGCGATGCTGTATCCTACAAATTTTTTTTTTCATCAAGAATTACTTTTTTTTTAAGCTTTCCTAAAGATCTACAGAGAAGACTTCTTTGGGAAACACAGTTAAAAAGAGAAGGATTTAAAGCTTTAGATTATTCGAAGCTGCGTTCAAAGCATTTTACAGAAGATTGCTTTGAGAAAGCAAAATTTGGAGGAACGTAGTTAAAGAAGGATGCAATACCAACCATCTTCAATTTTCCTCATCATCTCCAACGAAAAAATATTATCATCAAGCTTTATAATGTACATTACTAGATTAACTCATTTGATAATGTGCATTGCTAGATTTTATTACAACGTTTTATAACAAAATCAAAATAATACAAAAAATACAACAAAATAAAATGCTTCAAAAGCCGAAACTTCAAAATAATTCTGCAAAACAAAATTAAAGACTAAATAATTTCAAAATAACTAGAGGGGGAGAAAATAAATAGTGCTGCAAAAACCATTTCCCCCCATTCCCTTTCTAGAAAAATGAAATGCTTGAGTTTGCGAACCAAAGGGCGATAAGCAGCCAAATCCGCTTCTTCTTCTTCTGCTTCGACGCTCTTATCTTAGCTTCAACTTTCCCGGGAAAATACAATAGGAGGCTCCCTCCACCTATATCCCTTCTCTATGGCTTGTACACTCCGAGGAGTCATCCAAAGAGGCCTACGGGTGCTCACTTATTGGTTCCAGCACTTAGATACGTCATCTAACGGCCGAATCTGACCAATGAGGAAACGTCCGTAGGCCCCTTTCGGAGTGCACAAGCATTCCCGGTTGAATCACGATATCCCGATCAGGGTGCACAAGAACTGAAATTCTTATCCCTAGTAGCACAATTAGTTCTAGAGACGTTCAGAACACGTTCAAAATAAGTCTTTTGGACGTTTTTTGAGCTAGTTGCGCTGCTAGGGATTAAAATTAGGTATGCATGCGAGACGAGACGAGACAGTGATTCACAGTTGTTATGCGAGACGTGACAGACGCTTTTATCATTACTAAATAAGGAATTTTGCGCGACAACTCAAACTAATTTTTTCCGTTCGAGTCCATCCTTACTTAAAATGTCGAGATTCTTTTTTTACCGTAATCGTGCAGTAGAGTTTGAAGGCCAGATAGTTAGACATGTTTTTTGAGATGGTAAAATCTTTGTACTTACACTAGTTTAACTAGATTCGTGTAAATTTGGGCCCCTGGGCTGATGATCTATTCACTTATACATGAGCCTCAGACACAAGACCCTCATCTCAGGAAATTAAAAAAAAAAATTATTATTCTAAGATCTTAGAGATAAAATACATGAAAGTACCAAACAAACAAAAAACTCATTTATTGATGATTTTTTAATCTTTCATATCTCATAAACAAATACAAAATATTGTACTAAATAATGTACTCGAGCAAATAAAGAAAAGAATTACCAGGATGAATCGAAAATTAAAGAAAATGTTCATAACTTCCTTTCCACACAAGAATTATGCATATCATTTTCTTACATATGCATCCTTCAAAACAATGCACTTGTAGTATTTTGTAAACAACGCAGCACTTTCAAAGGACTAAAATATAGTAATCAAGTGGTACCCGATCAGGACTTTATGGAGGATAGGGAAACCACACAAAGCCAAGTCGGAGTTCAATTTCTATTGCTACCAATGTTTTATGGCTCGTATTATAATGGAGTATGAGCAGTTATGGTTCCTTCTTCATACTGCGATAACAGTCTACGTTTGTCTGCCTGTCTGAATCCTCCAGTCACAGAAAGAGTGCTACATTTCACTCATCAGGTCAGGTTTTGTGGAGTGAAATGCTGTTATGTGTATTTTCATGTTCCTCAATGCGGAACTGATAGAACAGTAGTGACTAATTCTGCCTTCGCGTCACTCCACGCGTAAATATCAGGTAATTTTGTAGTTTTCGTATATACTTACGAAAATACAAACTACTTTTGTTTTTTACTGTTCGGATATTTGTAATAAAAATTTATAGAAGAATTCATAGGGTTATAAGAATTTTATTTGTTTAAAAATTTCCCTCACTGTATCACGCATTTTGCTATGAAAAACAATGTTTTAAGGATTTAACTACAAGTGCATACTGGAAAACTCTAATAAAATATGTGATCAAAATAAACGGAACAACCCAGAGAGAAGTAAAATAAAATGGCTCGGCATAAAAGTAGCATCCTGTTACTAAAAACGTAATTTTATTTTTCACGCATAATTCCATTATGAGCATGCATGTACGTAAGCTCGCCACTACTTTTATTGAACTCAAACAATGGGCATTTTGTTAAGCAAGCATGCGGAGTATTTACTACGCACTTTCTCTTATAAGTACCTCTCTTCTAATATTTCCATAAAAAAATCGAGAACGGCTACCAAATTTTCCATCGTTGCATGGCATTTTATAAGTACCCTCTTCAGGAACTTCCTCGACACCATATGGTCTTCTTTTGAGAAGCACTTCTCTTTGTCTGTCAGGCTTAGAGCATATGCCTTTGTTGTGCTCTTCTATAAAATCGAGGCTCCCACGATGAAATATTTGTTGTCACTGAATAAGAATGTTAAATGTACGAAAAGAATTTACTGATCTCTATCTTTTCTGGTTATTTTTAAATGGCTACTTTGTTTTAAAATATACGTAATCTTTTTGTTTGAAAAAATAAAATAAATACTTAAATGGCCAGAGTGACTTGCCGTGATGTGAGAAGTAGCCATCAAGCTGCTAAGGAAAAGTAGCAAGTTCACATTTTTTTTTTTTTTTTTTTTTCGAAGAACGCCGTTTCCACAGAATGCTTATGAAATCAATTATTATTATTTGCATTTTAAGAAAATTTGAATATATATGAGTAATTTAAGTAAAATCGCTTCACTGTTTCAATAAGAATCTTCAGAAATATGAAAAAAGGAAGTAGATGTTATACTGAAGTCTTAAGCTTTTAACGCATTTTTCTCATATTACTAACTTCCATGCCTGTGTATTAAACAGGCATGAAAGTACTGCATCAGTGTACAAAATAAACTCCCCGTGAAATACTAATTTTGGCGAGCTTTACTCGGAGGCAGCTATTTCAATCGTTTCAACACATAATTAATTTTAAATCTCCTTTATTACTTTATTTGATGTTAATCTCTTAGATGTAAAATATGGTTCTAAATGCGCTCTTTTGTGACGTGTATATTTACTATACAACAAATGTGAATCCAAATCTTTAAATTTTCATCTTTGCAGACACTAGTCATTGAACTTATCTCGAACCATAGTAATTATAAATACAAGATTAACTATCCCGTAAAATTTAACAAAACTAGCAATTCTATCAGTATATCCTGTTGTAATCATAATTACTATATCAGCAAATTAACATATTTCAAAAAAAAGTTACGCAATAATGTATACATTTATGTCAGTGCATCTCAGAAATTTAGGAACGTTTACTCATTGCTTCTTACTGTAATCACTAAGTTCTCTAAATAAAATTAATTTTTATCAAAATGAATCTACAATTCCAACTATCTTAATAGCAATTAGCGTCCTATTTTGTGAAGCTCAAATTTTACTATTTTCCCTGTCAGTTGCAAAAATACATTAGCATTATTCTATTCTGTCTTTTTTTTCCTGATAATAAGTTTATTTCTTTAAAATTCTTATGCACAGCAAACTGACAAATAAGAATTTTAGAAATAGAAAGCAGTTTTTCATATCACGGTCTCGGAAGTTAATTTATCTCTTTCAAGCATTAGCACAAATTGCAGAATGTGATGGCACTAATGAGTTCCACATGCTCAATTCTTTAGAGATAGGGTCCTAAAAAGCCAAAAATTTAGATATCCTGTGATGCTTAGCGACTTTTTCAAGCAAATTAGAACTCATTTTATATTTTTTTAACAACGAAATTACTAGCATCAGGTTAATTTTGTTCAAAAACATCGCAAAATTGTTTTATTTTCCTCCAACTACTTTTTAATAAGAGAAAAGCTAAAAAAACTCAATAAGTCAATGAACAAATTACTGAGAATGACCACAAAAGTAATTGAGCTGTGACCTGCAGGTGCCTTATCACGGTTTGTGTGGGTAAAATAGAGCAAGAAATCTGTTTGCATTTAGAATAAAGGGTCGTGTAAGGGGGTGTAACCCAACTAGCTAGTGATTTCATAGTCTTTTAAGTTAAGATGGATTTTTATTTTTTTTTCGCAGGTTATGCAAAAAGAGGATTTAGTCACGTCCATGTATGGCTGTAGCCAAGTGTTTGCCTGGGCGGATACCGGTGTACTTAATGCTGCATTTTAATATCGGGATGTTTCATTGAGAAGCGTTGGCGGGCCCGGTTTTAAACGCCCTGGAATCTGCAACCCAAGATTTATGAGGGTAAGAAATTGATTACATGAAGTGAGTCAAGCTTCGGAAAGGGATTTTGCCATTATTATTATGTCGTGTTTAATGCATATAGCCATCATATAAGGTTTCAGATGATGAATGTATTAGAGAAAATTATCTTTTTGCTTTACAAGCAAATTTAAAAATGATTTTGTATATAATGTACGCTCAAACAAGTAAATATATTCACGAAACGAACCTTCATACATTAAAAATATATTATTTATAAAGTGCGTTATGCAACATAAAGTAACAATGCTGAAATTTTTAATGAATTATATATCGATCTGAAGAAAGCAACTGCTGTAAAGCATTAGTAAAATACCTCTGCTATTTGCATATGAAATTCCTCTGCAGTCCATGCAAAAGATTTTACTGACAGTTTTTTAAATTTTTATTGGTAGCGCTTGCTGAGCTAAATATTGTAGATCTGCTAGAGCTTACTGCTCCTTCGGTGACAACAGCAGTAAGGTTTCATTGTTTTCAAAGCAAAAAAAAAAAAAAAAGAAAAAAAAAAGTTTAAAACTATAGAGGTGCTAACATAACTTTTAAAAAGTTATGTTAGCATTATTTTCATTAAATTAAAATATGCAGCATTTAATTTTTTTCATTAAATTATGGTCTTTTTTAATTTTTTATGAATGTTAAAATAGAATATTACAATTTATTATAAAATTTGACTTAGATTTAAAAAAAACCTCATATAGCGATATCTCTGTTACATTATTCTCCTCAAACCTCATAATCTTCAGCATATTGATTTACAAATCTTTCAAACAAATAATTTCTTATAATTTCTTATGCATTTCATAGCATCACATCTATATGCCAATCCTAGATTCGCTTATTAATTTTTGAAAATAAGGAAAGGAGGGTATCTCTTTTTCTTATCGCGAATAATTTAAACTATAAAATGAATATCTAGAGGAGGGGGGGAGATTTGTTTCTGCATTAATTTTATATTTTAACATTTATGTATTTATCCTCTAATTGCCACATTGTGATTTCGCGGTCTGTAAAATTGGTTAACAGAAAATTTTATGCCTTGAAAATACAATATGGTTGAATGGAAAAACACTCAAAATACTGGTGTTAAGCGATAAAATAAATAAAGAACTTTGTAAAAAAACACACATAAGATGTTACAAGTTGATACGTACGTTTCGACCACAAAACTTTCGGTCTTCCTCAGTCAAAGCTCTTCGTCACATAGACCAGAGGGAACCCCCCTTTTTTCCCACTCAATGGTTTTGTTCGGCTTGTCTTTTCCCTTGTGGCAACATGTTTGCTTGTTTATCTTTTTCAATTCCCTCTCGTCTATGTGACGAAGGGCTTTGACTGAGACCGAAATTTTTTTTTTTTGGTCGAAACGTACGTATCAACTTACTTGTAACATCTTATGTGTGTTTTTTCAGAAAGGTTTTATTTATTTTAATATGGTTGAATGCTTTAAATAATTCAGGCTTGTATTGAGTGACAGTTTTTTCTGTTTTTGAGAAGCAAATCCTCAGATCATGTAAAATGCTAAAGTCCTCTAATAATGTTTCATTGTTACCCTATTACAATTTACTAATAAAAACATTTGACTCAAGAATCGACTAGTTCATTTCATTATCCATTTAAGAACGATACTGAAATATTTATTTTGGTACATCTTTTTTTTTTTTTTTTTTTTTTTTTTTTTTTTACTGTACATGAAAGCTGCAGAAATGCCCTTCTAGCAATTCATATCTTCAAATACTTTGTTTTATTTATTTATTTTTCCATCGATGCGTATTCGCAATTCTTAATCTGCGTAGGAATAGAACACCCCCTTCTGCAAGACTTAGGAATAAAATAAACCATAAAAATAAATTCACCAACTGTGAGGGAAATAAGATGGCCAATTGGCGGTAATAGGGAGGTAGTTCCAAGTCAGTCACTCCGCCACAAGGACTTTCCATTTGACTTCAGTTCCAGTGAAATCTGGTGAGCAGTATGTCATTTCTGTGAGTTTAAGGAGACAATTTCGGGTCAAGGGAATAGGATACGTAATTAAATGCCGTCGAAAGCGTGCAATGCTGAACTGTTGAACGGATAACGGGATGCGTGTGCTATTGCTCCTAAAAATGATCTCTCCAGGCGCGATTATGTGTAATAGTTGTGAAAGTTTCAACGTTAGATTTCATAACGGTCCTAAGTAAAGAATTTGGTTTTCAATGCCGTTTTAAATTTTAGTATTACTCCGTTGTAAAATAAACTGGTTAACTGAATGAACTAACGGGTATTTCCTTTACAGCAGTCAAAAACTTGGTGGCACTTTGAAATTTCTGCAATTTAAAATAGCTCCTCGACAGGGGCGTAGCCAAGGGGGGGTGTTAGGGGGGTCATAAACCCCCCATGAGGAATTTTTTGCCATACAAAATACATATTCTCCACTCCCATATCACAAACACCTATATATATATATATATATATATATATGAGTTGAAGCAGTCGTAACACCCCCCCCCCATGAAAAATTTCTGGCTACGCCACTGCTCCTCGAGATTATATATTTACACACTTTCCAAGAGATTAAAATTTAGAAAAAAGGATTTTCTTCTACTGAGCCATGGAGGATTCAAATATTTAAATTGAACACTTCAGGGGAGAAATGAATGTAAATAGTATAAGTAACAAGTAGTGTTAGTAGATTTGTTACATTAATATCGATGAAATCCCAATATATCCCGTCAAAAAGCATTTTGTGTCATTAAATTAAAGTGTTTGCTGTATTCCTCATTTTTCAACAGTTGTCTTACAAATAACTAAGCGATAAATAATATATATCCCGCGGTTGTTTCAACAAAAGAGACTATTTGAACGTTTTATTATAAGTATAATATTAATAATAATAATAATTATTATTATTATTATTATTACCATGTTGTATTTATTCACATTTTTGCTGGTTGGTCCAAAGTAGAGCTTCAAGGATTCAAGTTCACTTTTAAAATCCCGTCTGAGCTTTAACGTTTGAAATTTAAATCCCCTCGAGATTGGCTTGATCTGAATGAGAGCCGGATCTCGATTTCAAAGTTTAAACTGGTATGATACGAACTGTGTGCGCCTCTTATTTTAAACAATATTAATTGAGTCAAAATTAAACAGTAAAATAGGGCTCATAGGATTTATAACCCATGTTTATGGAATAAAAAATTCTGATTTCTTTTACCCGCACAGACATTCTCTAGTTAAAGTCTTTTTTCTATACAAAGTTACTACAGTAGACCAAGTTAAACTCCAGGGGCTCTTGTTTAAATAACTCTGATTTGCGTAAAATGTTTGAGGTGAAACAAAACTACATCAAAAAAGAAAACAGCAAGATTTTGATTTCCTTGTGTCTAACGCTCCATATTCGATCCCAATTATTGAAACACGGATTAAATTACAGATTTAAAAAAAATTCTAAGGTTATACCATTCAAACTTATAAGCTGCAGGTTCGTATTTTACAAACAAATTAAAGATAAACTCAATTTATTCGTCTATCATTTTCGAAATACTTATATTCTGAAGGCTTAATTTGAGGTTTCAATTGTGGTTGTACAAGAAATCGCTGGAAATAATAAGTGCGTTGACATTCGGGACACTTTTTTTTTTCTTTTGCTTTATTTGAACTCTTCTACTTATTGCTTCGAACGCCCTTAGTCAGTTTTTTGAACCCGAAGAGACCTTAACAACAGCTGCATTTGTTATACTGGTATGTCCTTGAAAATGATCAAGTACACTTTGTAAATAAAATTATGGCATCAACGAATTGTGCTACCCATAATCACTCAAGCGTTTTACAGTGCTTTTTCTAAAAAGGAAAAGATTTTCTCAGTGAAAAATTATTTTTTCCTTTTATTTTCGCTAAATCTTAAAAATATTAAATTTTATAGTTTTCTTTTAAAAAAATATATGAATGTTTGAAAGTCAATTGCCTAGTATAAAACGAAGAAAATATAAGTGTCATTGAATGAACAAACGTTTCTTAATTTAAGGGAGCTTTTGCATAAATAATGCCATTCAGATTTTCTTTAAATCAAGTTAAATCTTCAGAATGTTAAACTAAATTATTTATTTTAAATTAGGAGGGAGAAATCAGCTAATAGATCTGTTTATCGGATTTTTTAAAAAAATGTCAGAAAAACCAAAATCAGGTTGACAAATAAAGTTCTGTTTGATTGAATTAAATATTGAATATAATTCAACCAGTAATGTAAATAAATTTAGCTTTAACATTGAGAAAGTAAATATTAAAGCATTTTTATTTGTTTATTTATTTCAATGGCATGCCAACAGCACATCAAGCTTTGTCCAGGGGGGTCGCCAAACGTGACGGCCGTATGTGAAGGGGACTCGATGAACGACCATCATTGTTTCTAACAAGAATATCACAAACAATGAAATACATGCCGGAAATCGAACCCAGAACCAAGATGTGGTAAAATGTTTCTTTAGCCACGTCCCAATTTAAAGCATATTACATTGAGAGAAATGCATTAATAAAGTAAGTAAAGTATCGTCATCATCTGGTGTACGTTTTAAAATATATAAAATACCTTCTGGGGTGTCAAAAAATAATTCTTTCAATGCGGTAATCCAGAATGAAGGACAGTATTCTTTTAAACCCATTAAGTAAATAATAAATCGTGTTGGGGGAAAAGATCAAAATTTCAAAGGTCTTAATTAATGTTAGTACCATTGATGATGTATTTCAAATAATTTTTAGAGTAAAAAATTAGAGTAGCAGTTTTTTAAGGTTGATGCCTATAAATCCAGTTATATTTTTATAGTAAATTTGAAGATCATATGAAACAATTCTTAACCATGTCTTTAAAGTAGTAATTGAAAGACACTTACAGAAGCTTCTTCTGAATTTTTAAATCCTAAACGCACGTTTAGGATTAAATATAAATGTACTTGTCTTGTTCTTTTAAAATATGCATAACTAACCACGAACGTGATTAAAAGAAATGTTTATGAACTCAAATTATACGTTCAGCTTCCATTTGTAGAAAAGTCGCATGCAAAATATATTATTTCTGGTCTTGAAATAAATTACTTTACTTTCAAGTAGCAATTGTCTATTGGTCATTTTCATAACAATCGTTATTTTAAAGCCTCTAACGTGCACTTTCACTTCTGTGTCTATTATATTCGCATAGGCATTCTTGTTCACGAAAATCCATTTGTTCTTTTAACACCACCATAAATTTAGGCATCACTAAAAAAATCGCAGACAGTCATTTTACAACCTAATTTAAAGTTCGATGAACTTAAATTTAAGGTTGTGGTCGCAGCTTAAAAAATCAGAAAATTTCCATTCTCAATTTATTAAGACACGGTATAAATCAAAGGCTTATATGTTGAACTTTTTTCTTATGTAATTCTAAATAATTGATATTTCTGAAAATTTGAATAAAAATATGTATATAGAGGAAGGGGTGCAAATGTGGAAACATAAGAGTAATGTGGAAATGGAAAATATTTTGATTGCAGAGAGTTTACCCTAGAGGCGATCTCCGTGAACAATCACATCCGTCCCTTTTTCGGCACAATACTTGGAATCAGTCCGTCATTGTTGTTAATTGTAGTGCGTGGATTTTTGTTTACACTATTTTGTGAAGTTTTTGGAGGTAAGTTTGTAATATTATTTGCTCTAACGTATCATAGACGTAGTGTAATACGCATCAGAATATTGTGAAAGGGAGTTATTGGGAAGGTATTTCTGGATTTCAATAAATCAGAAGCTAACGTTTTTTTATACTTCAGTCATAAAATCCAGTTTGGCTAAAGTACGGGTAACTTGGATACATGGGGATGAGAGCAGTGTGGTAACGTTTCCATATTGCCCTCCCACAAACATCCATTGCATTGTTCTTGCGCTGTTTGCACATCGTCTCCGTACAAAAAACAGCTTGAAGAATTCTTATGTAAAAGTGTAAGACTAGTCCTAAACTGAAGCCGCTTGCAGTCGGTAAGAAAGCTAAAGAAAAGAAAAAAACGCCAGCAATTCAAAATGGAGTACTCCGGATACTGAAGAGTCCAACAAATTCTTATCTTCAGGAGAGTCCAATCTAGATCTTCCAGTTGGAGTAAAAAAGCCCACCGAAAAGGATGCCCTGTGCATATTTTGTGGGAATCCGTTTTCGAAAGATATCCGTGGTGAACTATGGATTCAATGTCAATTATGTGAGGAATGGAGTCACTCTGAGTGTACCGGTACGGAAAAACACATTTATATTTGTGATTTCTGCAAGTAGGACTTACCTGCATAACATTTTTGGATATTGACAACAAAACCTTGAAAGGAATTTTTTTTATTTTAAGTCTTTGAGCTTTTGTTTTTTAAAATATTTTATTGCATTTGTTTCATTTATACAGATCTGTGAGTAATTAATATTTTCTATGAGTAAAACCATGCTATAATTCCAACCATTTTTTTGTGTGTTTACACATTGATTTACTGGAATTTTAGGATGTTTCCACATTACCCTCACTTTTTGAAAAATCGAAATATGCTAGTACACGTGCCAAATTATTTTATTTTTTTAGTACATGGTTTTTGAACTTGCGAATGATCGTTCTATATTTCTAACATTATAAGGCATATTGAGGCATTTTTCCAGACTAAAATAACGATTCGCTGGTTTTTTATAAGTTAAAAACCAACTGGGTTTTATATTTGCACCATCTCTTCTACATTTGATTTTAATTCCACAAATTACAAGTACTTTGAAAATCATGCTGTATTGCATATGTGTGTGAAAACTATTAATTTTCCACCAAATCTTGACATTTTTGCACGATAATCTTTTTCCTTCCAAAGCTGCGGACTATAGACTTGACTGGCCATTTCATTATGGAGATGCTAGCTATTTCATTATGGAGATGCTTAGTGGTCAAATCAACATTACCCTCCTATTTTTTAAGCAATTTCTGATGATAAACCTGGTGCACGGATTGGCACCTCCAGAGACATCGTTTGTACATGGAGGACATTGGAGCCATGCCAGATTTTACTTGCACACGTTCCCTTTAGCGTCATACAACAATCTTACAAATCAGCATCACATGCATTATACTTTTAGCTCGACACCTTCATTTAACCAGTCGAGATAAAGTGGGTGTCCAAATTATTAGAGACAATCACAAAAAATAATGTTTCTGTATTTAAGGTTTTAAAAAAATGAAAACACAACTATAATATAAATGATTTTATTTTATTTTTTATTTTTTGTGCCTTTATTTCATTGTTTTCAGCTGGAAAATATAAAAAAGTGCACAATATGAAAAAAATAGAGGATTAATGAATGCCGGTCAGTATTTGGTGACAATTCCTTTATCTTTTATAACGGCTTCAGTACACCTAAGCATACTTTCCACGAACTTTCTTGCATTTTCTTTGATTGCTGGATTGTGATGCCAAACATTTAAAAATTTCCGATTAGTTGTAGTCTATTTGAGATAATTTCCGTCTCAATTTCTTCGTTTGTTATCTCCCACAAATTTTCGATAGGGTTCATATCCATACAGTTGCCAGGCCAGGGTAAAAGTTGCATATTATGGTTTGCCAAGAATGTGTTGCAATGCTCCTAGTATTATGGCGGGAAGCTGAGACAAGCATAAACGTGAACTCCTTATTTTAAGAGAACCATTCCTTAATCTGGGATATCATGCAAGTTTGTAAAACTTCCCTGCATTGGTCTTGTTTCATGCATCCTAACAATGTAAAGACTCTTAATCCTTTTAGCACTTGTGACAGACTACCATTATTTAAACAAGGTGTTTTACTCTCTCCATAATGCAGTCAGGGTAACAGTTTTTACCTGGGCATCAATGGACGAAGCTGCTCTTGTCTTCTAAAATCTCGAATGTTGACTCATCCAAGAAACACACATGAAAAAAATTAGAACAGTATTTTTCAAAATTATTATTTTGGCTGTTCTAGATAGTCTATTATAAAATTAATAATGGACACTGACCTAATTCCAGTACTCAGTCGTCATGGGCAGTGTCCGCGAACCAAATTACGACGCTTTATTTTATTGAATGTGACACATGGCTATTTAACAAGTCCACGATCAAACAAGGCCCTTTTTAGTCAGTCTCCTCAGAATAGTTATTTTGGAAAGTGATATGCCAATTTCCAGCACTAATTGAAGTATTGTGTATTCTGTATTAATGCAAAGCTACTCGAGGGATATCTGCCTAAGAGGAGTGCCTTGGACGGAGGGCTGGAGTTCTAATGCATATTCACGTTACATCTGGAGAAAACCTCCCCAAACTCCAGGCCGTTGGATCGATAGCAAGCGATAGGACCAAACCCAGGACCTTCGTATTTCGGCCATCTATCATGTTCAGTGTCTTCTGTACTTCCACTTGGCCATGGTGGGACTACCTGCGCTTAGAATAAGACTAACACTCTTCTTACTGTTTCCCAGACAAATGCCCCTATTATTTCTGTTCGGATGTCTAGTAGTGAGTCATTTTCTACCACAGCTCCTTTTTGTTGTAGGTAATAGTGAGACTCGCCTAATACTCTTAACTTCAGGAATGGTTTCCGGACGATGAAGAGTTCACGTTTATGCATGACTCAGTGCCTTGCCATGATACTAAGAGCGTCAGAGCATTCTTGGCAGACCATCAAATATCAGTTTTACCCTCGTCTGGCTACTCTACGGACATGAACCCCTATCGAACATTTGTTAGAGATAACGAAGAGAGAAATCGTCAAGGAAATGATCATAAATAAACGTCAACTAATTGAAAAATTAATAAATGATTGCTGCATTGTGATGCCAAACAAAAAAGTGCGCAATAAAGAGCATGGAAAGTGTGCCTGAAGAGTGTCCATTATATTAGACAGAGGAAATGTCACCAAATGTGCAGACTGATATTCATTAACCCTCTATTTTTTCGCATTATGTACTTTAAAATTATATATTTTTTAGCTGAAATTAATGAAAGAATGCGGAATAAATAAGAATTAAACAATTTATTTTATACAACTAGTAATATTCTAATTCTTTTTTTTAAACAAAAGTACAAAAATACTGTTTTCTGTGACTGTCTCTAATAAATTCTCCATCCAATTAACTACATATTAATCAGCAGTCAAAGCTAGAATGCTTCTTATTTGAAATACGAAATCGTATGCCAATTATTATATCGTATTTTAATTATGAAGGACAGAATTTTTCATAAAGTGTAATTACTTTTTTCATTCAAAATGACCCTCTGTAGATAGACAACCTTGTAGCAATGTATATTTCATGAGATGACTAATTATTCAGTGTACGAATTGACTAATTCACTTACATCACACAGAGTATGCTAAGTCAGTCTCCATCCATCCGAGACACAATATCATTATGGCTATCAGCTGATCAAAAGACTTTCCTGATAGATAAGATGCATACTTTCAGAATGTTTAATCTCCAAAAACTATTCATGGAAGATATAAAATTAAGAGAACCACAAGGCTTTTACAATTTAATAATTGGAGATTGCGGTAATTAGTTATTTCTGAAGGCCACAAAACAGTTACTCAGAAAACCACAATTATAGGATTTTGAACACAGCTGGTTGTAAAGCTCTGCTTCACTACACCGCTTTTAATTAAGAGTAAACAGGATAAATAAATAGCTGTGGTTTTGTACATTGTGAAATGACTAATTTAACACGTGCTAAACATTTGACGTCGTAGCATTTTCGGAAATGAATGTAAGATGAGGCACTGTTTATCTTGATTTATCAATCTGTAAGTAAAATTCGCACTTACAGTCTAAACTATGTGTACAATTAAACTCAAAATTGTTTCAGCATAAAAAAACAGACTGCCCATGTAGATGCATTTGCATAAACATTTTCGTGTAGTGTTTTCAAAGCTATTCTACTTGCAATTATGAAATATAAAATTTCACGAAAGTTCCCAACATTTGCTGAACCACCGGACACTTTAGAAGAAAAAAGAAATCCACCCATAATAGTTAATTTTATATGAAATATTAAACGTATGTATTTAATTTATATGTTTACTTAAAAGTTGTAAAGGAGATATTACTAAAACGGCAGTCAAATGTAAAATAAAATTGTTTAGTAAAAATTTTTAAACAAACGCAAGATCAATAAGAAATAAAAAATAATAATTAAATAAACACTAAATTAATGAGAAATAAATTAATAATAAATAAAATGATTAATGCAATGATTGAGGCTGGTTGAGTTTAACAATTTGTAAATATATCGAGTTCCAGTTTCGTTAATATCAATCGCACATGACACGTTCTGTTCCTCTTCTTTCACAGTAATGAAAGGAAAAATTGGAAATAAAAAGAAAGGTTAAAAATTCTAAATTTAGAATGAGAGGTTAAAATGTCAACTAATTATAAATATGTGATGAACTGCGTCACACAGACTAGAAGCCCGGAGTGTTTGATTTGCAATTATAATCATTGAAAGTTATTACTACACATATCAAATCTCTAGTAATTAAATGTCTGGGTTAAAAATGCTGCATTGGATACTCATCTAAAGGAGCTGAAATATTTTCGCATGTATGAATACAGTAACTCTAAATAGTTATTATTGGAACAGGATTTTGAGTTCCTATTCCAGTGGTGGTTCCACTTACAATGGCAACACCAAAATCATTGATTATAAATGCACTAAAAGTGCATTTGTAAAAGAAAAGCCAAGCTTATTTTATTAAACATATGCAAAAGCACATTTTGTGGTTGAGTTAGGTAATATGCAGTGCTGCAGACATTGATGTAGGTGACAAAACTTTCTCATCCTAGGTGAATCACTTAACCTTGAGAATGATGTCGGTCTGCTTGTTAAAAGCACACCTAAGAGGAAATGCGGAATTTCATAAATCACAGCGGACGTGTAGTATGAGTTGCATTCCGTAAAATTTGCATTCATAAGATTAGCTCGTAGATTATTATTTTTTTTTCTTTTTGTGTAAAACTTCGGCCCACTGAGCACGTGTATTATGGACAGGACCTGCTTCCGGAAAACTTTATTAATTCTTTTTTTAAATACTTAGTTTCATTTTTTTAAGAAATATGCTGAATGTGATACCTGGAATACTTTATCTTTTGGTACTTTGAAAAGGATAGATCGTGTTCACGGATAGAACAGTTTTGATTATTTTCAGGATGTTTCTTGACTCTTATTTCATTTTCCGACAAAATTTGCTATTTATAATTATTGTAACACTATATTCGTTGATAAATCGCCTCATTATGGCACAGTGATCCCTAAAAATTATAGACGGCCGAAGTGTGAAAGTCCCGGGTTCGGGTCTATCGCGCGGTTGTCCATCTAACGGTCTGGAGTTTCGGTAGATTTTCTTCAGATGTAAAGTGAATAAGCATTAGAAACCCCTTAGAAAGTCCTCCTACCAAGGCACCCCCCATCCTCGGCAGATCGTCCTAGCGTAGCGTTGACCTAATCGCACAAACAGATTTGATAAATCATTCGCAACACAAGTTTTGAAGATTTCTTATATTCTTGCATGATAAAAGTTTTAATTATTCCTGATGAAAGTGTGAGCAATCAAACGAACATTTGTTTGCCATAAAGGTCTTTTTTCTACAATTATATATTTAAAAGAATGTATTTTAAATAAATTTTGACTTAATTAATTCACTTTTTTTATTTTATATATTTTTTAGTTTTCTCATGCATCATTATTCAACCATTTCGCCTTCTAAAGGTAAGGGAGTGCATTAAAAAATCATATATGATTGGAGGAAAAAACATTCTACCTGAAGGATTGTAGTAGGATTCTAGTAAGAGGCTCAGGCCTTTTCGGTATTCAACTGCTACTATACTTTTTGTAACTTAAAAATAAAGTATATTTCATTGTTAACCTTAGACACATTATGTTACCTACTTCCAAAAATCAGAATTGTTACAGGAAAGAGTCAATTGTTGTTGCTGTTGTTGTTGTTGTTGTTGATACAACTTCAATTAAATTTTATTTTTTTAGAAAATTTGATAAATTTTTTGTCGCACAAGAACTGAATAGTTTTAACAAACTTGGTAAACAAGCGAAACAATGCATTTTTTAAATCTAAATGTTTAATCACGAATTAAAGATAAAGTTTAAAAAGTCAGTAAATAATGAATTTGCAGAATATCCCAAAAAACTGACTTAGGCTTTTATTTCTTAAATATTGATCACAGCCATACATAATAGATTACAGAGTTGCAGAAAGAAAATGTACAGAATTTTATGATATCTATTAAAATTGTCAGACGATTAAATCTAAATACATACAAAATTGAAATTTTTATACGGTCTTGGTACAAAAAATTCTCAGTTAGTAAAATGTGCCCCTATACATTAATTACGTGATGCACAAATTTTCAGCCTTTCATCATAAAGAGGCTCAAAGATATGTTTGCTTAAAGTTAGTGAAGGGCTATACGGTACCAATAATATCAGTCATTGGCAATTATTTAAGCTTTGTTTTCTTTTGTAATTTATGTATGACTCCTGAAACACGATTATCCTATGTTATGTTTTACCCTTCGACAGCCATTAAAAGTGGTTTGGGTCGGCGTACATTTCTTTTCATATCTTCAACACTTTTTAGGATAAGTTGAACATTTTCATATGATCACTAATAAATGCCTAAGTAATGTTCCTGGGACACCCTGTAGGGTAAGTGAATTAAAAGTTACACTAAAATGTATATAATATAGAAAAGGATGATTTTTACATCGTAATTTTTACGTTATAGTTTTTACAATGATTCAAACTATAAGAAAAAAAATCATACGCATAATACACATTATGTTACGATGATGCAAAAACACACCTATGCATTCATCGATGGGAGCCATTTAAAATATTTATTTCATCAGGTGTGTAGTATCCTGGTGATTGAATTGCCCTTGAAAGTAAAATGAAGATCAAAGTACCTGTTTTTGACTTTTGACCAACACACCCAAGGTTAACATCATTGCACAAGTAGACACGCGATCGCACTATCCGGATATTGCATAGGTCACTCCAAAGTCGTAATAAACACACCTCTATTGTGTTTCCGAGTTAATGAGATGGGAGAAATTGCAATCATTCATTTTCGTGATTTATTTATTTATTTATTTTATTTCATTTTGCACTAGGAATAAAGGAACGAAGGAACATTTGAAGAGAGACTTTTCATTTAGAGTCTAACATAAAACAACTCAAACTATAGGCGTAGAGTGACCAAAAAATTTGGGGGAGTAGAGGCATATATCGAAATCAAGAGTAGGAAAGGGAAATTTCTGTTATATTTCACAAATGTTGAAATGCAAAAGATTTTTGGGACAAAGTAGATGTGCCCCTCCGACGCTACGCCTGTAAGTCAAACCATTTGACTCAAAAATTACTATAATGACAGTTAATTGATGTTAATTGTTTCGTTGAAGAGTTTCAAAGTTTCATCACTGGAAATGTTTTCGTTTTTCTATCGCTCATAGAATGTTTCTATCGAAGATCCCTAACCAAACATCATCAGGTTAACAATATCTCACAAAATTAGCAAAAACTTATGTATTCAAAAATGCAGTAAAAGAATTAAAGCCTAATTTATTTATTTATTTATTTATTTATTTTAGCTATTATGTTTTTAGAAACGCAAAAAGTAATCAAATAAAATCTACTTTAGTAGTGAGGTCGCCTGGATCATGGTGTTCAAAACTTTTATTTTATTTTTTATATAATCGTGTAAAAACTACAAAGATATTGAATTGTTTCAGTTTTAACTGACAAGAAACTGTTTCACAAATTTATCTACATAAATACAAGTTTTCCTTCACGCGTAGAGTAACGGTAAGGCTTTTAAGAAAAGGTCCCCCCACAACTTCTAAAATTTGAACCCATTTGTCAAGTTTAGTAACTGAACGGTATATTTGGAAGTGTGATTATATTTAATGATCTAGGAAAAAGTGTATCTTTTTAACTCTTGTCTTTTGTATTCGAAACATAATCCAGTCGGGAAATATGTCTGTTACTAATTGTAAAATTTTAGCCAGCTTTGAAAGAGCATTTTATGGATATCCGTTTATTACTTACTACCAAATATAGATACTACTAAGCTGCTAAAAAGAATTATCAGTTGAATAGGATTAACTCTCCCATTAATTGAAAAAATATCGTAACTAAGAAACAGCGTCAATAAAAAAATGGTATGAAAATCGATGAATCATGAGGTTTTGTTCTCTAAATAAAACTATGACCCACATTTTTCTAGTCTGGAATTATATAAATGCACAGCTCCTTCTAAGTAAACAATATTGATTAGAATAATTAAAATCTATCCTTGGCACGAAGCATAATTTTATGCCCAGTTAAGGAAGAAAAGTTATCCTCTCGCTTCATTTGTCATAGGACAGAGGAAACAATGAAGGATAATTTTTGCCGGGAATTACTTTTTGGAGTCCAATTGCTGTTATTGTCGACAAACTGGGAAGTAATTTGCCATAGTAAGTAGTGCTAGCCGGATTCGTAATTGTACACGCTGGGCACGCGACATTATTAAAAGGATTAAAAAAAGACTGCCACAATCTAATTTTAATGGGCAGGTTGTTTTCCTTAGTATTTTAGACGCTTTAAACATGCCGTAATTTCATAAATAAATTGTTAAAAAACATGATTAAATAAAATTAAAATTGTTAATTTTTCTGAAGTGCATTTAAAAAAATATTTTTATGCATTTTGTAGAATTTTTACGCATCCTTAAAAGGAAAGAAGCTACTGTCTTTTAATTAAACAATTAATTGTACTAAATACTTCAAAATAAACAGTTTAAAAAAATGTTGTATGTCTATATCAACTTTTCCCTTGCAGTTCCTGGCACTCTAACCCAAAAATAAAGGAAATGTATAAGCAGGGCTCGAAATCAGCGGTGGTCTACAAAAACTATAATTTACTTTCTGTTTCTGATTCACTTGGCTAAATTACACAGACCTATCTGGCAAAAGTAAGAAGTTGGTTCTGTAATTGATAAAAAAATAAATAAGTTGGCAGTTTGTCGACACCCCCCTCACCAAGAAAAGTCTTAGCTATGATACCGTTCCATTGGTCCGAGACCACTAAAAAATACACTATTTGTTGGTCCGTCACACCAGTAACGCTTAGTTAGATTTTTTTTTTGCAAACGCGCCTCATTTAATTCCACAATACATGACTTCTAATTTCGCCAATTCAAGTCACATAATTTGATCTATTTAATAGTTTTGTGATAGGTACTTGAATTTTTTAAAATTCAGATCTTAATGGTAATCAATATGTATTGCCCGCCATTTTTTTTTCCGAATGACTAGCATCTGCCCCTGGAGGCAATGGCCACTACTAAGGCATGTTGTTGATCTCTTTATTATGGGGGCGCCCAGTAGGTGGACCAACATCGCCCCCTATGAAGGGACAGACACAATGACAGTCACGCCCAAACGGGGATCGAACCCCGACCGCCGGGAGTTGAACCCGAAACTCCAGTACGGTGTGTTATCCACCATATGGCCTGGTCGGCTTGCCTGCCGTATAATTTCTTTTGTTGTACATTCTTTAAAAATCATGTATACGGACCAATGATGGATATTACGGTCCATAAAAGTCTTTACTGGTCCTTTGGGCTACTTACAAAAAAAAATCTAATTTCTACCCTTGTGTATACGAAATGCACATTTTTTTTTTTTTTTTTTTTTTTTTTTTTTTTTTTTTTACAGAAATAAGCAAATGAATCATTTCGCAAAAATTTAATGAACACTGTACTTCAGTACATTCATTGAATTTAAGACTTCTTTAGCCATAAAAAGCTTGAAACAGCAACACAAGATCGAATGTCGAAGGAAATTCTGACTCAAAGTACTTTTATCGTAAAAGAAAATAATTACTGGCAATTTTAGAAACATCATTTTGAAGGGGACGTCCAGTAATATTTTTTAAGCAAATACAGCTGATGACGCTGAACGTTGTTGGAAAAGCAACTTCACTGCAACAAAATGCGATTTAGGTGTTCTACATTGCATATTTCGCATTTCTTTTCTTTTCTTTAAAGCTGTATAAGGAATTTATTAAAATGTAGTCTGCATATTTAACTTTTTCTTTTTTAGGGGTTTATTAATTTATTTTAAGTTATAGTATTTGGCTTTTCCTTTTTAAATTTAAATTATCTTTTCCCAATCAGGTTAAAATAAGTTTTATTTCCGTCACAATACAAAAGATATAATGCAATATTTTCGTGTATTTCATTACTTTCTTTTCTGAAAATCGAAATGGCACAAATGACATCGATTTTTCGAAATACGTTTCGTCAAGTTTTGAATAGTTGTGAAACTGGAATTTTCAGATTCCCATATTAGTCTTGGTTGAAATAATTATGTATTTAAAGTAATTAAAAAACTTTGTAAAAAACACACATAAGAAGTAAAAGGAAAAAGGAATGAAAAGTTAAGTAATTACTGTAATTGACACCAATGTGTGTTTTTTACAAAGTTTTTTAATTACTTTATCGTTTAACACCAGTATTTTGAGTGTTTTTTCAGTAATTATGTATTTCCCTGCACTAAAAATGTGATATCTTTGGCACCTTCAGTTGTGTCAAGTTTGAAATATAATGCCGACAGAAATTCATCAGCATGCTGGTTGAGGTACAAGAAACGCTTTAACTGAACTTTCAGTGATTTTACTATGCTCATATCAATGCATTCAAAAATCAGTTTTTGTTTGTTTGTGATTAAGGCAAAGCTACAAGATGGCTATCTGCCTAACGGAGGATGCCTTGGGCAGAGGACTTTGTAAGGTAATCTTACGCGCAGTCAAGTTTCATCTGGAGGAAGCCGTCCAGAACACTAGAATGTACATTCGGCAGCTACGTGGTAGACCAGAAAAATTGTCCAAAATAAATTTTTATTTAGTTTTGCTGGTATAATTGTTGTTTAAAAATATTTTTTTACTAAAAATTTTACAGAAATTCCTACAACACAATGTGTTGTTATACTTTTATCATGTTTTCTCACATCATTACATACTAAATCCAATTTCAAATAAATTTTAATGACTTTCTTTTCCTTTCTTTTTTTTTTCTTTTCTTGAAATACTGTGATTAGAGAGCATCAGATACTTTTATAGCTTACTCACACTTCAACTACATTTTCGATGAAGCTATTGCTGTTTTAAATAAAAAATTACTTTTATTTATTTAAATTTTTCAAATAAGTAATTATTTTAGTGTGCCCATCTCATTCAAAACTTGTTCTACACACAAAATACGACTAACTATTTTGTAAATTTTATTAAACTGACATGTTAAATAGGAGCGCATTATGTTGAAAATGCCAATTACTTAAATAGGTTTAAAAGGAAAAGTAATAGTATTTTTTCGACTAAAAATAGTTTTGAAAATATTTTTCAACTGTAAGTATTTATTAAATTATTTAATTACTAAACTTTCACTAATATTTATCACATTCATCCTTTGAAAATGTAGAACAACATCCAAATTTTGAACTGACATTATGGGTCAAACTTATAATATGATACCATTGTGATATTTAAATTTAGAAATTGTTAGTCTATATATCGACCTAAAATGTACAATAACATCCAAAATTTGAATTGAAATTAATGGTGTCGACACCAATAGTATGAGACCATGTTTGAATTAGGGAAATAATTATTAGTCTGGATATAATTATTTCCCAAAATATTGGTAGCTATGTTATATGGAGTTTTTCCTTGTAAAAAACAAAAATAAAGAAAAGTTTCAGGAAATATATTCTAAAACATTCGAATAATAAAAAAATGCTTTTGTGAATTAACGATCTGTGAAACACGGAAATAATCGCATTGTTTCATCGTAACTTACCTGTGAATTGACGATTTGAGGTGATGGGCTTGTTTCATTTTATCAACTTTCTCCCCTTTTCTTGTTTCTCTCTTCTTTCATGTCTCTCCTTTATGCTTCATCAGTTTTAACACTAACGCTTGAAAAAACATGAAGTTTCTGAAAACGGGAAAAGTAGTTTCCGAAAGTTCCAGCATATAAAATAAATAGTTTTTGTTGTTGTTGTTTCTTATGCCCTCTGTCAACCGCGAAGTGATGACAGATCCATGTAGGATGGCAATGGGCGGAAGGGGATGGCTTACATTTTAATGAGCCCTAGTGGGAGGAAGTCTTGCTTTGCTGGGGGGTCTTCTAATTTTGAACCAATTCCAGATGAGAGACCTAGCCACCCCAGGGGCATCGTTTTAACCCTTTGAAGCGCAACCCTTTCCCAATGCTCAAAAAAGGGCAGCCGTTACCATCGCTCGACTTAACTACTAGCAAGATGGCGGACGATCAAAACGTTCATCGCGTGCCACAGATATCGAGATCCTTTTGTAACGCAGCTGGCTGTGCCGGCACAGCCAGCTGCGTCACAAAAGGATTAGTCGAGCGATGGCAACGGCTGTCGTTTTATCAGCATTGGGCAGTCTATCCAGCAGTTCTCGAATTCTTCCATTTTTCAGCAGATGTCAGTGCTGCTAAAAATAATCGTGACCATTTTTTTACGCCTATTAATCTTTATTAAACTACATGTTTTGCCATTTATTCACCCTAATACTTGCCTTTTATTTATTTAATATGACATTTGTTTTAAGCCATACACACAAAAATATATATCTGTAGAGAGCTTAAGTTTACTTCAGATGAGAAAGGAGAGTATGAACAGGAAAATTTTTCAAAATTATTATCATTGATTGACTACTAAGCTTCCCTTTATTTTAAAGTTTAGATCAAATGTATTTCTTTATGAATAATAAGCTGAAAACGAAATTTCTGGAAATCGAAGACGATTTAAAAGCTAAGAAAGTTAAATAAAAAAATCTCTGTGTGTTTGAGTTTAAAGTAGTTGGTCAGTACACAGCAAAAGCATCCATAATAAATTTGGAGAGAATATCCTACAAAAATCTGCTAATTTGCAAGTACAATTAAATTCAGAATTGTGCTTAGAAAAAAATGTAGAATCTATTTTTATTCATAAAGTATAATTAAATATTTTTGTGTACGCAATGAAAAACTTAAAGCTTTAAAAAAGAAGAATATATAACACTGAATAACCAAATCACTGTTCCTGAAATTAACAACTTAATAGACCTATGTATTCCCTTCTTCCTTTTTTAAAAAATATTTTAGCTGTGAACTCGATAAAAAATATAATTTTTTATATAAATTTTTAAATAAATGTTTTGGTGTTTAACTGTTAGAAAGAATTTAATTAGTACATATACTCAAATGGAAAAGATCGGTCCGGTCAATTAAGTAAAAAAATGGAAAATATTTAACTATGGCTAAAAAAAAAATTTGATAGAATTTTTTGAAGAGAGTTTCTGAATTTTTTTTCACACCATACTAATGGGGGGGCGGTAATTAGTCATAGGAATATGGTTTCTAAATTATTCAATGATTACCGTTAGTGTGAATAAAAGCTATATTTAAACAACCGTGTAAAAAGAAGTGCTTTTTATCAGGTGTGAGCAAATCAGGCACATTCCATCCTTAGAAACAATCATTGTCGTATTTCTTACAATCAAATAACCGATGTTATATTACTTACCACATCCAAAGCTCTGTTGCACATCTGAGATCTATTAAAACACTTCTAAACATCTCATTTAACTTACCAAAAAAAAAAAAAAAAAAAAAAAAAAAAAAAAAAATTTGTTTGCCAATTTATACCAAAATATCGTGACTTGGGATAGTTGAAAAACTCACGAGCATGTAGCGGAAGGGCACGTTAAATTTCCTAATCTAATAGTCTGATCTGGACTGTCGCTGGCATTTTTTTGGAAATTATCGAAACCATTAATTCGCTGTCATTTTCTTTTATTGAATATTAAAATTGGGAAAGGGGTATTCAAACAGCAAGACGCTTATGAACTTTTTTTTTTCAACAGGCGGGCACCTGCCGATTAGGCATTGTTTACTACTACTGTCAGAATGTATTGTGGCCGTTTTATTTTGGGGGCACCCAATAGGCGGGCGACCAGCGTTACCCCTTATGAAGGGACGGACAAGTTAATATTTATGCTTAACCCTTTAACGCGCAGTGTTCCCGCTCTGGGCATTCCAAACTCTGAAGTTTTGATTGTTGCCAGTCCGAAGAATAGATTTGATTTCTATCAAAATAGTGGCGGGCGACATAGCTCCACGAGAATCCTTTACTTTTTAGCACGACATTTCCCGTAAAAAAATGGTCACGATTATTTTTAAACAGCACTGCCATCTGCTGAAAAATGAAAGAATACGAGAACTGCTGGATAGATTGCCCAATGCTGAAAAAAGGGCAGCCGTTGCCATCGCTCGACTTAACTACCAGCAAGATGGCGGACGATCGAAACGTTCATCGCGTGCCACAGATCTACAGACCCCTTTTTTTTTGTGCCCGTGCCCGGCACAGCCAGCTGCGTCAAAAAAAGGGTCCCTAGATCTGCGGCACTCGATGAACGCTTCGATCGTCCGCCATCTTGCTGGTAATTAAGTCCAGCTATGGCAACGGCTGCCCTTTTTCAGCATTGGGAAAGGGTTACGCAGGGATTCGAACTCGGGCCCAAGACGTGATAGAATTTTTCTTAAGCCACTACACCACCTGGGCGGCATGAACTGAATTATGGATATCTAAGAACTTCAGCTGTCATCTGTCTGACTTGAAATCCCATAATAACTCGAGACATGTTCTGGAACATCTCTTGTGCACAAAGTATGCAAGGGCAATATTAAATATGTGACCAGCTCGAAATCTTTAGAACAACGCGATTCCTACACTTTTTAGAACTGAACTGCCAGGTTCGAGAGCGGGCATCGGAGAATACGGCTTAAACTCTATACATCAAAAGATTTCTACCATGACATTTCTGCTGGACATTTTTTTTTATCAATTAACTTAATATAATATCAAAGGGAAATAGTGTTAAATTTAATCACTTAGCATGTGACATTTGTGCACAAATTAAAGGACAAAGCACATACGAGTATATACAGGACGATTCTCTACCAGACTGACAAACTTGCAGGTGTTGTGGGGGGGTACAGAGACGGTTCAGAATCACATAGCAATGAGGGTCGGAAACGTCGTCCTCATGTACCTGTTAATAATCACTTTAGAAGAAGTGTTCAAGTGATAGTAAACTTTCCGACCATTGTTTTTCAAAAGCTAATCCCTCTTTCACCGATTGCACTTGATAAAAATTGTTATTTCAGAATTGTTTCTTTCACTACATTTATGAAATTGTCTGAGGAAAGCCCATTGTTTATGGAACTTAGTTAAGAAATTAGACGCACGCTTCAACACTTCTTCCAAAGTGATTATATTAACATGGAACCTACGTTTCCGACCCCGCATTGCGATGTGATTCTGAGCCGTCTCTCTACACCCTACACCCCCTGCAAGTTTGTCTATTTGGTAGTGAATCACCCTCTATATGGCTAGACTATCTTCTGTTCATAAAGTGCTGCAGTGTGACAGAAGTGGGTATGCGCCTATACAAACCCCGTGCAACTCGTTCTCAGTCTACAAATAACAACAAATATGATTCTGCGTTCACTTTAAAAGCTCTTTCACTCTACAATGGATTATGCATTAGGTATTGTGATGCAATACCGCAGCTCCATTCCGATGCGTATTGGACGAGGTCCGATGAATTTACACAATGGCTTTAAACAATGCAGAATAAAATAAAATAAAACTTTTGCGGTTTGGTATACGTGGTTACGTGGGTGGGGTCCAGACAGGCCAGCTGTTTGCACATAAATGCCCGCCTCAAAATGTCTTACCTCATTAAAGAACATTATGTTTAACAACAGGTTTTGACTATCGAACAAAACAAAGGGACTGTATTTTTAGTGCTTCAGTGTTGATTTGTGTTATTTCTTTCAACTGGAACTCGACTAAACAACAATGCTAATTTCTTTCGAAAACGGTTTTTTTTATTTGAAAGATCAGTTTGACAGCACTGGAAAACAAAATTATAATTCGTGTAATGATATAGACAAGGGCAAATGATAATTTATTTTAGGACAAAGTATGAATTTAATAAAGATTCTTATTGTCTTGCTAATTTTGCTAGCATTGAATTTTCCTTCAAACAATTTCAAGCTGTTTGATCTCATTTCTAATAGCAAAATATATTGTATAGAAATTTAAACGGAATCGAATAGGAACCAAACACTTATTTTGTTCAATGTAGGGGCTCTTTGAGTACAAAGCCCACTACAGCAAAATCACAAGAAGCTTCATTGTTGCAAAAGTTTCATTTTAAAGAATTAAATATTTCTATTAAAAGTAAATCGTATAGTACAAATTCAGTCAAAATGCAATTTCACTTTAATGATTTTTACAGAATTAGGAATTTGATATACAGTATACCGATATTTTACTGTATACAAAAGACAAGTAATTCAAGGTATGTTAAAACAGCTTCTGAATAATAAAATTTCCGTTAAAAACAGATTTTGATGAAGTTATATAAAAGGTACAGGTTTATTCTATTTGCTCTCTGTTTGGTACTTGTCTAAGAATGTTGAATGAGTATTAGCTGGGTGATCTTTAAATCAAGCAAGAAATGTCTTTAAATCATAACAATATTTTAAAAGTATATAAACGTAATAAATTTCATTTGGGATAGAAGATCCATTACGTAATCGTGGCAGATTATGGAAGTTAAAAATGACATATTTTACATTTCATAATGGGGTTGGTGTTTTTCTTTATTGCTAATATTATTTTCAAAACAGAAATAGTTTAAAATCCATTAAATAGTCGATGTCTTTTGGAGATTATAGTAATTATGAAATTATGATCTTTACAAGATTGTAAAAAATAGACTGGATTTTAAGATAAAGTTAATATTTCGTGGCATTTTACTTTTCTTTTTCCTGATAAAAAGATAAAAATAAAATAATAACGTTAAAATAAAATAAGGTTTAACAAAAAAAAATTAAATAACAAAGATCCCTAGCAGAACGCAACGCTGGGAAAAGAAAAAAAATCTCTGCCGTCAAAAGTTTGTGACAAAGGGAAATCAAAACAAATAAAATATGAAACAATCAGTACATATTAGCAGAAATTGCAGCACAGACAAATCGAAAACTTAAATTGTTTCGTTTATGATTCAAACTTTGTTAGAAAGTTAATTTAAAAAAGTATAACGTTGACCCAAAAAAAAGTAACAACTTTCAGAGTTCATAATCCTCAAAAAAAAGGGCGTTATAAAACATCATAAAATAAAATAAGACAGCAAATGTAAAATTTTTAATGGGAATGAAATTAGGTGGGTAGAAGGAGAAAAGAATCAAAGTGTCAAATACTAAAGAAAAGAGTAGATAAAACCACGTGTTGAAGGGAGGATTTAAAAATTTACACTTTTTCTTTCTTTTGAACCTTGCTTACTGAAATTTGTTTCTGCTGCTGGTCACTTAAGCACTATATTAAAGTGTTTCTTTTTTTTTCTTCAAAGAGAAAGACTATCCAGATAAGTTTTTTTACCTTGACATAGTTGCAAACGGGAATCTTTTTTCCCACATTTTTTTTAAAGTATCATTGCGATCGAAGATAATGACATTTGTAAACATGACAACCGTGATCCTTGACCCGTAAAAATCCTGTGAAAAACATAATTTTGAATTTCAAAATTATTTATTTCCATTACAAAATACCTGCGTCGCGTTTAAACTTTAATCTAAACATTTCTTTTAGAAACATTAATGGAAATTCTTTCAGTAAATGCAGAATACAATTGGAATATTTTTTTGATAAGCAGTAATTGTTAATCTGATCGCAATATGTATAAATTCTTTTACTAAACATTTTGTAAAGTATTGTGACTTTTGTATTTCATTTAATACATTTTTATAGAGGAAATTAACTATGTAGCTTTATTCGCGTAATTTTTTATGGAGTAGTTTTATATGCCTGGTATAAGTTACTTAACATTTTATTATTATGGAATTTAATATTATAAATATTATTTTTATAAAGCACATGACCAGCTGTTTCTGCGTCTTCATTGTGTATGAGAGAGAGATAAAAATTAATTATAATAGATTTATAATCCATATTAAAATTGGAGACACATTTTTTAGGACCCTGTAATTTTGAATGAGAAGATTTTTTTTTTAATTATACACAAAATAATAATTTTAGATCAAACTTGAGTAGCCAAGATAATACTTTAACCAATTAATGCCCAGCGTTCTATATTAGGACAGTCGCAAAAATTATTAGTCCCCAAAAAATATAGCGTTAATTTATTTTCCTGTTTAATTTCTCTAATAATAAATCTGATTTCCACAGAATACTCCGCGATAACAAAGTAAAAGATAATCTTTTATAATCTTTTACTGTTTTATCTGTATTTGTAGAAAAAGAAATGTTTTCTTCATACCCTACTAATATCGGGAATTTAATTATCACTTCTGGCATCAACATAATTTGGAGAATGCGAGGAGAAAAGTCAGGCGCTAATAGATTAAACGAATTCTAGTAGAATTATTCAATCAGTCAACAAGTCATTTATATCAATAAGTCAAAATTATTCAATCATTGCATTCACATGTCTAGACACTAATATATGACTTCATTTTTAAGAAATGTATATGCCTAATTTAGTGAAATTATTCATTAAAACATTTTACATTAAGTAATTTTTAAAATTTTTAAAGCATAAAAATATTTTTTAATCCATTACATACTACGTTCATTTTTTAAAACGTTTGGAAGATTTTGATTTAAAAGCTTCAAGTTTTAATAATGAAATTATGATTGGAATTAAATTATAAACATTACTTAAAGCATTCATTTCTGTTTTAATACATGTAGGAACTAATTCTATTTGTTACAAACCGTGATATTAAATCCACTAGATAGTAAAATTTATTGTTATTCTAAACGTACGTGTTTTTATAAATTTTAACGGCATCCAAAACTTAAAACAGATTGCATATGTATGCTGCATGCAGGTGAATTAAAATCTAACCCTACTTATGATATTTTTTTTAAAAAGCCAGTTTCATAAATTTGGAGACTTTTTGAATGAATCGTTCGTATAATAGTTAAACATAAAAATAATACTTATAAATAAATATAAAGTTATCAGTTATCTAAAGTGGAAATACTTTGTATTTCCGTTTTACTACTTATTTTTAGCCAATTTTAACATAGTTTTACGGTATACATGTGATTATCACTTATTCAAAAGCTATGCGTTATTAAAATAGTAATTGCAATACATGAAATTTGAAATTGGAATTAGCAGACCGATTTTAACATATCAGGCCATCGTCAGTATTTTTGAAATTTAAACTTTAAACGTCGAACTTTAAAATTTTAATTTCAACCTATTTAAATAACAATATGATAATTAAACTATATCAAAACTTGCCAGTTAGTTTCAAATTTTTACTCGTGTATTAGATTCGTTAATTCTGTTTAGTTTTCTCAACAAGCTGCTTGTAAAATCATTAACATTTTAAATAGATTTTCTTAAAGAATTTTTTGAATGGTACATAAATCAATATAACAAAGATTCACGCTGCTTTGCACATAGCTAAGTGTTACTTAAATCAATGACAAAGCTGAATCTTTGAAAAAAAAAATGGTAAAAAATATACTGATGCATATCGTTGTACTTTTTAAAATTGATGAATCTGGCAAATGAAGCGAGAATGATTTCATCAATGTCTTTACTATTTGGGGTCAAATTTTTCGAAAAATCTGGAATAAGATAATCAGTAAAATGCAGGAAGGGGAAGAGAAAATATTAATGAGCATGACATCAGATAAAAAGTAGGGATTGAAAGCAAATCTGATTACAAGAATCATCGAGTATTATTATCATTATTCATAAACAAGTAGAACTAAGTAAAATAGAAATTGGCTACAAGCATGGTAATCGAAACAAAACTGTTATGAATACAGAGGTACATAAAGGTGAAAATACGGAATTAAATCAACCCAGTTTACTGTATCAGATATGTGGTATAATATAATCAGTATATAAACCTTGTTAAGTCGTTTAACTGAATTAACGACCTTTCAAATTAGTTCATCAAAAGCCTAAGATATACTGAGAAGAGTCTGAATAACTTAATTTTCTGAATTTTTTATTATATGTCAAATCAAATCATCATATGTAGACGAAAAACTATCTTACTCCCTCTGAAAATACAGGCTAAAAAAGAAATATCATTTAAGTATTATTTATTTATATTTTGATAAAAAAAGAATGGCTGTCCATTTTACCCCATTACCCTTTCTACCTTAATATATCCTATTGAAATACTTTGAATAATATCTATAACACTTCACAAATCTGTAGTTAGGAAATCGATTTTTATTTTGTAAAAATTATAAATTAGTTTAAATTGATTAGAAAAGGGAGAAAATTTTCACTTTATATTTGGTTTTTATTAACATGGCGAGTATACATTTTGTTTTTTTCATTTTTATATCGTCTATTATTGAACTTGCTAAAATATTTTTTAAATAGCCAAAAATTCTGTCCAACAAACAAAAGCAGAAAATTTTAGTAGCAACTGCATTTCACTTATATTTTTTCTTGCAACATCTTAAGGCCAGAACATTTGAAATTTGCCCAAAAAATTGTGAATATGCAGGCAGATGAGGGTTTTTTATGCAAAATAAATTTTAAAGAAAATCCACTAATTGCCTTGTAGTAAATCATAATAATTAACTTAAAATATTTTCTGGATATTTCATAAACAGCTAAAGAAATGCATTACATTTATTTTTCATCATTGACTTAATATAATTAGAGCAAAAATCCGTTTATGTTTCTATGCGGCCGAAAGATGATTAGAATTATAAAAATTATGCTGCTTATTAGTTACGCATCAATTACAAAGCCAAGCTCTAATTATTATTTTATTATTTTGCATCAGATTTCTGAATTAATAGAAGGAATATAAAAAGAATTGTTTTGATGAACTGATTCTGCTAATTGACCTAGATTGGAAGTGTCACCATCGATTTGTTTAAAACAGAGTTACAATGTGTAAGCAATTATTTACAAATAAAATATGCATATTTGTATTATACATAAAAATATGAAACAATATTAATAATCACGTTTAGAAGCTTTGTTTATTTAAAAGCAACAAATCAGCTTCCGTCATTGTAATTTCTTTATTGTTTTGCTTTTATTTCTGTGACAAACTTGAATTTAAAAAGCAAAAGCCGTCTTGCAAAAATACATAAATGGATAGGGTTGAAAGCAAACAGACAGCTGTTTTCAATCTAACAAGATATAAAATTTCGTCTAACTGAATGAAATATTGGCCCCGAAAATCTGCCGTATTTGGGCGGATATAATGTCTCTCTCTCTCTCTCTCTCTCTCTCTCTCTCTCTCTCTCTCTCTCTCTCTCTCTCTCTCTCTTCTCTCTCTTTCTCTCTGTTTCTCTCTCTCTCTTTTTTTTTTTGTACTCTTTCTACCTTTAAATAGACTTTGGGATTAGCAAAAAGCCTCCTTGTTAGATTAGAAACAAACAGCTTGTTTTAAATCTAATAATTCGGCATTTTATATGATGATAGCTTTTAAATTTTATTTCTCATGTATTAGTAATTTCTTCAATATATTTATTTGATCCGCATTTTGTAGAAAAAAAAAAACAATTAGAGCAAAACTTTCATGATTTCCTTCATGAGTTCTGTTTTTTTTTTTTTTTTTTTTTTTTCATTTTATTTTCAAAATAAAAGATTGTACTTTAATTAGTGTTCACTACAGCATTTTCATGTAATACATCGCTTCTATTTTAGAATAAGTACTTGACAAATGACGAGAAAAATTTCAGAATAAATTACGCAAGGTTTTTTTCCTATTTTAGAATAAACACATTAAATGAAGAGAACAAGTTACGTAATATTATTTTTACTGTCAAACAAACTTCATTTCCATTATTTTCCTTTTTACCTTCACAGTAAAAGTTCACAGTCCGATGAATTTTAGAAAAATAAATAGTCACATTGAAGAGATTAAGACAAATAAGATATAATGAATAGGATGTTCTATTTCAGTTCGAACCACTTTTACTGACTCACCTTAGCAGTTGTGGGAGATTTGTTATGATGCTGATAAAAAGTCAACACTTTTTCAGTTCACCGATTTTAATCTCATCTGGAAAAGTCCGTGTTTCTTTTTCTTTTACAAGTGTCCAACTGCAGGTAATTGCATTCAATACGTTTTGGGTAGCAGCAAAAAACAAATTTTTTTTTTCAGTCTTGGGATATAACAAAATCTTTATGTATACTCAAGAACGCTGGAATTAAATAGATCCTTTCAATGCGTAATTTTTAAAGTCATTATGGAACATTTTAACTTAATTTTTATTTTGCTTTTGTTTTTCTTATTTGAACTATTAGCCATTGAAACTTACAATTGAAAACTCTTTAAAGAGAAAGTTAGTGAAAGAAACTAATATACCTATAGGATCTATAGGACTGTTTTCAAATTAACATTCCGGAGAATAGCGCAACTTAATAATTTTAAATCTTATAGTACTGCTACTGTACTTCCAGCAATGACGATTTCTCAAGAAAACCCTAATAGTGGATAGTAATTTAATTATTTATTTGATTTAATAATAATTCTTCAAGATTTTCGAACTAGTTTTTCATTTTCAATGAATAAATGAAAAGTTTCGTGTTTCAAATAAAGTATATATTTTCATGCTTTCACATTCAGTTTCAGTATGAAGTTGTGTAATTTCATGAGAATATTTTTTTCTTAAAATAAATGTATTGCCTCATTCATTTTAAATAAAGCGCACTATTATCACGGAGCTAGGATGGTATTTTTTTCCTTTTTCATTCAACAGTATTATTTAAAGCATATTACGGTAACTAATAGATCATTTTGTGCACTGTAAATCATATAGGAATTGTAGACTTTTATTATAACTTAGAAATACATATTTAATATCAATGTTTAGATTTAATGTGAAACAAAGGTACATTTTTACAACTGTTGTTAAACATGAAATAATGAAAAGCTTTAATTCACTCTTTAAAACTTGTAAATTTTTCTTTAATCATTATTCACTCAATTATACATTTACATGTAACTCGTAAAGTTTGAAAACCATTACTGAGAACTTACATAGTTATTATGTAGATTATCTGATTCGTTACTTTAAAAAACTACAGAATGAGCTTCAAAAATAAAGGGAAATTTTTGTATTTAATCTAGGTAATGTGTCTATTAATATATATGTATACTTAATTGTTGGATGTCTAAAGTTTGATTTATTTTTATTTTTATTTATTTATTTATTTATTTATTTTTTTTTTGTATTCCTTTCCGCCTGCTTTGAAATATTATCATATTTTTGGAAAATTAATTTCTTTAATTGTACAATACTAGTGAATCACTTGACTTATATTCTTTTATTATACTTTTTCTTGATTGATTTAAGCAAATTCATTTCACCTGTCGAAAAAAAAAATGGGTGGCACTATCTTTCAACAATTCTTAGTACTTTTTATTTGTAATCTTTCAATAATTGAGTTACTCGAAAAAAATTATTATCATGTTTTAACTGTTGGAAATATGTTTATTATGTTTTAATTTTCTATCCGATTAAGTAATTTTAAACTTATCGTCTAACATTTGTTGGATGAATACATTGTGTGTTCTTTAGCTAAAAATATTTAATATTACTTAACTGTTGCTTTAATATACATTAAAATTTACAAAATTCCGTAATTGTGCAAACATATTACTACCATTTTAATGAGTTACTGGCAGAAAGTATGTAGATCACATAAGTAATCAGAGAAAAGAACCAAAATTCCACACTTTACTGGACCAGCATAAATACTTCGAATATTATCTAAGTAACTATATTATTTATGCAGTTCAAAGGTTGCGTAGGTGAAGTAACATGTAAACATGCAATGTGAAAGTTATAAATAAGCATAAGGGTAGTAAATACCTTGGACTTTTGAAAGACATATTTTTATATGTTACATTGTTGAAAACTGACATTTATTCAGATCAGCATTACTTTCTAAAAGAATACTTTTAGAAACGAACTCTCCATTGGTGATCATAGTATATTTTCTACTCATATCCAATAAATAATCAAATGCATATTCATACATGTGAGGTTTAGGCTGTAAAAACTGTTATGAATAACCTAGATCCTCTAAACTTAACAGCATATAGTCGGATGAGGGAGGAATACAGCAATTCGGGGAATACCGGTGCGGTCACTAGGTCACTGTTATTCAGGGTCTCTTTCTGTACCCGCATGCTAAGTTGCATAGTGGTAAGCTTAAGCTCAATTTATTGTTTCTTCTTGCATAGTTGCATGGGCGCTGTAATCCTAAAATATTTCTTTTTCAAGCTGAAAATAAGCATGAATAGAAATGTATTCTTTCTGGACTCGTGAAATAGCTGCAGGGTGGAATAGAGATAGTATATAAAAATGCTCTTCATAGAATGTTACAGCCATACTTTTTCAATGCAACTTAATTCAAAATAAACAAGCAGAAGTTTCATACTTTAAGCATATGACTGGATTTTTTAAATCGCTTCATGTAAAGATAATACGGATCTAAGATAGTTTCTCATCTAAGATAGTCTTTTTTTTTTTTTTTTTTTGAGTAAGAAAACGACACTATTTTTTTAATGTCCATCAATTGCGGGATTATCAGAATTTCTTCCAGGATTTGGAAATATTTTACGTAACCTTTTTGGCTAGAACTGTCCAAAACCAGCTGTGTACACTAAAAAATTATTATCAGTAAAGAAAAAAAAGTCTTTTATGCTGTATATAATTTCTTTAAATTCTATACACTGGTGGCCAAAATCGTGGACACTTTTGGAAATTTTTAGGTTTTTTAACTTTGTATGCTTATAGGAAGTGCCACGTTTCACAAAATAGCTTGTATGGTGGATAAAGTACCGTACTATTATTTCGGGTTCAACTCCCAGCGATCGGGGTTCGATCCCCGACTGGGCGTGGCTGTAATTGGGTCCGTCCGTTCATAGGGGGCGCGTTGGTCCACCTACTAGGTCCCCCCCCCTTTATAAAGAGACCAACAACTTCGCTCTTAGTAGTGAGCAATGCTTCCAGGAGCAGAGGCCCACCATTGGAAAGAAAGATAAAGTTTCACAAAATGCAAACTCATATAACAACTCATATAACATTTCACAAAATGCAAACTCATAATGCATTGCACAAAATGCAAACTCATTTTAAAGAGAATTTAATACTGATTTCAATACACAAAACTAAATTCAAATAGGTGCAATAGAATAAAAGTTATAGTTACTTTGATCTGAGAAACAAATACAGTAATGAAGTGGATTGTAATTTCTAACTTTCCAGGTCAATCACTTATTTTTCTGAACTTAAAACTCTCGTCAGCTCAATGATATATCGATGTAAGACCGTAATAAAAAAAATTAAGGCTTCCCTAAAAACTGCTGATAACTGACTGCAATCTTCAATATCTAATGCATCTCGATAATTATCGCCGTTTAACTTCTTTTGTATCGCAAATATTTTAATTTTTTTGTATTGACATCAGTATTAAATTATCTTTAAAACGATGTAAAAGAGTTTGCATTTTGTGAAAGATAACATTTTTTATAAGCATAGAAACTTAGAAAACAAAAAAAAAGTTTCCAAAAGTGTCCACAATTTTGGCCAGCACTGTATAAGTTCAATCAATAAGTAATGCATAACTTATTGTAACCGATTATTGCAGTTTTTGCAAAATACCATTTATGAAGAAAATTAAGAAAATGCATCGTGTTTTTGGAAATTTTTGTCAGCTAACACTTTTTCATAAAAAAATGAAAATTTTAATTGCAAGTAAACTAATAATTTCCTTTTCATAGTAAAATTTATGCATGTAAAACTTTATGAAAATAGACACCTTAACCACTATACCTCTATGGAAATGCATAATGTATTTAAATTGTATTTCTCTTGCTAATTTCAATAAGGTTTCCTTTAATATCTTATTTGCAACTACCCAAATATTGACTGAGAAATTAAAAACACATTTCATTTGATAAAATTATATTTAAATTTTTCATTTTGGTGAACTAGAATTTTTTTCTGTAAGTTTATTTTTTAAACTACTATCGTCTGCTAACAAAATTATAATAAAACGTTCCTTACGAAACATGTTGAAAATTTCATATAATTATGTATGCAGACATAATTATCATAGTTAGGAACTTCTTGATTTTCTTTTCATTCTTCCAACCTGACATTTCAAATAAATCTTTATTGACGGTTTGCGACATTTGAACCACTTTTAATGCTCATTTCAGCATCCGCCCTTCAGCTGAAATCATTATCTACAGATGTTTGACCTCGTTTTACTAAGCACTGTATCCTTATAAGAAGATGGTATGGAAGGAATATGGATTGATTCCTCAAAATAAATAGTATAATAATCACGTGAATTACCTTCAAGTATTAAAACTTAAGCAAGCAACATTATTGTTTTGTTGAAAAATCTAGTTAAATTTCACTCTTTATGTTCACTTGCCAAGGTTTTTCTTTATTTTAGATTTTAGAGTATATCCAACTGCATTGAGGGAGAGAAAAAAGAGTATGCCGCACTTTTGTCAAATTTGAAAGGCTGTTAATATGTGGAGCAGCGATTGCTCAAAATGTAGAGTTTACCGCTATTGTGTAAATTTTTGAATTATAAGTTCTATGACAGTTTGCATATTGTCTACGAAGTTCTACAGCGACATTCTACTCGAACAAATAATTATCCATAAATTTCCTCGCAAGTGCTTACCGCCTTGCCTGGATCTCATTTCCTGTTATTTTTACCTATTGCATCCAGGGGCGGCCCGACGCGGTAAACAAGGTAAGCATTGCATCGGGGCGCTGTCCTTGAAGGGGCGCCCTTTTGAACTCAAAAGCTTGAAGAAAGTATAAAGGAGGTGCCTTTCCTACAGGGACGTGCTTTTTAATGCAATACGTTTCCAGAATGGGAAAGCTGTATTCTAGCTTACTTACCATGCTCTAAATTCGAAAAAGAAAGCTATACACGAAATTACAAATTCTGTATTTTTTCTCGGCTATGCTTATTGATGCGCAGTTTTCAGTTCTAGGTCAGAAAGGTTGACAGTTCTAGGTTTATCTGACTACTATCAGAAAGGTTTTCAGTTCTAGGTTTATCTGACTACTTGATATCCATGAATTCAACGGTTTTTTAGCGGCCCTGGGCGGTTGCCCAGTTTGCCATCCCCTAAGCACGGCTCTGCTTTTTTACGTTTGCAGAGGGGCGCCACGAACCTTAGGGCCGACCCTGATTGGATCTTCTATAAAAGATTAGCCTGTAAAAAGAATATTGACAATCTAGGTACCTTGAAGGATTGTATAATTAAAAAACTGATGCTTTCTAAAGTAGACCCAATAAAATCCATTTTTTGATCACTTAACTTGTTGACTCAGAATCAAATGTTTTAACTATGACAAAATAAAATTTTTCGTGGAAATTGAATCTTTTTTTTATTTTTATTGGCTTAATCAACTGCACGCATAGTGCAATTTCCCAGTTGGTAAGATCTTTTTTTTTTTTCCTCAGAATTTGAGATCTCATGGTCGAAATGATAATTATAGTGAATACATTTATTTTAATAATCATTTTCATTCTCCAGATTCATACACACCTCAAGTGGATTTATGATCATCCTATGCTTTAAAAAAAAAAGGCAGGGGAAGACAGCTTAATACTAAATTTTCCTTTTACTCACAAGATGTCAGCAATATGCGAATGTTCTTAAAAATGTTGAAATGTAAAGGATTCCAAAGAATTTTAAAACAAATAAATTGCTTGCAAATAGATGGTGTATTGCTAATATCATACTTTTAAAGGTTTCTTTGAGTGAAAAGGTTTAAGGTTTTAGATAAAACTTGGAGAGCTTTAAGTGTTCACACTAATAAATACTTATTTAATTTGAGACATGCAACTATTCTGATAAGATTACTTTAAATTTTGCAGTAGCTGCCGAGTAACGTGTCAATGAGTTTATCTCTTCTGACTGACTCAAAAAACTTTCCGAAGCATGAATGCGCTGTAATATATTGATGGTGAGCAAAATTATCAAGGGCTCCGGCGGTTTGCTTATCAGATTGTGTATCCACAAACTCGACCTTGAGTAAAAGTATATCAGATCGCAATTCAGTTCGGAATTCAGATAATTGATGTTATGGTTGGTGTGTGGTCGTTTTAATCTATTAGGTCTGAGATCAGTAATTACAATAGGCTGTGCAGTGTCATGAAATTTGATTTCTTTTTCTTTTCTACTCGTTTTTTTTAAGGTTACAGAATGAAGCCAACATATCTAAAGTGTTAATAGAAGCAGGCGCGTAGCCAGGAAAATTTTTCGAGGGGGGGGGGGATATGCGCCTTGAAAATTTTTCGGGGGGGGGGGGATATGAAATTATTTGTGTATAAATAGATGGAATTTCATCACTAATCCAAAAATTTCGGGGGGGGATATATCCCGATATCCCCCACCCCCCCTGGCTACGCCCCTGAATAGAAGTAATGCAATATTTCGAGAAAAATGGTTCTAAATTAGCCGCAACATTTTTATGGAAAGCGTTGGCCCAAGATTCGGTGCTTACTCACCAGTGAAGCCAAATAATGGTCAAACCTTTCCTCGTAGAAAGTTTGCAGATAATTTAACACCATTTTTGTGGTGAAATTTTGAATACGCCTATTAACAGTGTATGTTTGATCTCACAATATCATACTCTAATTCAAGTGTAGAGATAGTTCCATATTTCATTCGGTATTGTCTGCTATCACAGCATTTACATTTTTTTCATCCATCCAAGCATATAAACAAAAAAATTTTCACTAAATACTAATGAATTCATGACAGTTGAATTACCATAAACCTAAAACCACAAATGTTATATTAAAAATAGCACCTATAATGATTATAAGCAGGTCTTAGGCTAAAAGTTTACTCAATAAAACTTCTTCCCATCAACAAGAAAAACATTCAACAGTGCTGTATCCACCATCGAATTAATATGCAGCATTTTGTTTCGTTTTAGTCTAAAATTAGAGAAAATTAAAAAAAAACCGCTTCAGATAATTTTTAAATAATACTCAAAATGTATTTCACAATTTTTAGGAAATAAAACCTCTATGAGAGTCAGGAGTTACTTGTTTGTGTAATTAGTATGAGTAATGGTCATTATATCATCTATTTTTAGCAGAAGTACGACATGGAATCCGGCCTAATGAAGGGTTTAGAATGTTTTTCACTTTTCAAAATCTGGTTTTTTTCTTTCTTTTTTTTTCTTATTTCTTTTTTTTTTTTTTTTTTATATGAAAGATACCCAAAGCTTAACTTAGCTGTCTGTGTCTATGGTATCATATATCATATATTTTGACAGTTCCCGTGCATCGTAAAAAAACAACCACGAGTATATTAATAAAATAAAAACTAGTAACCGTTCACATGACGTGCATGTATATAAGTTCTTTCCGACTCTCTTTCTCTATTTTTGCAATCTCTTTCCTGTTTTTCGAAGAATCGTGAGCAGCCTTAAACTGCTGCTTTATCTTGGAATTGACAAGACATTTCTCACAAGTTCTGTTTTCACTCTCTCTAAACTACCTCAGATTATGAAGGTGTCATCTCAAAACGCACGCAAAATCTCTAATTGAAAGAGCCACGTTCCAAGCAGCCCTTTGCAAAGAAGCAGCCTAATTGAGGCATGGGTACATTCAGAAATTAGAACTGTCTGGTAGAAAAATGAGGTCAGATGCTCGCAGATAACAAACGGCGTTAACTATGGCGGTAATTTAAATAATGAATGCAAGGGGTGAAATTTTAAGGAAATGAGGAGTTGTTGATGTTTTTCTCTGTTTATTTACATCCTTGTAACGGAAAGGACTGTTGTCGAGATAAGAATCCCACCTTGGGAAGAAAGGATTTATCAAATTACGGTTGTTGCATGTAATGGGATTTCAGTTATCAGTAATAGGCATCGAACCAATACGTCAGGTCCAACCTTACTTATGAAATATGACATGAGAACATATGCATGAACTATTTCTAAAGCGGATATCGTTACAATTTTCTCTACTTTCTGTGAGATTAACTACCTAATGTTGCTTTCCTTCTGTATATATACATATGTGTATTCCTTTTACAAATGATGATTTTCACATTGATAAGCCAGCGATTAACTTCAAATAATTCACTTTACAATGATTACTTGCTGCATTTTACAGTCATAAACCGGAGAAATTAACCGAGAATACATTATTCTACTTGCAATTCCGCCCCCCTCCGAATTTTTTAATAATTATTGCGATTTCATGAAAATTATATAAACTTTTTTTTTGTTCCCTTATCACAAAAATAAAGGCTAAATAGTATAGACGTATAATAAGGTGGTGTTCGATATCTTTATCGCACTTAAGACGTGAAAGTTAAGGGGTTTTTTTCATAATTTTGAATGGGATTTATAAATAAAAAGGGAATGCTTTGAACTTTTGCACGGGCAATGCAAAGAATCAACTGAAATATTTTAAATTTTTACATTTTAGTGCGATTTACTTTACTTGGTTTAATTTTTTTAATTAGTAAGTACTTAATAGAAAGTATGTTTTCATAATTATCTGGGAGATTTGTTTGTGTGATATGGCAAGCCTACACGAGGGGCATCTGAAAAGGGGGTGCTGTGGGCGAAGAACTTTTATGAGGTTCTAATGCATTTTCACGTTACGTCTGGAGAAAACCGCCCAAATCTCCAGACCGTTCGATCGACAGCCGCGCGATGGGACTGAATACGGGACCTTCACATTTCGGTCATCTACCATGTTCAGTGTCTTATCCACTCGGCCATGGTGGGGCCATTTATAATTATCTACAATTTTGCTTAAAACTAACAGTTAAAATTAATTTTTAGTGAGAAAGTAAGACCGGTAACAATTTCTGTGCATACTAAGAAACTCATATTTTTAGAATAAAATTTAAGAACGAATGTAGTCTTCCATGGGAATGTTTATGAAAACAAATCATGAATAGTTTTAGTATATCTACCGTTCTATGATTATTTTTAGTCAATAAGAAATCCCACTTCAAGAAATTTTATTCAAAATATATAAAATTTTAATATCGCAGGGATTTAGCGCGCATGAAAAAAAATTCCCATGAATTTCTGTCGGACTCGTACTTATGACAACTCTATTTTAGTTAGAATGTCATAAAGACGTGGTAAAAGCGCACTTCTATGTATAAATTGGGCTTAAACTTAATAAACATAAAAATTAAACTTAAAAAATATATAACTGCTTCATACCTGCATGCCTATGGATCCCTTGCCTGAAATTTCATAGACTACTCGACTGTTAGATCGGAGAGTTTATTAAAATTACCAAAGTGTATATTTAAAATATCTGCACAATGAGGATTGATTGTTCTCTAACAGGATAATTAATATTCTACTTCTACATACTTTTCTAAATTCAGAGACGTGGAAGAATTCGACTTTATTAACGTTTCTAAACAATTTAAATAGTCGCTTTTTGTGGGATTTTCCCGCAATGTTTTTTTAACAAAAATGTTGAGTAAAAAATGCTTTTTACTGAATTATTAATACTAAAAATTTAGATTTATGTAGTTTATTTCTTAAATAAAATGACAGTGAATATTTTATTTTATCTTTTTTTGTCATATATATATATAGATAGATAGACAGATAGATAGTTAGATAGATAAATAGATAGATAGATAGATAGATAGATAGATTGTTATTACTTTTGTTACATGAAATATTATTTTTTTAACATCAATTCTGCATCTAACCATGTAAAAACTTTGTATTTGTGGTAAAGCACGTATTTCAATTATCTGTATGATCAAAAGATTTTCATACCAGCCTCAGCTACTTATATCTGACGCAGTTTTCGGTCTGATATGCAAAATAACAAATTTTCTAAATATCGAGGCTTTAAAAATATTTTAATCCGTTTACATGATACAATAAATGCTCCAGAGCCACAAAACTCTTAGAAAATCTTTTTCCTCTACTCTAAAGCAGCGTATTTTAAAATAAGATTTAAAATCAAGATACTGAAAGATAAGCATCTTCAAGATTTACAGCACGGTACGCCAATAATTTATATGCGGGTCTGAAACATCCACCACGAACTCTGTATTAACCTTGACTATATTGTTATGAAATGGGCGTTGCCTGTCAGGGTAAATATATTGCCGAAGTAATAATTTTACATTAGATTTCCACAAAACAATTTCCATTCTTTTTAAAACATTTAATAAATCAGTAATAGATGCTTTGCCTGGTGCTTCACCTCGAGAAAATGGCCCGTACAACATTTAATTTTTACCGTTTTATAAAAATATACTTATTTCCAGAATTACATGTACTATAATGCTTCTTTTACGTTACCATAGTATCATTAATCAGTATATATCAGCGAATATAAGTAATATGGTCTAAACAGTATTTTATGGAGTTTTTTTAAAACATTTAAATTATTTACAGAAAAAATAAAATCATTTTTGTTAAAAGAATTAACAAAATTGCATTCAATGCTTAATCAGTAAAAACTGGATTGAAATTTAAGTAAAAATTGGGGTTTTCTAAAAATTCATATTTATTCCATAAAACTCAGCCACTTTTAACTGCACAAACTTATAAAATTATAAAATCCCCCAAGCAAATGTGATTTCATCACAACACTCCCTTTTTTAAGATTTATAATGCAATGATAAATATGATTATTAAGTATATCATTATTTGTTCAGAGATGTTTTGCATTTTAAAATTCAAACCACCTTTTTGACCCCGTTCGACCTGAAAAACACATAAGAATTAGATGTTGGCAATAGTTCCTTAAGTTTCATGATTTTTTATTAATATCACGTGACTCACTTTTTAAACAGTGTGATTAAAATTCGATTTTGAAATCAAATCTGCTTGAGGATGTAAAATCGGTTATCTGAAAGTATCATAAACATCAGCGGACGTGTGCTTAATATTGGTGCACTTGGGAAATCGTAACACTGTGCCACAAAACGCTCTATTCATCGTGGAATGAAAGAAGTTTTGTATTCTTCGCTTGGTATTCAAAAAGTTATCCTCAAAATCCCTTCCGAGATCACGTACTGACCTGCTAGATGGGCCTGGAATCCCTGGAGCAAAATCTCCAACAGGGGATCACTTGGGAAACAACGCTTTGGCTGTGTTCAAAGAACACTTTAAACCGTTAAATCCTCGCTTAATGGTATAAATTAAATGTCTGGTGTTCGGGAAACAACTAAGATTAGAAGAGATTTTAACGATAAGAAGGTGGATAGCTGCTGGTGGCCGGATTATGTAAACATAGTTACATGTTATGATTCTTAAATGATATGTTTAAATGTCAGGCAGCGTGGTGGGTCTTTTCTGATAAATGGCTGTTAAACAAACCTATATGGGTTCCTTTTTTTAGAAAATATTGAATATGTCTCTTCTGTAACTATTATGGCTGGATTATCTTCAGAAAATCTTCATCGACAATGAATGTTAAGACTTCAGTTGCCAAAATGACCTAAAACACCAGTTTGATTATTCGTATTGTTCATGTCGTAGGTTTACTTTTAAAAAATACCTTTAATGCACCTTTCTTCAAAACAGAAAATCAAACCGTGGCACTTCTACCATAATGTTTAATTTTTTCTGAAGAAGTTATGAGTTTATCAGTTATAAAGATGCGCTATGATTACATCATATTATGTTACATCATGCTTTACCTGGTAATTACCTGGTAACAATTGTTTGGGACATTCACATCCGCATCAGGGATTACTTAGTTTATACGCCCAATTCTGCCATTTTTTTATTTTAAGAAGAGTGTATCGTCATGCATTAATGATTAAATTGAATATGCAATCCAATAATTTCGATTTAATGATACAGTCTACAGTTTGATTGAATATACTGATTTTCTCAATTACCTTTAAAGGTACTTTTTAAATCTTTATATATTTTTTTATTTACTATCATTCATCTTTTTTCTTCTTAAAAAGCGTAGTAAATTATAGGTTTCTTGTATATTTTAAAACCGGAGTAATGAGATTTTCAGTTTGAAAATTGAAAATAAATAAATAAAAGATTTTCAACCAATAATTATTGTCACACAGAATAATGACAATAGGAACAAGAGTGATAATAAATAATCAAAATATAAAAAAGGGTGGCTAAACTAGTCTGCAGAAGCTTTTTCAAAAATAATTCGAACTGCGACAGAAGTGTGTCAGTCGCAAAATTGCTAATTAAGAATAGTGTTATGCAATCTTATTATAATTGAATTCTTCAAGATCTCTTTTTTATATAATATTGTTTGTTCAGAATATTAAAATGCTTTATATTTATTTATTTATTTCAGAATTTTTAATTACTAAAAGCAAATAGTTTTCTTTTACTCTTGTACAGCAAGCAAATTAAGTATTTTTGACTTTCATGTATGAAAATTCATTTAAGCTGTACACAAACTTAACAGATTTCTTCATTAAAAATTAAATTTCCTAATTCTTATTTTTTTTTCTTCGCGAAAACCAAAACACTGAATTTAATTCAGATTCTTGCGTTTATAACTCACAGAATTATTTGAGGCAAGTTCGTTTAGTCAGTACTTCAAGATGTAGTTTACATCACACCACTCTATGTCAGGCAGTTACATAGGTTGCTATGTATATCAAAAAGATTTTCCTATGGAAAAGTTAGGGAGAATTAATCACATTCATCATCAATCTAGCTTTTATTTTGTGTTCACGCTAAAGGTAATTATTGGAAAATTAAAAATCCCTCCATTGGTTCTTGGACAAGTTTCAAGACAAGCACATTGTACGTCATATATTCGAAAAAATTCAGAGAATTTCATCACAAGCTGTATTATGCACTCTTATAAGCAATAAGCCTTTTGACCAGTGCAATTTTCAGAAAAAAGCACAAAATTAGTATCGCGAAACTGGAAGAGTTGTAAAAAAAATCAAAATAGTGTTTTTTGAATATTTTTCCTGATTGTTTCATAAATCTAATAGCTTTGCCGTTTATTATGAAAACTTGATACAACTTCTGAAAAGGTACTCATATTTTTTTTGAAAATACGCTTTGGTATCAATTGCGATAAATGTCATAATACTTGTTAATGCTTTGGATTTTTTTTTTATTCCTTATTTTTTTTTCCAAGTATGAATATTTTGATTTAGATATGCTACACTCCCAGGAGGCTTTCAAATATACGTTTATATTTTTAAATATCACTACCTTTTAAGTTTTGACTTATAGTTCATGCAAATAAATATCGGATAGTCAGGTTTTCTTCTCTACGTTAATAAATGAATGTAACACAAGCCTCTTTCACCCCTACAATTTAGTACGACATTACCCCTTTTTCAAATCCTCCACCCCTTCCGAAAACCGGAAGTAATTTTTCTAAATCACACTATTCGATGCACGTGACAGGGAAAAAGTAGGGAAAGAATGTTAATCTCTCGGGGCGATCTCTCTCTCTCTCTCTTAATATATCGCGATCGTGACACTGAAAAAATAAATAAAAATGAAAAAAGAAATAATAAAAACATTAGCATCTCCTTCCAAATATAGGTCACCCGTTTAGCAGCTCCTAAATGTTGATATCTTGAAACGATCTGGTGCTACTTTTTTTATGTAAGACTCTGGCTTGGTAATTCTTTTTTCTTCACGTAGAATGAATGGTCATGTCTTCCGATAATTGTGGGTCCTGTTATTATTATTATTTTTCTTTTTAGATTGAAAAAAAAATGTTGATTTGTATCGCCTGCAATCCTTTGGGTGTCATTATGAGCAGTTATATGATGCCAGTAATAAATAAATGTTTTTTTTTCTTTGTTGTGTTGATTTATTTTTATTATTACTCGTCTACACAACATGTATTCCAAAAAATGTAATAAATGCGCCAGAGATAACGTACATTTTGGATGAAAAAACCACAAGTCCACAGTGTTTCTGAGGATAGGTTTCTGATAAGAGTAGACATTATATTATTATAAGAAAATATGAAAAGGCTTATAAGAAAATATTAAAAGGCTTCAATTCTGACAGGAGTTTACAATTATTAAATGTCCGAGTAATACGTTTATTTTATTTATTTATTTATTTATTTTGAGGAGGGAGACAAATGTTTTTGTGCAAAATATTCTCCTTTTGGAAAAGTTTTTTTTTTTTTTTTTTTTTTTTTTTTTAAGCATGCTTTACATTTGCCCAAATTACTTTGAATATTGAGCAACGAAATGTCAATTGCTCTGAGAGAAAATGTGATCTCGATTAAAAAAATTCCATTTGAAACTAAAATAGAAAGAAAGAAAAAAGCAGAAGGTACTGCTGTACGCAAGCGTTTGTACAGGCGTCGGCTCTGTTGCGGAAAGCTCACACAACAAATCTTTATGATTAAGTAGAACAAGGCTATGAAAAATTAATATAAGCAATCTGTTATATATTACAAATACGAAGCTTTCCCGTTACGATCCCAATTTTAATTTATAAAGCTCATAGGCATCTTAGGCTATGTGCATCTTAGGATTTTGTCATACTCATATTACTAACTCTTATGTTCTTTTTTTAAGACTTCGTGATTTTAGAAAAAAACAGTCTGTCGTAGGACTGCACGTCAGAAGTGAAAACTTCTTGTCAAGTTTTCTAAAATTTATATTTATGTTGATAAACTGGTTTTCACACATTATTATACTTTTATTAACAAAAAATAAACATTTATAAACGTTTATTCACATTTTTATACACTTGAAACTCTTTGTAAAAAAATATTTTTTTTCTCCACATTATAAATTAAATTTAATGCACATTACAAGTTAAATTTATTGCACAGTAACTATACAGCTATCCAAATTAAGTATAGTTTTTTAAATAAATAATGGAAAATTATAGCACCTACCCAGCTATAAAAAGTCTGCCCTTTTTTCTCTTTCTTTTTTTTTTTCAAAAACATAGATTGCACACAATTTGTACATAAAAAGATGGATATTTCTGAATATTTTGAAAGTATACACTTGTGCAAATTATATGCCGTTTTTATGCATACTAAAATAAAAATTTAGTAGCCCAGTTTTAAACGATTTTCAGAAAAATCTCAAAACCTAATCAGAAAATTCAAAAATCTGACGAATATAGTTTAAGATGAGTGATCACCTATCATATCACCAAATTTCATTTCTTTCGCTTTAGTCGTTATTACGTGATGTGCGAACAAAGTTTTACGCAGTTTGAAACGGAGTTTAGGATAATCTCAAAATCTAATGATTTTTTTGAAAATTCGAAGCCTATAGTTTAAGCTGAGTGACCACCTATCATGTCACCTAATTTTATTTCATTCGCTTCAGTCAGTTTTACGTGATGGGCGAATAAAAAAAAGCATCTTTTTTTAACGGTCGTACTAGGGTTCCAAATGCTTAAAGCGAATAGAAATCTCAAAACATTTTAATATCAAGTACTGTACAGGCAAAGTCAAATTTTATTTAGTATTTAGATACATAAAAGTTTCCATTCCGAAATGGAAACAGCAGTACCTTCAAACTTTAGTCAAATCATGCCGCCTCGAACCAGTCTAGTGGTTAGAACGCTTCCCTACAACGCCTTCGGTCTGCAATTCGATATCAGTCACGCGAGTTGGAAGGAGGCAGTTAAAAGTAACTTGAAGTTCTTACACATAATAACAGGTGGCAGCACTGAAATTTAAAGAAAGGAGGAAGAAGTCTCAGAAGGCAAGAGATGACATAGCTATGACGTCACAATCCACTTTTGCCTTATATGTATCTGAGCGTGACGGTCACGAGAATTCAGAGTTTTTTCTCCTACTCAAAAGTGACCAACGTGCCTAAAGAAGTTTTCACTTCCAAAAAAAAAGAGAGAGAGAGGTATTGCTGATCATAATTCGAGTCCAAAGTTAAATGTTATGCTATGCTGCTCTATGGAGTGTAAAATATTTTCGAATCTCCTACTTTAACTACAAACTATATTAATCAATGATGACGTACTAACCATAGCATACTACATCATAAGCCATTTAATGTTAATCATCCAGGGGGGGAAAGTATTGCATAAAAGTTGCCTTTAATTTAATAAAATCTTGGAATGTTCTACTTCACGATGATGTTAACTGAGCCATATATGATTTTATTGATTGATCATTTTTACAGTTTAAAATATATCCATACCTTGAACTGTTGAAATGATATATCAATAAAATTATAGTTTACTAGTTGAAGTACCCGTCCTCGACGGGTTAGTGAATGAAAATTTCCAAAAAGCAAGAACTTTCGTCAGCATTGTAGGAGAACACAGAATGGATGGAGAATGTTGCCATAGTAAAGAAAGCGAAGTTATAATTTTCATGTATTGTTAAAATATTACAGGTTAGAGTGTAACTAAGTAATATCATTTCATTCGCTTTAGTCGTAATTATGTGATGCGCGAACGAATATTTACGCATATTGAAATAATTTTCGCAAAATATTAAAATTTAATCAACATTTTTGAAAAATTGGAAGCCTAGAATTTAAGTTGAGTGACAACCTATCATGTCACCCAAATTTGTTTCATTCCCTGCAGTCTTTATTTCGTGATGCTGGAACAAATTTTCAGCATTTTAAAACGATTTTCGAAAAATCTCAAAATGTAAGCAAAATATTTTTAAAATTCAACGTCTATAAATTAAGATTAGCAACTACCTATCATATCACTCAATTTCGTATCATTCGTATTAGTCGTTATTACGTGATGTTTGAAGAAATAGAAACGTATTTTGAGAGAATTTTCACAAAATCTCAAAATCTAATAAAAATGTTAAAAAATTGGACTCCTATAGTTTATGTTGAGCAACCATCTATCGTGAGACCAAATTTCATATCATTCGCTTTAGTCGTTATTACGTAATACGGGAACAAAGATTCACTCAGTTTTTAACGATTTTCACAAAATCTCGAAATCTGATGGATTTTTTTTAATTAGATGCTTATAGTTTAAGGTGAGTGACCACCTATCATTTCACCAAATATCATTTTTTCACCTTTGCAGTTATTACGTGATGTGCGAACACAAATTTACGCAGTTTGAAATGATTTTCGCAAAATTTCAAAATCTAATCAAGATTTTTTTTAATTCGACGCCTATGTTTTAAGTTAAATGACCACCTATCATGTCACTCAATTTCATATCATTCGCTTCAGTCGTTTTTACGTGATGCTTGCACACAAATTTACGCAGTTTGAAACGATTTTCGCAAAATCTGAAAATCTAATCAAGATTTTTTAAAAATTGGACGCCTATGTTTTAAGTTGAGTGACCACCTATCATGACACCCAATTTCATATCATTCGCTTCAGTCGTTTTTGCGTGATGCTTGAACACAAATTTACGCAGTTTGAAACGATTTTCGCAAAATCTGAAAATCTAATCAAGATTTTTTAAAAATTGGACGCCTATGTTTTAAGTTGAGTGACCGCCTATCATGACACCAAATTTCATATCATTCGCTTCAGTCGTTTTTACGTGATGCTTAAACAAAAAAAAGCGTCACGGACAGAATGACAGACAGACAAACTTTTTTTTGAGGGTCGCATCGGATTCCCGGGTGCTTGAAACGGATAGAAATCGCAAAATTTTTGAATTCCAAGAAATGTACAGACAAAAGTCTAATTTTATTTATATAGATAGAAAATTCATATATTCATATTTTAACTGATCATTACTTTAGTAAAAACTGAAATTTAAGTTTGAGATGCTTTTTCTACCACATGTCTGATTCATTTTATTTAGAAATCTTTATTGATTAATTTTAAAAACGTTGAACTTTATTGACTGACTCATTCCATTTGAGTCAGTCAATAAATTCTCATTCAATTCTCATTCAATAAATTCTCATGGTCAACATTCCATTTGAAAAGTTGAGCAATTCTATATAGTAAACAATTACTGTTTGGATTATCGAGTTGATGCCATTCTACAGGGTGATCCAAAACTCTTGTTGGGGGAAATGTAAGGTGCGATAGAGGAACCATGAGGTGGTTTGGAATCACATAGCAATGTGATGGGTCGGAAACGTCCTTCATGTACCTGTTAAAAACCACTTTGGAATGAATATGTGTTGAAATAAAAGTGAACTTTCCGACTATGATTTGTCAAAAACTAAAGCATCTTTCACAGCACTTGACTGCTTTGATAGTTTACTAATCCATTTTATTTCATTGACGAAATTGACGGAGAAAAGGCCATTGTTTATGAACTTATATTAAGAAATTAAACGAATAGTCCAGCACTTCTTCCAAAGTGACTATATTAGCGAGTACGTGAAGACGACGTTTCCGCCCCCACATTGCTATGTAATTTCGAACCGTCTTGGGTCCCTCTACCACCTCTTACATTTTCCCCCAAGAATTTAGAATCACCCTATTTAAATCTAATAAACCATTAGAGTTAGAATTTCATGATTTGTTTTTGTTTTTATAACTCAGTGAAAATCCCCCCCCCCCGCAAAAAATGTACTTATTTTATTTAAAAAATACAAGGAGAACTCTAATAAACTTTATTAGGAAAAAAATATCTTGCGCAACATTTTCCCCCTTTTATCACTTCCGTCGTAAAACTCTTTCTGTTGGAGATACTTTATAAGCAAAATTTTATGGGTTTAAAAGCTCCTTTCCTGCTGCGGAAGATTTCTATGAGATTTCTGGGACGCGAAGATAAGATGCTTCGTTCGCTGTTTGAGACAAGTCATGTTTGCTTTATCTAAAGTTTCTAGCTTATCGCCAAAGTTTCTTTCGGCTGAGGTTATTCAAATAGTCACCCTACAAATATTGGTTTTGGAGTTACTTTTTCTTTCAAAAATTGAAATGGAACATAGTTTTCTAAACACCACAGTCAGTGCTTTAAGTGTTTGTTCCCACGTAAAGCGCTTCAGCAGAAACTAGTTTTGAGGTATTTGAGGATGTTCTACGACATTTAAACGTCTAGCGTATGTCATCGTGTGCATCAACCCTTCAACAGTAGTAACAGAATAATAAAAGTAAAACAATCTACTTATATAAAACACTGACGTATGCAGTACCGAAATCAACGATATTTCTACGCCACGAATGGCAACAACTAGATGTAAATATTAGCGTAATAACAATAACACAATGCGCAAAAATCTAACTTAACAGTTCAATGACGTCAAATGAAGCAAGCATATTTGTTGCTGGTTGCATATGTCACGCAATAGCTAGATTACAAAATAATAATGCACACGCGAAAAAGCAAGATCTTTCATATCTTTTCACAGCTTTAAAATATCGAATTTACAATAGCTTGTACGTATATCGCACATAAAAAGAAAAAAGTCGCCATGGTCTAAAGCACATTTTAGCCATTTCCTGTTTTATACCATTGTTATTATTGTAACCAAGGATACGTATTAAATAACACAACCGTACTTATAAAACGGCAGATTGCTAACTTTGGCACATTAACCCCACAGCAGCTGCCATTAAGAAGAATTTCTGTATTCATTTTGTAAAACTCGTTATCACCCAATACAGTATTTTACTTGGAGAAGAAAATGCTATTCGTTCCACCAAGAGTATTTTTATAAAATTTTATGAATGGAAATGTTACCAATTATGTCTTTCATACATTTTGAAATGTTAGTACTGCCGCCATCGGCTTTTATCATGACCCCCAAAATTTGTAGCAACCTAACCAAAATAAATTGCATTACAAATACTGTTAAAACAAAGAAACATGATTTTCGTTGAAATGAGTCCAATAATTTGTCCAACACTGGACTGAGTTTAAAGAACAGTAAGTATGGGGCGCCGAGGCTGGCCGCCTTTGCTAAGGTGACCATACGTCCCGTTTTGAACGGACAGTCCCGTTTTTAGGTGGCTTGTCCCGTTGTCCCCAAGCGCAACTTTGGGACACCGTAATGTTCCGTTTTTAGAAAATGTCAACTGCGATGTCCCGTTTTTAGAAAGAGAGCAACCCACCTTAACGATTCCAATAAAGGCAGCTAAAAAATCTAGAATCATCCAACCAGTGTGTGAAAAAAAAAAAAAACAAAAAACAAAAAAAAAAAAAAAAAACCTAACCTCCCTCCCTCCCCTCCATTTCTCGAGACGCAAAGAAAATGATAGGGGATGTATAGTTTTTGTGTTTATTCTTTTTTAATGTTTTTTTTGTCAACTATTTCAATTTATTTAATTTTTATTTCTTTTCTTAAAGTCAAGTTCTTCTTTTGCTTATCCCACCCCGATTTCCACTTTATTTTCTAATAATTTTTTTCCTTCCGAATGACAATTTCCTTTTTTTCTGTGTGTCCTTTTGTTTACATTTCTTACTTTCCTGCCTTCTGTCGGATGGTGATTTTGAAGTCGAAGAAGGGCCTACCCCTTGTACCACCCGAAACTTGCACTATTTTTTATAGTATATGCGTGTTTTAGCAAAGGTTTTTTTTCCATTTTGAAATCAACTTTAACACAAGCTTTTTTGCGCGTTTTCTTAACAATTAAAAGATACCCAAATCTGAAATTCAATCTCCCTACACTATTACGTTAAAAACAGTGGATGCCCCGTTTTGAGGAAGAAAATAAACGCCCTATTGCCAAAAAAGAAGTAGATGTCCCGTTTTGAAGGAATAAATAAATGGTCACGTTAGCCTTGGCGGCTAGTAACAAATAAATTAGTAAGGATATTGTTATATACAATAAATCTTGCAGTGGGTGCGTTACAATGGTCCAATAAGTTTGAAAAATCGAAAATAACTCTTTATTCGGCTTACCGAAGCACTGTATCCCAAAATAAATACAGGAGTTTTAATGCATGCATCAGCGGATCATTAAAATATCTATCACACACTAACTCTACAATGAGAGTGACTCACGTCCAAGCGGACGTAACATCACTTAGGATGTGACATCTTTATTCTAAACTTTTCCAGTAACTTCTCCCCTAATTGAGATATTACCAAAATTCCAGTAGTTTCGAGAGCTCTCAATCTGTCGCCAAAATGGTTGCCAAGTTTGTCGCCATGGTCAAGGGGTCACATACTCATTTCACTCACAATAATGCCTGTAGAACTCTATTTCCCGCAACACACATTCATGCTAAAAAACAATAATTTTTAACAATATTTATTCACACTCACGCGCATCTTCTTATATATCTTATCGTATCTCGTGCAATATTTTTGTGATGTGAAAAAAATATAGAATTTTTTATCCCATTTTTGTTTCTTAGTGGAATCGACATTTTTTTATGTTTACTTCATTAATTATGCACTTAGTTAAAAATTTCTAGATATCGTATACTTGTCGATGGTATAAGAACGAGATTTTTTTTTAATTGCAGCATTTTAAAATGTTGTTCACAAATCTGTTTGTTTTGTGATCAATACTGAAACCGCAAATCTTTTTCTTGTAATTTTTAGTGTAATTTTAGGTTTCTTTTAAAAAATGGTTGTTCGAATTATTTTAAATTCTTGTGAACTTTTAAAACATTAATCTTCGAAATGTTTTTGAATTTAATTTTTAAGGCTTGTAAATCGGAATCAGCTAGTTTAAACTTATTCTGATAAAAATATTTCTTTGTTTAATTAATTTGAATGCATGGACTGAAATTAAAATTTATCTTTTAATAATTAAAAAAAAGAAATAGAAAAGAGAACAAAAAAGAAAGGAAAGAAGAAGAAGAAAAAGTGCATTAGAAATTTCAAGAAAACACTTTAAAAATAAAATTTTCGTAAGAAAATTTGAATCATGTAAGTACTTTTATGTCAAAAATAAATAAGCGAACCAGCATTAAAAAAATTTTTGTAAATTAATGTTTTTGAAAGTAATTGCTAAACGTTTGAAACAGGTATTTTAAAAAAGTTCATAAAAGATAATAAATGCAAGTCTCTAAAAATATCGTTAGAGATTTTCATTTCGTCATTTACGATGTTTTAAATGTATTTATATATATATACATTTAAAACATCTTAATATATATATATATATTAATAAGTAAAACACAAAGTATCAGGTTGTAACGAAAGTTTTCCGCCATATCTGCCTGAAAAACTAACTTCTAACTCATTAGATAACTGTATTTGAACTTTCGGTACCAAACCTGCACAGTGTCACATGATACAACAATAGTACTTAAAGCTGTACTCATAATTTGTTGATATTCTGGAGCTGACTTTTTGCAACACAACTGGAAGTTAATGATGGTTCTAATCCTCTAGAGCTATAGTTCCATTTGAAACACCTTGTACTTAATTATAACTATATTTTTTAGAGATTTCACAACACAGTGTTATAAAGTAAGCCTCTTTCTTTCAAATGTCAAAAATCGTTCGACAAAATATGAGCGCGAGCTGTGTCTGACGATATTTGCGGTGGCGGGAAACTTTCGTTACAACCTAATATATTACTGCAAATATGACATACCCCACAGGAATATGATCTATAAGCCTTTTTTGCATTTTGAAATTATTTATTATATACGTATATATGTATATGTAAAGTCTTACACTTTTTTCTTGTTCTTTAAATTTAAATCCAAATAAAATTGTTTATAAATTGCTCTGAAATCTAAAACTACTTTCCATATATGTTACAGACGTTTGTAAGTACACATCACAGGCAAGAAAATACAAAGCATCTTTTTTACAAAAATTTCATATCCGTTTATTGTTTTTACGTGTATATTAATTGTCAAGTACTACCTTATGCCGATTTTAAAATTTGAAAGTTAGTTTAAAAAGACAACTCTAAACAAATTTAAATTGTATAAAATACATAACTTTTAAGATAAATTTGTTTTAATAATATACTCGTAAGATCGAATTATGTTGACTATACAAATTTGCATATAATTTCTCGAATTATGTTGACTATACAAATTTACATAGAATTTAATTTTTGTGTCAAAGTTCTTAACTGCCATTCTAAACAATGACACATTTTATTAGACTCGGGTCTTCTGTTAGTTTTACTTCGCATAACTTTTCGTTTTTTCCAGTCTTATTCACTAAACATGAATAAATAAGACTGAATAGCTGAAATTTTAAGAGCCGTGACATGCTATTAAGATATATTACGAAAGCTCATGTTTCCGCGTCTATTGAATTTAGATTTCACTGCCTATGTTTACTAGCTTTCCTCGTCTCTTTTGAAGAACATGAACTCTTATTTAAGGCAACCTTATTCAACACAACCACAATCATTTTTGCTTTTAACTTTTCTCAAAGAAATCTTGGCATAAACAAGCAAATAACCTCAAGAAATAAAAATGTGGTTTTAGTCGAAATTACAGAGCCAGAGAGTTCTCCCCATATGAAGTATATATTTATCATCTCGGAGCCAGAAAAAAATTCGCCTTATGCTCTCCACCCTAAATATGTTCTCTAAAATCGTTTAACATTCTTTTGTTAATGGAATTTCGGTTGGTGACCTCTGGGGTGTCTTCCAGGCTTCACTATCTTCACTCTCGCTTTCAAATTATCGTACCCATCTTCTCTAACTATTGAAAACATTGGCGTGGTTCAGTATTTCATGATGCCGTCATGAGAACGCGTTTCTGAAACGGCAGCCTGTCAAATAAGGAGTTTTTGAACTTAAAGAGTAGTGATTAAATTAATAAATGGCAGTAATCTGATTTGCAGGCTTCTACTTCTTCTTCGAATTTCACTCTCCGCGGGTCTTCAGGTCATTTTACTAAAATATGCATGAAAATGAGGGTCTGTCTCAGGCCCGGACTGGTCAGGTAGGCTGGTCGGCGATTGCCGAGCCCCCCCCCCCCAAAAAAAAAATAGATATACTACTTTAGAGTAATTTTATGCACATATATATATATCTATATCTATATAACTAATAAGTAAAACACAATATACCATTTTTGACGCAGCTCAAAAAAGGCTTTCTAGATCTGTGGCACGCGATGAACGTTTCGATCGTCCGCCATCTTGCTGGTAGTTAAGTTGAGCGATGGCAATGGCTGCCCTTTTTTCAGCATTGGGAACGGGTTGCGCCTCAAAGGGTTAAGTCATGATATAAAGAGTCATCATCCTTTGATTACCAGATTTCAGTACATTCCAGTCCACAAATTACTAAATGATCTGATGTTCAATTAATAATTTTTTAAAGTGTAAAAAAGGGGAGTACTTTGTAGCTCCTTTTCGATGGCGATGAAATTGAAATCTTTTATTATAAAACATAATTTTGTCTTCATAAATCCGATTCATGAGTGAAAAATATACTGTGTAATTATAGAAATTTCTTAGAGCTTTCTAAAATTAAAAAGTTTTATTTTTGACTATCGTGTCTACTCAATCGTGACTTGGTTTGAATGTAGAGAAAGTGAAGTCTTTCCGGTTTTGCTTTCATTAGCTGGATCCTATGCATCAGTTGACATTCTAAAGAAATCGAAGAATCATAATTTCTGCAAAAGCTCACATGCAAGAATCACTGAAGCTTAAGATTAATTGAGCATAACTGGATTTTACGGTAAGTGAGTAGCGCCAAACTACAAAGTCATCTGAGAAACACTGTTGTTGCCATGAACATGCAATGAAATAGGGGCGATAATTTTGTGGTCTGTAAAAGTGAAATTAAAAAGATTATGATGGGTTGTGGGGGTGTAACATGTAATTATGGAGATTAAGGCAAAACATATTAATGACATTCACGTTTTGCAAATCCCGTTTATAAATTTGACGAATACCAACATTTTTCGATTGGTATTTAATGATTTTTATCAGTTCTATTTTAAAGTTTTATTTAGTTTAAAATTTAAAATGTTGAATTAAACTAATAAACTAGTGACATCTGTAACGTTTAAGTCGGATAAAAGTTTATTTACCTCAATTAAAATTGTTAATTAGAAAATGTTCCTTTTAAGAATTTTTTTCTAATTCAAGCACTTGATTTGAATACTTTTTTTTTAACAGGATATGTCGAGGTAAAACGGGAAGTGGGATGAAATGGATAGATATTTTTTTGTCAAAAATTTAGAATAAATTGTTTCTAATGATATTTCTTTTTCCGGCTATATTTTCAGATATTAGATGACAAGATTCTTACTCATTAAATGATATCATCGTTACTTTCCAAAACTTGACAGTCGTTGTTCTTTTCCACCTTCTAATACTTTTTAATGGTTTAACCCTTTAACGCGCAGTGTTTCCTCTCTGGGAACACTAAACTGTGACGTTTTGACTGTTGCCAGTCACGAAGAATAGATTTGATTTCTATAAAAATAGTTGCGAGTTTTTAGCACGTCATTTCCCGTAAAAAAAATTATCACGATTTTTTTTTAACAGCACTGACATCTGCTGAAAAATGGAAGAATGCGAGAACAGCTCGATGGATTGCCCAATGCTTAAAAAAGGGCAGCCGTTGCCATCGCTCGACTTAACTACCAGCAAGATGGCGGATGATCGAAACGTTCATCGCGTGCCAAAGATCTAGAGACTCTTTTTTGACGACAGCTGGATGTGCCGCACAGCCAGCTGTCTTAAAGGGTTAAATTCCTTATGCTACAATAGAGCTATATCTAAAATGTCAATATATATATAAAGAGGCTATTAACAAAGAATTGGAATCTTAGAAATTGCTTACGATCGTGCCTTTTGTTTCAGAGACTATTCACATAAAAATGATGTCGATTTTATTAGCGATTTAAAAAGATATGATCTAGAAATTCCTCCTAAAACAATTTTTAGAAGGAAGAGTCATTTTATTAGGTCAATGCAATTTGAGTTTTGGATCTGATCCTATATTAAAAGAGTAACAACGATTTACTGTGTTCGGTTTTCAAGATAAATTGTATTATTTATTAAATGGCGGAAATAGGGTAACATCTGTCAAAGGAAGTAGGATTTAGCGATTTTTTATTCTTCCTTGTCAAAATGTAGATCCTTATCAGATATAAAAACAATTTCTGAATATTGTCAATTTTCAAAAACTCCTAACACTTGCGCACGACGATCTTCTGAGATCGGATATCAAACTATATATAGCTTTTCCTGCCACTACTCCATTAGTTTACATGTTTCAGACAGGTTGTCATTTCACTAAAATTGAGCTCCAGTTACAAATTTTTAACTTCTATGAAAGTAATAAACATACTAAAACTGAACACTAATGTGTTAAACGGTTATTTATGTGAAACCCGGTTTTTCAGCACTCTCAAAAATTATTTATTCAATTCACGAAATTTTGCAGCAATCAGTGCTGCCGCAATATTTCCGTTAATTGACGAATATCCATATCTTTTTCCCCCTGTCAACTGAAGAAACTTCTTTAAAATATACGAAATTTTTCCCTCTTCTTCAGATTTTCGGGAAGAATTCACGGAAATATTACGATTCCAAGGAGTACGAAAATTATTCGTTGAAAAATGAGGAATAAATTAGTGTTTAAGGACGCACTCTCAAAAATTGTTTCTTCAATTCAGTGAAATTTTAGTGGCAGCAGTGCTGCCGGAATACTTCCGTTAATTGACGAATATCCGTTTCCTTTTTTCTCCTGTCAATTGAAGAAACTTCTCCAGATTCAACACATTTTTTCCCTGTTCTTCGGATTTCTGGAAGAAGAATTCACGGAAATATTACGTTTCTCAGGAGTACGGAGATTATTCGTTGAAATATGAGGGATAAATTATTGTATAAAGACGAATTTTTCTGAGAGTGAGTAACTCAATCCTTTTTTCAATTATGAGTGCCGTTTCACTTAGAGACTCTGTTTTGTAATTTCTAAAACAAAAACAAACAAAAAAAAAGATGCCAAAACGAAAGTTGGTCCGACTCGTTGTTTTTTGTTCAAAATGAATAAACCCGGACCTGCCCTTTAATTTTGATTCCGGATTGTAGAACTAACTGTTCACAAAAGGAAGTAATTCCGAGTGTTTGTTCAAAGTAAATTGCAACTAGGGTGTTTTTTTCAGTAGAGTCATGCAATCCGAACTTCCGCATAATCCTTCCACTTCCAAATTCATTTCGAAAAACCATAATCAAAGGAGCGTAAAAATGCAAAATAACAATGCGAAGAGGTGTATACCGTTAAGATCCCATGAAGCCCATGAAGGACAACGCCGAACGTCCATTCATTTCTATGGGCGTCGTCTTTGGCACCGCTTAACTTTTCTTTGTGTAAAGGTTAGCTCGTTTAACCGAGGTCATCCATCACGTATAAAATGCTATATCTGAAAAAAGAGAACCAGTGTTTTATGATGCTGAAATGTAAAAGTGATGATTAATCCGAGCGGGTGTTCATAATATTGAAGCTCATCAGTCAAAACACTATCTTCTGACAGATTTTTTTATTGCAACGTAACCGCTCTGGCTTCCCGATCAAGATCTTCTACATACAAGGCGTACAACTTCCATTACTAAGATCTTCTCAATAGCCTTTTTCATTTCAGCTGAATCGTCCTTGCCCAGCTCAGTAGTCATATTAAAGTGTGAAGGGATTTTATAGAGATGGACCAGCACAGGCTATTGCCACTTCACAAAATAGAAATAGTTTTTAGAAATCAATATCGCAGGCGCTACAAGTGTCTCCAAAATGTCTTATAAAATTAAAAGAGTAGGGACTAAAATAAGGAGATTTTCGTTCTGGAATGCGGTTGTTCAAATGATGCGTTAATGTCAACCACGCTTCGAAGAGGAATGCCTGGACAAAAATGAAAAGGCAAGTACCAGCACCGAAATAAGATGATTTTGTACGGAAATGCATGTGAACGAATGACACTTTGGGATAGAATCAAGTAAGGAAGTATGAATAACCTATAGTAGAGAAGAGAAAAGTCAAGTCAGAAGAAAATATGATTTTAACCCTATAATGCATCTGGTACCATATGTGGAAAATTCACTTTAATGATTCCTCTGCGTCTATAAAATACTAGTGTAGACATCTGTCGGTTTTTAAGAGTATTTATACATAGATAGCAACGATATAATTCAGGCTGTTGCGTCTAGATGTACTTACTGTTTATATTATTGCTAAAATTGATTGAAATTTAAACAGTAATCTTTAGAATGTGGTTTTGTTTATTTTAGAAAATTAACAAAAAATAGTTAGCAAAGAGTTCTGGCCCGAAAAAAATGACTGTGTTGGAGTTCGTCATATCCAGAAATGATCTGAATACTAAAATTTCAAAATAAATACCAAAAAAGTATAGCTAAGGCCCAGTGTACTGCATACAAAACTGAAATAAAAAAGTGATTTTCAAGTAAAATATTACGTTATTATTTTTTAAACTATGTTTCCCCAAATAATAATCACTAACATTATCACATATATTTATTTCAGACACAGAAAAAAAATTAAGCCTTGTAGGGTTAATAATGTAACTTTGAGCGGTGTCGGAAAAGAACAGATTTGCTCCGTCCTATTCAATGCTAAAATTATCCTTTGAGTAAAATAAATAAAAATTGTTTTTTATATATTTTATCGTTTAACACACCAGTCTTTTGAGTGTTTTTTCCGCTATCCTTTGAGTACTTTCTGAAAGTTCGCTCCGTTATTGAGGAGACTTTTAGATATCATTTAAATAAGTATGTCATTTGATTGATCTGTGGGAAAATCAGAAATTCGCTGCAGTCATGGGTTCAGTCTTTTACCGGTAACGTTTGCAACCATAGAATCGACCAGCAGCCTCGCATATGCTCTTTTATAAAATACGCAAATTTGTATGAAGGCGTTAAAATACATATAATTTTAATACTTCTTTTTCCTGTGGGAACACTTCATATTAGTTTCCCTATCAAAATGGTGAAGTGGGGTTAAACATATAGAAGCTCTTATAAATTTGATAATTTATTCTATAAATCTGCAATGGTGGGTGATTACCCTTACAAAATCTGCTTATCAAAAGCATAATAGATAGAGACGGGGGTGCCTCCGTCATTGTAGGGCGAGGGACTTTGGTTCCCACGCGGGGGTAGTAGGGGGAAAAAAGGTAACAAATGAGGGAGAGGGAGCGGCAATAAAAGTTTGAATAGGGTGCTAGATGCATCTGTAAATCACATAATTCTCTGCGATACATGTTTGAAATTCCTTCCGGGTATGAAAATGGAAAAAAAAAAAAAAAAAAAAAAAAAGACTGGCATTTTTAAAACGAAACCGAAACGAAATATTTTTTTTACGGTGAAAATCGTACGGCTTCTTGCCAATTTTTTGTTGTTTTTTAATAAAATCACAGTTCAACAGCAACTAATAGAATTTAAGACAACAAAATGCTCTCTTTTTATAATATTATCTTCGTCGTTTGTATTTTTTCCTGTTCAGTTTTTGTTTTTTTGTTTTACACATGTTTGTTTTACTGGTTGTGTTCGTTGTATTCTTGAGTGGTTATTCACACTTAAAATAAACTTTTTTATTTTGGTATGATTTCATAATATGGCCATCTTTTCTTTTACTAAATTTTATAGAATTCATAGGATCGTACAATCGTTAGACACTTTCGCAATAGAATTGAACCGCAACCTTTCAAAACTAAAGAAATTTCCTACGTTCTATGGTAAAATTGCAATAGCCTTTATCACTTAAACAGGGGCGTCGGTAGCATAGGTCAAAGGGGGAGGAGCACTTGCTCCCCCATTTATTTTTGTATACTGTAAAACCATGCAAAAATCCATTTAACCTTTAAATGCATGAATTTTAAGAGACGTTCACTCGATAGCCACGAGTGTAGTATAAGTTTTGTGAATAACTAATTAATTTTTCAAGAAAAATTAATTTTTCTTGAAAAATTAATTAGTTGCTTTTGTTGTAATTAGTTGCTTTTTGCTTAATTAGTTGCCTTTTCTTGAATTTCAAGAAAAAGCAACTCTAAAGATACATGTTAAGTGAAATTTCTATTATTCACGCTCGCTATAAATCATTTATTATTAAAAACTATATTTTATATTTGAAATTTGGCTTCTACTATAATCCGGCAGTGAAAAATACGATGTATATATATATATATATATCGCTGTGCATTTAAGGGTTAACCATACAATCAGAACCTTGTGTTAAAATCGTTGCTCTCCTTGAAAAATATTCTGCCGACGAACATCCACCTAAATAATAAAATCCGGAAATGAATTCTTTTTTTTTTTTGGAGGGGGGGGGGATATGCATTTTTCACAAAAGTAAATGCGATGGCAAGTATGAACACATTTCCTTCAGCACATACAGCACGTTTAAATTTTCAGAAAGTTTATGTTTTGTTATATGTCATGCAGTCATATATAAAGAAAATAGTGAATTAAATGACTGTTCGAACAAATCTGGCACAAATCACGGAGTTAAAATTATTTATCTTTATTTGTTTCAACAATTTCGAATACTATAATAATTCATTAATTTGCTTTAAAGGAAAAGTTCAAACTCGCTAAAAGTAGTGAATAATGATTACAAAAATCTGACGTTTTTATCAGACATTTGAGAAAGAAATATATGTAATCCTTTAAAATTTGCTCTTAGTATAATTAAATATAAACATGAATTTTCGTTGGTGAAACTATCATTAATTTTCCACACAATTCATTAATTTTCCATACGATCAAAAATTATTATATAGAGAAGGATTTTAAGAAGCATTCTAAATTTATTATTTCTAGAAAATGTTTGACTGGTTTTTTTTACATTGTTAAGTATTTGCTATAATATGCACATTTCATTTAGCATTTTCAACAAATTTGTTCTTTATTCGTTTTATAAAATTGTCCTTTTCCGAATAAGCAATATTTTTTTTAAATCCAAGGGGTCTACAGTTTCATGTTCTATTGCAATGGTCACATTAAAAAGAAAAGTCATTCCGGAATCCCCCGTGAACTCAGAGAAGTATGAGACAGCTTGGCTTACTGCCAAGGACCTTAACAACAATGCAACAATGGTTTATTGATCAGCATATAATTAATTCTTCTTAATAAAATCACGGTGGGAAAATGCCAGCCGTGTCCTTTCTAATAATTAAAATAATTACTATAAGTGTTGCAAGATTCTTCTTTTGAATAGTAAATCTTCTGTTCGGTTCGAATGAATGAAAAACTTGTAGAACATTACTGGCTTGAAATTGGCCGCTAATAAAGAAACAGTTAAAAGTATGCGATGGCGCAATTACTGGAAATATGATTGAAGTGTTAAAAAATAGAACTAGCCCCGTACTCGTTTTCCTTATGTAGCAACTACACACCATTTATAATCTTACTTTCATAAGATAATATTATGCGTCCAGAAATAGTCACATTACCATCAATTTAAATTCAAAAAAGTAATCTCCTTTCATCTGATAAGAGCAATAAGTATGTTAATTTTTGGAATGCGAATCTTTTCCTTGCGCTCATAAATTTCTGAACGTGACGATATTTTTCATTCTACGTGAAATAGGTTTACAATTATTCAAATTATTCAGGAATATTCTTTACAATTTTTCATTTCCTAACAAAAGGTAGGCCTGACGGACAAACTTCAAAAAATTAGTCCCGCAGTTCAGATTGAAAACACGCCTTTTAGAAAAGATAATTATTAATTCATTGTTCTTCGATGCATCAAACTAATTTGGAACGTAGCTTATAAAATATGGAATATAAGATTTAAGTAGTACTAAGTTACCTACCAATTTACTAAAAAATTAAGACTTGTATAACAGATAAACCTGAAACGTGTGCGTAAGGTTTTGATTATATGCTACTGAGATTTTAAAAAAAATGGCATCAATTTATTAGTCAAAATTTGTTGCATCGTCTTCAAAATAATCGTTTCCCACTACAATGCAATTCTGCCAAAGTTTTTTCCAATCGTCAAAAAAAGTCGTTTTTGTGAAATCCCTTCAGTTCGTGGCGATTTTTTTAAACATCAAATCAATGGTTTCAAAATGATTACCAGGAAATAATTTAACCTCGGAAATAAGTGTCGCTCTGTCTCATAACAGCCGTATTTGTCGAAAGTTTAGTTAAAAACTCACGAGTATGCTTATGGTGCAAACAGAGGGGTTTTAGAAAATTTTACTTTTAAGAGATGCAAAAATGGACGGAAGTTATAAAAAGGTTGACTACCCCTGGACTGAATCCACTATAGATATCTTTAAATGAAGCATTTCAGATACTTTTCGATCACAGTTATACGTCATTAATTTATTTATCATTAAGTTCGCTGTATACATTATTTATCTAAATAGAATTCATGTTATTACGTAACCTTTATATTGATTAATCATGTAATCTTTATAATACTCTTCATTGCGATAAATTTGATAATTTGCGTATTCAAATGAAATTATAATAATTTAAAAAATTTCATTAATAATTTTACAACTGTGTATAAAGTTTGTAATTTAGAACTAGATCACAGCATCTGATCTCTCTCTCCCTCATTATAATGACGCTATTTAAGTGCATGTTTTAGTAGAATTTAGTTGTTAATCCTTTGTGACACATGGTGCATACAAAGAATATTACCCATTTGCAACCTTTTTTCAAATTATCATAACATGTTTTAGCATATTTAGCCTTATCTAGAGAGAGCTTGTATAAAACATCGATACGTAGGAACTGTTGAGTTCTGCTGGGGTGGCTAAAGCATTTAATTAACCAGTACCTAGAGAACATAATTAAATGTTTCCCATGATCGTGGTGAGTTGATATGCAGCGATATACTTCAGAGACATTTTCTCTCAGAGTAAATCTAAACTTTCAATATTTGAACAAAACTTACGGATATTGCTTAAAATTTAGGCCGAATTAATCCGCTCTTATATTAAACGAGGAATGTTTGTGTGTGTGGGTGTGGGTGGGTGTGTATGTCCGAACGATCTCGAAAACTGCTATAAGGATTCTTTTTATATTTCGTACCTGGGGGTTTTTTGGGCCCCTGAAACGATTGAGCGAGGTCAATTGATTGAAAAAACTCTAAAACGCTCAAAATTTAAAATTTAAAAATTTTTGGACGGTAGCGCCATCTATTGAGCGTTTGAAAAACACAATTGATGCAATCTTCCTAAAAGGGACGCTCAAATAAGTTTGCGGCGGATTAAAAAATACACGCCATCGATATATAATAGTAAAAATTAATTTCGCAAAGAAACAAAATAAATGGAACTTGATGTTCAGTACACAGACAAATAAATATTTTAGTAACTAGATATATTACACCATTCAGCTACATAAATTTGTTTAGAATTAAAAAGTTATTTTTATTTCAAAATATCGTCCTGGCAACCAGCGAAAGAAAAAGAGAAAAGAGTCTTCGTTGCCATCCCCGCAAGCACCTTGATGTAATACACGAAAATAATTTAATTATTCTTAATTCATAGTTATTAATACAAAACTACTCGTAAATCTTATGTGAAAAATAGCCTGAATTTATTACAATTATCCTTTTGTAACTAACGTAAAGCTAAATGTATTTTCGCGTATATACTAAAACAATAAATATTTTTCATGTATTTTATAGATCCATATGATGCGAATTTCAAAAGTGCATAAAAGTTTCAGCTTAGCCGAATAATTTAAATGAAAATAACACCCTTTTCAGTCATTCACAGTATGAAAAAAGATCCTGTGAAGTAACATGAAAATTCCATTTTTTTTAAAATAACGGCACTACGTTGAATTCTATTTTAACTGCCTTATTCCGGCAAGTTGATGATAAATATTTAAATGTAATTACCCTGACGATTTTTTCTTTTTTTTTAATGTATCAACCGTTTATAATGAAACGATGTTCGAAACTCCGATGAAAAAATGATACGATCGATTTCTAAATTGGGCTCGCAGCCGATATTCAAATTAATTTTGCAGATGATCAGCCATCAGTTTAGTTTTCATTCACTGCAGTTGATGATTTCAACTCATTTATTTTATCATCGTACGGACAACCTTTTAAAAGTTGCGGGCAGAACTTTACGATAGTGGCCTCCTGGGCCTGACTTCAGGATGTTAGCGAAATCGCGGGTCGTATAATTCGAATTTATATGGAAGTTTGAATGTTTTATAAAGGTTTTATACAGGGTTTTGACTTGTTCTGAGGGCTGGTTCAAAAGCCATGGCGGGCCCCATCCGGCCGCAGGCTGGGAGTTGTCCATATGTGGAAGCAGTAAATTTGGAGGCTGAAATCTGGTTACAAAGATTTTTCTAATACATTTTTAATTCTTATTTAGACGTGGATTAGACTGTGTTGTGTACTATCATTAAACTAAAGGATAAAGCCCTTTGTGGAGACAATTACAGAGGGCGATAGAATGTCTACTCTCAGAATATTTAATATTTACCCACTTAAAATCAAATAACTTCATATTCAATTTTTATTATACATCGAAATTCGAATTGTATAATCTGCAGAATCATTTCGTATTCGAAACATTTCGTTTGGTATCAACATCCTCTTCTATATCCATGCTTAATGCATAGAAAACCGTTTTATTTTTGAAAAAAAGTTAAACTGAGTAGTAATTTAGAAAAGCTATCTTAAGCGAATTGGAATCGTAATTTTTCCTCCAAAGCCTGATAACCGTGACTTCAATGTAACGTCAATGTCACTTGCAATAGATAATTCTGACACTCAAATGATTAGCTTTTTTTATTCTCTTAAATGAAATAGAGCTAAAAATACAAAAAAAACACTTAAAAATCAGGGAACGGGTGGATTATCAGATTTTTTCTTTATTTTTTTTCTTTCCTCTTTTTCTTTTCTTTTTTTTTTTTTTTTACATAATTATGATAATTTTCAGTCTGATCGCACCAACGAACCGTGTAAATTTTAAGTTATCAGACAATACATTTTTAATGTGTTTGGATGGTAAAAGTTTTATTTTGAGTGGTTGAACTGGAATTGTGACAGAGTCAGGGATCAGCGTAACTATATAGGAGCGATTATTTTTTATTTATTCGAGGTTAGAAGTCCATTTTCTTCAGTCCATTCGTTTGTTCTATTATTGTCAACGTTTAAGTAGTTGTTAGGGTTATTATAAAAGAATATTTTTGATCTATTCTGTTTTTCATTTCATGATTTCAAAGTGTCCTTTTGTACTAATAATTTAAATTGTGTTACACTTTTTATTTTCTTAAGCGTGAGTTTATAAAATAAAATTATGTTTAAAGCATATTTATGTAAGGTTATACTTTTATGGCATCTATATTTATGTATCTATAAGATTGAATTTACGTTTGTAGAATTTGTTTATGCATGATGTATTTTCTTTGAATTAGAAAAAAATAAGTATTTTATGTTTGAATTGAAGCACTATAGAGAAATTTACAATTTCAATCGTAAAGAATTATCATCATAGATGTATTATAAAGACGTAAATGCATGAAAGTGTAGCTCAAAAACGAGCTGTGGAAACATATGATCACCGACAGCAGCACTTAGCCCAAATGTGTGAACGTGCAGTTCAAACACAAGCAGATTAAACAGATTATTAGTATTTGGAAGGAGAAGGACATGGAACAGCTAGAAGTCGACAAATACTTCGGGTAAACAGTCTAAGTATCTACAAAGCTGCCACAAATGTGGGTACTTATTATCATAGTTTAAAACTTTTTAACATGGATTGCATTCACCCTGGAGCTTTGCATTTTTCTGAAGAGTAAAAACAAAAATTAACCGAAACCATTTTGGGGACTGTAAGATTGATGTAGGGCATTCCGAATTTCCTAATGAATTGGTGTGGTTGTTTCTTCGATGTCACCCACATTTCAAAGAATCCGAAATTTGAAAGCATACTTTACAATGGCTTTGTTCACAGTATATGGCGAGTGAAACTATTCACGATTTTGGTGTGTAGTGCTTCGTTGCGAACAGTGTATAACAGACTTGATGAATTTTTTTTATAAACTCATTCATCTGACAGTTCAACCATCTCAAATTCTTGATACTGAATTTGAACGTCCTCAATATGGACAGATATATTTCTGAAGTAATGAAGACGCTGTTAGTGAATGCATCGCCCAAGATCTTCGCTGATACCCTCGCTGATCTGCTACAGAAGGAAAGGGGGCACCTTACTTAAAACTACTTTTTGCTCAACTCTGATGGCACCAACCATCGAATATTTAGCATCCCTCTTCAAAACAATGTATATGCCATTGTAGCATTGAAAGCCGACCAAAGCTTACCTGATAATGTATGGGTGATCCGACAGCGATGAAAATCTTTGGCAACCATAAAGATTATTGATACGTGCCAAGTCATTTACATATTCATTAATTTACACTTAAGGAGCCTTTAGATTCTGAGCATGGCTCGGTAACTTGGTACTAATAGATATAAATGAAATGACTGATAAAATCAAAAATGAGTTTCCTAAAAAGAATTCGTACGGATTACAATGAAATTTAAGTATAATTTTCAAAATGCTAAGATTTTCAGAATTTTCGATGAAATTGTGACGCTTACTGTTGTTTTTTAAAAAGATATGAAAATAATGGTGATTTGATATTAATGTAAAAAGAGGTTTATCAATCCAAAATATTTAGACTATTTTAATTTATTTAATGAAAATAGGGAGTAATGTTGGCCGCCCCCATAATAGAATGGCCAATACCTTCAGTCCGTTGTAGTGGCGAATACCTAATCAAAAAGTGCCCAACAGTTATTTTGAAAAAAAAAAAAATTAATGAAAATTTGTATTCTGTAGTTCCACTAAAAAACTTGATCCCAAAAAAAATTGAATTTGTTTCTTCTTATTTTCTTAGGCATGACTAGAAAATAAAATCAAACGCGTATGATAAATGGGACGGACAAATAGATGTACAGTCAGGGGTGTATCCAGAGGGAAGACTGAGGGAGCTGCTCCCCCCCGAAATGGGACCCCTTTGCTTAGCTTACAATTTGATATTTAGCTTACAGTTGAAACTTAGCTTATAATTTCATACACAGCAGCCCCCCCGAAATAAAATCCTGGGTACGTTACTGCGTACAACAATGAGAATTTGTAATTTGAAATTTTCTCAAATTCTCAAGCGTTTTAAACGTTTGCGAAGCGTAAATTTGCTGCCATCAAAAATAGTTTTTTTTTTCTTAAAGCTTATTTTAATTTATAATATGACGGTTAACTAAGCAAAAATACTGAAATGTGAACAAAAACAACTGCTAATGTAATATAATTCCTCGTGTGTAAACTATTTTTTTTTTCCTTAACACTTTAAACACTTCATGATCGAACTAGAGCTCTCAAACTGAAAAATGATTCAGATGCAATTACAGAAAACGCTAAAAGTCTTAATAAAAACCCCTTTTGTGCTGATTTACAGGATGTTAGATGTCAGGACATAAAACCAGATGATGAGTTCAGTAACACTTTCACATGCACGAACGCTGGAACCTAGGAAATTAGGATATATGGTAGTGCACGCAATCGTGTTTTCAGGGATGATAAGATCAACGCAATCGGCGCTTTTTAAGGTGCAACAAGATGCACGGTCTGCTGTGTTTCCACCTTATTAGTCACTGATCGGCAACTTCTTGATCTGTCTGCGTAATAAATCGATTAAAATGTCAAGCGTTAAAATAAATAACTTTCGATTTCATGAGAAAGTTATGGGGTGTGACTATCTTATAAATCATTCGTTAAGTAAGTACTGGAGATTAAAAATTTAACGATTAATTACGCGAACCGTAATTTGCCTTGTAGGTAAACAGAATGATTAAAAAATCAGGGATCAGGATCTTAATGTTTGGCTGCATATGTGCAGCTGTGAAAGAAAGGCATTTAAAAAAAAAAAGATGATGATAATGTGGACACACTACATGATTTCCTTTTACCTCTGTTAAATCATATATATTTTCGATGGACGTTATCTAAACTTCTTTCGTTTAAAATTGGGGCACAATACTCAGAGCTTGATTATGACCAACGGGGGCTCCGGGCATTGATGAATTTGGGGGCCCCAATCTATGAAATTTGTTTTATTTTTCATAAAATTTTGATATAAAAAAATATATTTCAGAACAATATTTGAAATTGGGGGCTCTTTCGAGCCAGGGGCACTGGGCAAAGTCCCGGTTTTCCCATGCGATAATAAAGCTCTGACAATACTTCAATAATATTTTAGGTATTTTTCGTCAAGTATAAGAGATATCGCTGAGTTCAATTTTAAAGATTTATTTTTGACGTTTACTTTGGCGGTATTTCGTCGAAAGTCGCCAAGCTTAGCCATGCTTTGAGAGATTTTATTTAATAGTGATTGATCACAAACTTTTTATGAATTAAAGGTATTTATAGGCCTCCATGCATTGAAAATATTTTGTGTGATATTATAAACAAAATACCCAGCCGAGATTGCAAACAAAAAAGAAGATGCACAACTCATGATATAACAGTTCTAAATACCGAATTTCAACATACTACGGCCAAAAATTTTTGATTTATGCGAGATATGTACTTATTTTTGGCACTAAATTTAGCGATATTTCTGCAGAACTCGTCAGGCTTGATGACAGTTGGCGAAATTTTGGTCATGACCTAAACAATGACTTAATATTCACATAATATATTGAAGATGCCTATGGGCCATAATGTATCGAAACTATTTTGGGTGGAACAGTAAATAAACTACCCAGTGGATTGGAACCAAGAGGTATACAACTAGATATTTCAACGATCCCAAATATAAAATTTCAACATTTCATGACTAATAGATTTTAAGATATGCGAGATACGAATATACGTACGTATAGAGCGTCAAGAATAAACTAGTCAAAATAGACTTGTGGTCGGTCAAAATGAATTATACATGCATGTATACGAACATATATGCATTCGTACATTGAGATGTCACGGAAAAACTCTTCAGAGTAAATTTAGAGGTAGTCAAAATCGATTTTTTCGTGAAAATCTGAATACAGAAATTTTTTGCAGTCACTAAACTTTCTTTTACTTCGTACAAGGAAGTAAAGTACTGCAATGTAACTAGAAATAAGTAATTATTATAGTAATTTTTACATTTTTTAGTTGCAAACTTTAGCATGTTTTGTATATTCCGTGTTACATACAGGATGATATTTGTAACTATTGGGAGGGGGGAGGGTGTAAGGGGTGGTAAAATTAACAAAGACTTCAGAGTCACATAGTAATGTGGTATAGGAAACAACGTCTTCATATACCTGTTACTAACCACTTTTAAACACGTGTTAAAATAATAGTGAACGTTCCGACAACGGTTTATCAAAAACTAATGCATCGTTCACAAAAAGAACTTGACTCGATTTGATAGTTTACAAATTCTGTTACATATGATTTATGAAATTATCAGAGAAAAGACGTAGAAAATTAGACGAACACTTCAACACCGCCTCCAAAGTGATTATGTATTATTATAAAATTGTAATGTTGTTTTCCCGCATTAATGTGCTCCTGGAAAGAGAGTTGTACAGGCATTCCTGTAATTAAAATGAGTACATATATGACCCCTTGACTTTTGCGACTGTTTAGGGGACTAGGCGACAAGTTTGAAGACAAAAATAAAGTTGTTGGATTCAATGATGTTTTGGCTTTATCTTAATTGGGAAAGAAGTTACGAGAAAGATCGAGAAATATGAAATCACGATCTATGTGACGTGTCGCGACCTGCTTGGGAATCTTTAAAAAAAAAATAGCGGTATAAAATTAAAAAAAAAATAGCGGAAATAAATTCAGTGCCACTGTATTAAAAAAAAAACATCGGAAAAAAAAAAATATCGGAATCTCGCTGTGAGTGAGTTGAAATAAACTGTGGAGGGAAACAGACTAGAGAGCAGAGCTGTACAATTGACACGGCGATTTAAATAGTGTTACTGTTATGAGAGTTAATGATTTCACTGCTGCATGTGTTATCAAATTCTGTATTTTTTGTGAGATATTAGACTTCTATTTGCCGAATAAAGTGTTACTTTTTTTTTTTTTTTTTAGCTTGCTGGACTGTTTTAACGTGCACCTACTTTGTGATTGTGACATTATTAACGGGTACGTGAAGACGATCTTTCCTACCCTTACATTCCTCTGTGATTCAGAACCCTTCTGGTCCTCTCTACCACACCTTACTTTTTTTTTTTTTTTTTTACAGTTACAAATCACCATGTATATATTTTTGAAATATTTTTCACTTTTATAATGTTATTATTATATTATTTTATGATTTATTTTAACTTTTTTTCTGTTGTGTTTTTTCCACCGACGTATTATTTTTCTATTTATAATCTTTATTTTCTTCTAATCTTAATCTCTATTTATAATCTTTATATTCTATTCGAAACTAAAAATACTCGTTCTTCTGTATTGTTTTCGTATTTGATACATTTTGTTAAATGGACTAGACATATGCGATTTATTTAGAATAAAACACATTGCTTCTCAGATTTTTAGACAAGTTATACAAAACATTAATTACCTGTCATGCAGGAAAGCTAAAATTAGGACAATTCAATTAATGTTATTTATAGTTACTGATGAACACCACTACTGGAACACTTACTTATCCGTGTTTTAGACAATCTAAGAATCTTTATTTCGATTTTGTCTGTTATCAGAAAACTTCATTGAGAAAGTCACGAAATACATTTTTCTCATCCAGGTGTTCCTGCTCTGAAAATGTTTGTTAATTTGTAAAAGGTGGGAGAAAACTTGGGAAGCGGAACTCTTTCGCTTCCCAAAGATATCCTTAATCCTGCAAGTCTATCTTCCCTTGTCACTGTATGTTTTTAAAGAAATTAAATAAGTAATTTCGTAATTAATCCTTTGATGCGCGGTTGCGCCGTGAAACCACCTTATTTCAGTGATTTAATTGCAAGTCGAAAAAAAAATACGCTTAAATGGTCCCAACGCTGAAAAAGTGAAGCCGTTGCCGTTGACCCATTTAACTACCTACAACATGGTGGTCGATCGAATAGCCTTCTGGGGCCACAGAGCTGAAGAAGTTTTCGGACACAGCTAGCTATGCGGCCGCGCAGCCAGCCATGTCGGGAACAAATGATACATCACATGATTAATTGATAAATAATGCGCATGCTGCCACAATTGTGACACCCATAATGTAAAATAACACTCATAAATAGCCTTACTCTATTATTTATGTGTGTTATTTTGCACATGATTTAATGTTCTTGATTAGTTTTAACTTTTAAACGCCATTTCTTATCTTTTTATCTTTGCTGAAAGTCAGGTTTGTAGATTTTTTCTACGCTTAATATTTAAGTAAACTGCTAAAATGCTTAAGCATTACTCGAGAATTTTTACTTCTGATTGACTGAGCATTGACCATGCTTCCTAAGAAACTATAGGAGTAGAATATAAATTTCTAGAATAGTATTAGATCATGAATATTTAAGTCAAGAAAGGAAAGTTGTAAAACTGAATATCCATAAATATTTTTGTAGTCTATATTATTCAGCTAATTTCGAAGAAAAAATGGCTCGAAAAAGTAATTGAGTTGTTAGTATTTTCTATCCGTTTACACTGAACAATACGATTAGATCAAAAATCCATTAATTCAAGGGATTTTGATTTAATATTAATAGAACTAGCCGCTGTATCCGCAAATCGTAAATTTATGATTAAATGTAAAAAATTGTCTAGACATTATATTATTGAAGCCTTTTGGATTCCTAGAAAAGAAAAATATGTGTCCATATCTGTAGAATCTTTGAACATATTATCGAAGTTTAAATAGAGAAAATTTCAAATGTATTGAAGGAAAAATTAGAATTTTCCTTTCATGTACATGGCAAACAGACGTAGCCAGGGGTTGGGGGTCATGGAGACCTTCGCACACCCCGAAATTTTGGATTTGCATTAATAAGATGTCAATAAATCAAGCATTTTTGTGAGAAATTCTACCTTTTAGGCACCCCCCCCCGAAATTTTTTTCTTGCTACATCCCTGATGCCAAAGCGTTGAAGAAATCGGTAGGACGTATAGACAAAAATGAATCAACTCAAGCTATGTTTCAATTTCTTTTATAGAAGCTTTCTTTTATTAGCTTTTGATATAATGGCATATTTATCACTAATTTGTGTCGTGTAGGCCTGTAATTTCTTGAGGATTTTAAATTCGTCTCCACTTCAAAAAGCTCAAATAATACTTGGTCTGTAGGATGAAATTGTTTTTAAAACCATTATCAGTATCGGATCATGGGGACAAACCTGGCCCCCACCCCCAAAAAAAGATATGCGTTTGTTGCTTAGAAGCAACATTTAGCTTTATTGTACACTTTTTTAAATTCAAATGGGCTTTTTTTAAAAATTAATTAGCTGCTCTTAAAATGATTTACATTGCTTTAGCATAACATTTATTGTGTTGTACATACTGTTTATGTCGAACAAGCTTTTCTTAAAAATTAGCGCCTCCCCCCCAAAAAACTCTGTATCTGCCATTTGTATATTTATAAAAAAGCATTTGTATATTTATAAAAAAGAATTGATAGAACAAAATATTTAATATAGAATTAAAAACAGCCTTTTTGATGGAATAATTGTTGAAGTTCGTAGTATTTATTGAAGTATTCCTCTTGACTTCTTTCTTTATTATTTTTTAATGTACTATTATATTTTTTGTTGCAAATAAATGTTATTCACACCTTTACAATAATGCTTAACTGAAGTTCTGCAAGTTTCTTGCGCAAGTTATCATCGTCTTACTCAGGCACTCAACCATAAAGAATTTCGGTGGATATTGGAAGGAAAAATTTGGAAACGGTTTGTTAACGGAATTCCAAATTTCGGAGGGGACTGTTCACCCCCTATATATGCTTCCTGGTCTCGTATATAAGAAATATTACACCAATAAATGTGGAATTTTCTTTTACAAGAAAATTTTAAAGCAAGATATTGAATTTGCAATTTTAAACTATGCAATATTCTTTTTTTTTTCTACTGTTCATATATATCTAATACATTCTATTTGGTGTTGTGTTCCATGAAAGACATACCTATACAAGATCACTTATATACTCCGATCACGTATGTATTCGGTCTTAGGTTCCAGACCAGCAGGACCACTCCATTTATTTATTTATACACGCTGAGTCACTGCCTAGCGTTCGATAAGGGGTGTTCTTACTACGTCTACCTTCCAGACAATAAAAGCGCGGGGCAAAGTTGAATAACAAAGAAAAAAAAAAATGAAAATAAGAAACATGTTTTAAATGCTTCTCGGATCTTGAGACTGTGGAAAAGTATAACCTGATTGGCCGGTAGCTTTGACAAGGGAACTTTCAGGGCCTGGGAGATAGGTATCTTTCCGTGGAGTAGCTTACTGTTACTATACAGGCACACACCTTGAACTTAACCAGACTTGCGCGGTACCTTTACTTTTTTTTTTTTTTGTTTTTTTTTTTTTTTGTGTGTGTGTGTGTGTGAGAAAGTATGGTTGGCCGGTTTAAAAGAAGCCTGGAGGGTAACAAGAAAAAAACTTTTTTGCTCTTCCCACCCTGTTGAATTAGTGTAATTAAAGAAAACAAGTTGAAGGATGGTTTCTTCTTCTTTTTTTTATGTAGCTGGAGAACTGAGCTTGCTTTTTTCACAAGGAAACGCTTGCATTCAGCTAAAATATCCACTTAACTACAAACTGCAATGTATAGTATATTACATAGTAATGTAAGGGTTTCAACCATGGGCGTCGCAAGAAAATTTTCCGGGCGAAGGGGCTCAAAATGTCGAAAGAGTAGCAGTCACCAGTGGGGGGGAGGGGGGGGGGATAAGAGATCGCCTCCTCTCTTGGGCGCACTTAAACCTAATAGTATGTCCAGTTGATAGAGGGTTGAACCCATGTTTAACCCTTTAACGCGCAGTGTTCCCGCTCTGGGAACACCCAACTCTGACATTTTGAGTGTTGCCAGTCACGAAGAATAGATTTGATTCCTATAAAAATAGTTGCGGGTAACATAGCTCCACGAGAATCCTTTACTTTTTAGCACGTCCTTTCCCGTAAAAAATTGTCACGATTATTTTTAACAGCACTGACAGCTGCTGAAAAATGGAAGAATGCGAAAACAGCTGGATAGATTGCCCAGTGCTGAAAAAAAGGCCGCCGTTGCCACCGCTCGACTTAACAACCAGCAAGATGGCGGACGATCGAAACGTTCATCGCGTGCCACAGATCTAGAGACCCTTTTTTGACGCAACTGGCTGTGCGGCACAGCCAGCTGTCGTCAAAAAAGGTCTCTAGATCTGTGGCACGCGATGAACGTTTCGATCGTCCACCATCTTGCTGGTAGTTAAGTCGAGCGATGGCAACGGCTGCCCTTTTTTCAGCATTGGAAAAGGGTTGCGCCTCAAAGGGTTAATGTGTTCTATCTCATCATTGAAAAGACATAACAGAGAAAACCCTCCTTCTTTCACCCGAGCTGGAAAACAATACGGATAACAAAGAAGGGGTGTCCTCTCCGTTGCATCTTTTCAATGATGAGTGCGGATTGAGCAAACATGAAATCAAGATGACAAATGACTTAGAATGATTGGGGGATGACCCGTTGCTATTAAAATCCTTTGTTTATCCTCCCCTCCCTCCTCTAGTAACATTTCTGGATCCAGAAGAAGGTGCATAAAACTGATTTGAGTCAAAATTAGTCAATTTTAGTTAAGGATACTGTGTAGGGGAGCTGATTCCAGTGGCGGACTGAGGAGGCGAAGGAGCGAGTCCGTCCATAGACCCAACTGGTTGGGACTCACAAATGGATTGAAAATTTCAATTTGCCGCTCACAATTTCTGTTTGACACGATTGCATAGAATTTCCGACAAAGAAGTACAAGATTACACGTAGTCAGATAACAATGAACTAAAAAAAATTCAACTGCGCTAGAGATTCGAAAAAATTTTTCGCAAAATCTCAAAACCTAATGAAAATCTTTAAAAAATTCTACCCCTATAGTTTAAATTGGGTGACCACCTATCATGTTACTAAATACCATTTCATTCCTTTAAGTCATTTTTACGCGATACGGGAACACAAAGTTACGCAGTTTGAAACAATTTTCGCAAAATCTCAAAATCTAATCAAAATTTTGAAAACATCCTCCGCCTATAGTTTAAGTTGAGTGTCCACCTATCATGTCACCAAATTTTATTTCATTCCCTTCAGTCACTTTTACGTCATGCGCGAACAAAAAAAAAGGCGTCACGGACAAAACTACACATTTCAGAGTGAGAGACAGACAAACTTTTTTTTGACGATCGTACTGGATTCCCAGGGGCTTGAAGTGGGTAGACATCGCAAAATTTTTCAATTCCAAGTTTAGTACAGACAAAAGACATTTTTTTATGTATAAATACTAGATGAAGTAGCCATCGTTTACGGGTTAGTACGTAATGCAAATTTCCAAAAAAGCCTTAATTTTCGTCAGAATTCTAGGCTTACAAAGAATGGAATTAGTATAATGGCAATAGTATAGAGACCAAACTATAACTTTTGTGCATTGTTAAAAGATTCCAGGTTAGAGAGTAACAAAGTGAGGAATAAAATTGACAATAGAGACTTTCTTTTTATTTTGAAAATTTAAATCTTATTCTGGTTAAATGAGCATTTCAAGTCAAGAGGTTATTCCTAAGCTGTAACTAAATTTTGTTTGATTCAATGTAGATGTTTTAACATTTTGCCTTTAAAAAAAATTGCTCAATTTTCACAAAATCTAAAAAAGCAAATAAACATTTTAAAAAGAATTTTAAAATGTATCCAAATTTTCAAAAAATTCTGACATTTCTTGTCCCAGTCGTTGCTGATCATGTTTCTAAACTTCATTGTAATCTCTTAATGCATTTTTAAGGGATGCGAGTATAAACATTCATACGATTTTCTCAAAATCCCAAAATCTATGATATATTTAAAACAGTTTTGGAATTTAAATCTTGAATTAACTTATAACTACCATAAGTCCAAATTTCATTCAATTTCACTGCCATTTTTCAGTAATGAAACAAACATGTACTAAGTTTTCACAAAATCTTAAAATCTATAAAAAATTGTAAAGTACATTGACGTCTATAGTTTAATTGACCACATCTGACGATACTAAATTTTATTTCATTTGCTTCAGTGGTTTATCAGGACTCCACAAATATTTTCACATTTTGAATAAATTAGTGTAACATTTCAAAATCTAATCAATTTTTTTTTATTCGACACCTGTAGTTTATTTTAAGTGACCGCCTATCATGTCACCAAGTTAAATTTCATACTTTTTAGTCATTAATACGTTATGCACAACAAATATTTACACATTTTGAAAGGATTTTCCAAAATCTCAGAATTTAATAAAACATTTTTTTTTATTTCAACGTCTACAAATAAATTGAATGATTACCTATCATGTACTTAAATTCATTTCATTCGCTTTAGTGCTTATTATGTGACACGCGAACGAATATTTACGCATTTTGAAATAACTTTCGCAAAATCCCAAAATCTATTAAAATGTTTTAAAAACTTCGACACCTATAGTTTAAGTTGAGCAACCACCCATCACGTCGCCAAATTTCATATCATTCGCTTAAGTCCGTATTATGTGATGCTCGAACAAATAGGCACGCAATTGGAAAGAATTTTCGCAAAATCTAATCAAAATAGTTTAAGTTGAGGGCCCACCTATCATATCACCAAATTTCATTTTATTCGCTTCGTTCATTTTAATGTGATGCGCGAACATTAATGTACGCAGTTAGAAACTATTTTCGCAAAATCTCAAAATCTTAATCAACATTTTTTTAAAAATTCGACTCTTATAGTTTAAATTGAGTGACCACCTATCATGTCACCAAATTTCCTATCATTTGCTTTAATTGTTTTCACGTGATGCTCGAACAAATATGTAAGCATTTTCAAAGAATTTTCGGAAAATCTCAAAATCCAAACAAAATATGTTTTAAAATTCGACGCCTATACTTTAAGCTCTGTGACCTCCTATCACATCACCAAATTTTGAATCATTAACTTAATAATAATTTAGGAATCTATATAAATAAAATTAATGTGCGCGGGCACAGCCAGCTGCGTCAAAAAAGGGTCTCTAGATGTGTGGCACGCGATGAACGTTTCGATCGTCCGCCCTCTTGCTGGTAGTTAAGTCGAGCGATGGCAACGGCTGCCTTTTTTTCAGCATTGAGCAATCTATCCAGCCGTTCTCGCATTCCTCTATTTTTCAGCAGGTATCAGTGCTGTTAAAAATAATGGTGACAATTAATATACGGGAAATGACGTGCTAAAAAGTAGATTCTCGTAGAGCTATGTCACCCGCCACTATTTTTACCGAAATCAAATCCATTCTTCGTGACTGGCAACAGTCAAAACGTCAGAATTGTGTTCCCAGAGCGGGAACACTGCGCGCTAAAGGGTTAAACGTGTTTTACATCAAGAAACGAGTTATAACACCTTGAGAGAGAACCTGTCATAGTAACCCGTTCACTTTCACTATCAGACTCCTTTTTACTTTTATAGGTTGCAATGCTTTTATTAAAGTCAACAAAGCCACACTTACGAAAGTTACAAAAATACACCTCTTTTAACTATTCACAGATGGAAAAAGTTCAAGGTATTCTAACCATGTTCCATTCTTACTCTATCAGATGAAGGATGTATTCTATGAGGAACAATGCTGTATTCAAAAACTGAGAATGGAAGCCGCACAAATTTAGCAATTAAAAACTACAGACTGAGACTTCTGAAGTGTTTAGTTATTATCGCTTTCATCTTTGAGTTAACGGTAAAGGACTCCAAGATCTTCTCGTTAATCTGACCTTTGTTTGAAGAATTTATTTTTATTGGTTTAACACTTTTGTTCAGCAAGAATAAAGTGCTCGTCAACAAAAAATATACTTTATTTCTGTATGAGCAGATAAAAAAAAAAAAAAAAACCTTAAAGAATAGAACATTTGTGGCGAATTAACTCCGTTTATTTCAATAACACTGTCACTGATAGCATAATTTGTAAAGCTTTCGTGTGTTTTTTCAGTTGTGAACAGTGCTGCAAATAGGGATACGTCACCCAAGCAAACTTTATTTTTTGACACCCTCCCCTTCTCAGCATGTGTCCCGTTTGCTCCCATTCACCTTCTGTGATCTTGATATTCAAGGAAAGGGGCATCTTTTTAAATTACATTTGTATTATATTTACAATAATTTAAAAAAAAACGCTTTCTAGGACATACTTCTATACCTCACATTTTATGGGGAACCGTATATTTTTTTTTTAATAGAAAAAAGGCATGCGTGTAATGTTTACGCGCGATTGAAGTAAAACTTCTTTGGCGTTTATGACACATATCACTGAAATGATTGAACTTTAACTTAAAATAAATATCATATTATAATTTAATTGCATTTATTATTCATATACTTTACAAAGATTATATAAATGTTATATTCATATTATTCATTGGAAATAGGTACTTCAATGTCATTGTAATTTTTGTGTATGAAATTATAGGTTTGTGGTAGCTATAATGTGAAACATAAATTTACTCTCTAAATTTGCTAATTTTCTTGAAACTATAGCATCTATCGTTGTACCGAAACGCGTTATATATTGAAGTCGAGAAGTATTCATAGTTAGATCAAAATTTTCTTTTAAAAAATCAACTAACGGCTGAGATTCTTGATAGCGAAAATTAACATTAAAGTCTCAGTAAGAATCATCGGTAATTCATGATAATTACTTAGAATCCAGGAAGTGTTCATGTTGTAGTATTTATCGTTAACTGTTTTCTTATACCATTGTTCCGTCTGGAGATTGGGTTTGAATGGGGCGAATGTCCATAGTCTAGTACTATACTTTAACTGTGTTCTTTAACTGACGTTTTCCTCTGTTTGTTGGGTTCGAATGCAGGTAGTGTACATTTCTTTTTGTGTTTTTCTATCACAGCCCAGACAGCACAGCAAGCTTGCAGCAAGCTTGATTTATCAAGTCAATAAGCTTGAATTAAGCTTGAAAATTCCAGTCGTGTAAGCTTGATGCAAGCTTCAATCAAGTGTTCTAGTTGGCACTTGCCCAGCTTGCATTAAGCTTGACATTTCAAGCTTGACACAGACTTGATTCAAGTCTTTTTCAAGCTTAATTTCAAGCTTAAAAAATTTCTAAATACACGGGGCGCCCGCTGGCGAACGCGCCCCACATACTTTATTTTTCCGCGCATTTCCCGCCTCTATGCTGTAATTTTAAGTTATTTTAATCTGTTTCCATCGAGTGTCCGTGGCTAGAATAGAACCCGGGACCTTTCGATTCGTAGCCGAGTGCGTGGTCCATTCAGCAACCGGAGCCTGGCGCAACTATGACTAAAGTTTGAAGTGAATTATTAAGCGGTTTTCTGGCCAGATTGATAAGTGGACGATATGTTATTTGTTTTTTTTTTCCATGGGATGCATCAAAATTAAAATAATTTTATGTGTGATTTAGAGACTCTACTAATAGGGAAATAAACATAATATAAACATAAGAGCAACACATGTTTTAAAACTTTCGCAACACTCATGAGCAATACCGCCGCTGGCCAAAATCGAGACAAACGACTGATTTTGAAATCAATTTCGTAGTATAATTGTATTTTATTTTGAAGAATTTCCATATTTGGAAATATAGAATGGGTTTACTTACTTAACACAAATTTTGTGTTAAGTAATTTGAAATCAAAGAAACAGATAGTTAAACGTTACTTCAAAATGCTATATCACAGTTGCTAACATAACATGTATGGAATACAAACACTTTAGTCATTTTTGTAAATATTTCTTATAATAACAAATAATTGAAAAATTTTGCTATTTTTTAACGCTAAAAATTCTCTTTACAAATGTGGTTAGTTATTTTCCTACATATATTGGTATGCTATATCGGTATAGAGCATTTCGAAAAATTAAAAATAAGTTTAAATTAATTTATACAAATGTAAATTTGAATTATTTTCATTGTTCATACTTTATAATTAAAAAAATTATTTAACTTCTGAATTTTTTTTATCCTTTGTAATTTTATTTTAAAATTACAAAAGTGTAAGATGTAATATTTTTGGGCCCTAAAATCTGTAGGCCCTGGGCAGTTGCCCCGTTTGCCCTGCCGGTAATATGGCACTGGTAATAAAAAACCCATCCCCGTTAAAACACATCTTTTACGAACTTTCAACAAATTTGAGGACGCTAGACAATTAATGTCCATTCTTTCACAGATGGCGCCACTTTGCAAGTCAAAATCCAGCTTAAGCCAACCTTGCATTGCCAAGCCAAATCTCAAGCTTGATTTAAGCTTATGTGCTGTCTGGGAGTGTTCTTAAGTGTTGATTTCGTCTGCTGGTAGGATTCGAATTATTATTCTGCATCCGTGTTTTTAAACTGCAGGTTTTGTCTATTGTTTGGGATTGATTGCAGTCAGGGTCCGTTTCTTTGTGGTATTCTCTCCCCGTGTTAAACCGTTGCTCCGTCTTAAGCCACTGAGAAGCCACTGAGTGTCTATTTGTTATTCTTTCATTTTGTTCTTAAACACTTTGCAGCCAGTGTTTGTTTCTTAGTGGTGTTACATACCTGTGTTCTTAAACCGTTGTTCCGTCTGGATATCGGGTTAGTATCCAGGAAGTGTCCGTGTTGAACTTTCACTGTTTTCTTAAAACGTTTTCCCTTAGGGTTTGAATAGAGGGAATGTTGTAGTATTTTTCTTTAACTGTGTTCCTAAACTGGTATTTTCTTCTGTCGGTTGGTATCGAATGCACGTAGGGTCTATTATTGCGTTTTTCTATGGCAGTGTTCTTAAACCTTTGTTTTCCTCTGCTGGTTTAGTTCCAAGTATTATTCTGTTTAAAAATTTACATTTGGCTCATTATCATAAATAACTCAAAAACACATGAGCAATATTAAAAGATTACATACTATTTAAGTACAGACAAACAATCTTTATGTATCATGGCAACCAATCATGTCAAGTTTTAACTCATAATTCCATTAAATATTGTAATAATGCCATTGAAAACATGTGAGTAAAGCAACGGAGCTTGGACCACGGAATGCATCACGGTGCCACTTTCTGTATTCGGTGCGTAGGCCTTGTTTATCGGAGGTGACGGGTTGGGTCGCCCCCTGTAACAACAGTGAGAGACAATCAGCAGGATCGCCGTCTGTTCAGCGACAGGCTTCCCATAGTGGCTCTGACAAGAGCCGGGGCACTTATCCACTGAACAGAGTCATCAGACAAGATCTTGCTTCAAAACAGGTAGGGAGTAATGTCGGCTCATAGGGAGCACAGTCGACGTTCGCAGGAACGAACGCCCTAGAGCTGTTCTGCAAATGAAGGTAGCAAGGGGAAAAAAGATACGTCACTTCCTTTATTGAGCGTTACTTCCGTCAGAAAAAAAAAAAAAAAATCTGAGTTACTCCCTAGTTGCGCCTAAAGAAGTTTTACTTCAAAAAAAAAAAAAAAAAAAACTTTTTATGGTGACCTTGTGCACAACAAATGAAATTAGTGAAAATGAAGTCCTATCTTTAAAATGATTTGCCAGCAATTTTATTTTTTTTTTTAAACATATGAAGGAGGATAAAGTAAAACTCATTAAATGTAATAACAAATTATAGGTTTGATAAGCACAAATAGTTTCTGAAAACATTCCAAATTTTCACTCCAAAAAAATTCCGTATCTGTACGTTTTTAGTGGAAAATGGTACATTATGTATTTAAAAAATATTTATGAAGTCATTTTTCGCTGTCTACATATTGCATTTGAGTCACTTATGTTGAATTATTTTCATTTAATTAGTTTCACGTTATGTATCGATTCTCATTTAATCAATCTAAGTTGTCAGATCGATTTCATTTAATTACTTTCTACTGACAAGAAAAAATATTTGCTTCATTCGCAGCAGTGTCTTTGTTAAAATTTAAATACAGACAGATCGATAACACAAATTTCCAAATATGTTTCTCATTACTTTCAAACAGATGAGGATTTATTAGCCACGTATGATTAACAATAAATGAATTTCTTTTCATCTTTAATATGTACCACCAGGCACGTAGCTCCCTCCCTAAAATCAAATTTTCCTTAGGATTAACTATACGAATGGTTCCCAACCTGTGGGGTTGCGGCCTCAGAAAGTTTGCAGGGGAAGTGTGAGAAAAATAGACAAAAAGCAAGCAATAATGTATGTTTTTAAAAATTTAAAGTTTTATTTATGTTTTAAACTGTTATATAAGTTTTTAAAAAATCTTATTTGTTCTTATTTTTTCTCCAAAACTTATCTATTTTGGTTTAAAATGTTTTTAATTTAAAAAAAAAAACCAATTTTATCGATAAACTGAACCGATAAAATTACTTTGTAGAAAAGGTGGATAAATGTTGATTGTTCAAGTATAAAAAACTTCATTCTTCAACAATGTATGTATGCTGAGGAAAGTGAGGGGGGGGGGGGGCACAGTGTTAAAAGGTTTGGAACCGTTGCACCATACAATTACGTGCTCTCCATTTATTTTTCATTATGTTAGAAAGTGCATCATTATTCATGAGTGGGCCCTTTGTGTCTTTCTTCCTTCCTTTTGTTGGAAAGTGCATTATAATCCAGGTGTGAGCCCGGTTTATCTATCTTGCTTCCTTCTTTTTGGAAAGTGCAGCACAATCCACTTGTGGACCACATTTATATTTTTTGTTTGATTGTGCCGGTAAGTGCATAATAATCCACGAGTGGGCGGGCCATGTTTATCACTATTGCTTAAATTGTGTTGGAAAGTACATCATAATCCATACGTCGACTGTATTATTTTTTCTTGTTTCAAGATGTCGAAAAGTATATCATAATCCGTGGGTCAATCTCATTTGTTTTTCTTACTTCATTATGTTGAAAAGAGTATCATAACCCATTAGTCGTCCCAGTTTCTTTTTCTTGTTCGAAAGGTGATTCAATGGAAAATTCTGACGTGAATGGGTGCTCAAAAGTTGAGAAGTAGAATTTATTAGCAAAACTCTTTTTTTTTGGGAGGGGGGGAGGGGGAGGGGCATAGAGCCTTCGTTTCCATCAACCTGACTGTGTCTCGGTCTCGTTTCACTCAAAAAGAATAAGAATTTTAATAATGTTTTATTCTATTCCTCAAATTATTTTTTAAAAGAATTAAAAAATCGCGCCGATCAAGTTCATGCTCGCAAAAATTTATAGTTTTTAAGCAAACCATTTTATAAGCTTCAAGAACGCTGTAAATAGTTATTGTTTTCATCACGATCTGTATTCTAAGTGCTGAATTCAAAGAAAAGAATCCATTGAACTGAACTTCAGAAGAAGAATCAGACTTCAGGCCTGACGATTTTGTTGCTTAACCCTTTGAGGCGCAACCCTTTCCCAATGCTGAAAAAAGGGCAGCCGTTGCCATCTTGCTGGAAGTTAAGTCGAGCGATGGCAACGGCTGCCCTTTTTTCAGCATTGGGCAATCTATCTGGCTGTTCTCGCATTCTTCCATTTTCAGCAGATGTCGGTGCTGTTAAAAACAATCGTGATAATCTTTTTACGGGAAATGACGTGCTAAAAAGTAAATGATTCTCGTTGAGCTATGTCACCCGCAACTATTTTTGTAGAAATCAAATCTATTCTTCGTGACTGGCAACAGTCAAAACGTCAGAGTTGGGTGTTCCCAGAGCGGGAGCACTGCACGTTAAAGGGTTAACCATCCCATGCTAAACGAGTAGGGAATGATTTTCGTTTCCATCTCCTTTCCTACACAATCATACGCGAGCAATTACTTCCACAAGCATTTCATGATAGTCATAAAGGTAGTTTAACCATTGTCAAAGAAAAAAACCCTCTTTGAAGATGGTTTGTAATTGAAAATAAAGTCACACGGCTCCGAAAACAAGCTCTGTTTGTTTTTCTTCATCGTCATATACTTCAGAGGGGTTATTTCTGAAGAGCATGAGAACAGGTCAGAAAGGGCTTCATTATCTCGAAGGTGTTGGACCTCGTTATTCAATGTCTGTCCAAGGCATTGTTCTTTTTCTTTAAAAAATTTTTCTCTTTATTCCTCTTTATTTGCTTATTTATTCTTTAAGTTAAGGAGCGGTAAGTGTCACCTTGAACCTTCCCATATTGTTTCGCTCTCTTCTCCTCTCATATTTTTTCAGTTATCTTGCATGTCAAAAGAGTTAAAAATGTGATGATAGTCTTGTGATGTATAAGATAACAGCGGCGAAGTGCAAAAGTCAGAGACAAGATTTAAAATCTGCATGGCCATTTTAAATCTGCTGAGCATATCTGAAACAAGGTGCATTTTTTAAAATTGGCGAATAGTAAGAAATATCCTTTTTAGTAAGAAATAGACAGCCGTTGATTAGTTTGTCATATTGACTGCCGAGTGACTTGATGGTAAATGGATTCTGTTTAATATTCTGTGAATTTTCTATCTCGTCAAGGAAATGATGGATTTTGTTTTTCGAATAAATGATTTTTACGAACTTGACGGGTTTTTTTCCACAAATGATATATAATATCCAAGTCATTATATAATCCCGACCGTTTCAAAATAGTAACTTGGAAGACACCAAAGTGCTTTCCAATATGAAATTCTATCCAAAATTTACAAATTTTATCAAGAATCATACTTTGCTTTTGTAAATAAATTTACTGAGATTCACTCACAAAAGGCTCCACTTACTGTGATTTAAGCTGAGGAATTTAAAATATAAATTAGTATATATGGGAATATAGGCTTGGAAATATTTTTTTAACTTTAAATACACATTATCTCTCTGTTCTATAAAAAAAAGTAACTCTCGCTGTCACTGTCGAAGGTTTGTTATGCTATCTCCTCCGAAACCGTGAGTTGCGTTTTGACGAAGGGGGTCCACGGATTCTTAAAATTCCGGGGAAGCCATTAAGCTGACTTAAACTTCGAAATTCGAATTATTTTAGAAGATAGTAATAAAAAAATGAGCATAATGGCTGTGAGGTTTGTCAATTTTCGCGTGAATAAAATCATTCATGCCTTTGCAACAAAGCAATTCCAAGTACGTGGAATCCCGTGAAATTGACAAACAGTAGAATTACGCCAGTTTTAAGCCAAATGTAAAAGTATGAAAAATAAATAACGCAAAAGATGTTACACATAGCTCAGCTCACAATTTTCAAATAGCAAGTAATTTCTATTAGATAACGGGGGTTTTAAATTGCAGTAAAACTATTCATTTTTCAATACAAAATAACTAGCTGTAACTAACTTAAACCGTGCCAATTTGGAATGACAGGTACGATGTGGTAAAAGGTTACGAGTAAGCCTTATTAGGAGGTTATGTGGTTACGAGTAAGCCTTATTAGGAGCCGAACGTCCTATACGAAAAGCGAACGTAGCCAGTCTAGGAATTTTTGCTTTCAGTACACAAAAAAAATTAATCTTGTGGAATGTAACTTTTAGTGTCTCCGATGTGATTTTTGAGAGTTTTGAACCTAAATTTTTTATTCTACTAAAGGCCGGCATTTTCACAAGAAAATTTTCAGCCGTGTATAAATTCAGAAACAGACGTTCCAGCACTATAGATAAAATGTTTTTCAATGGTATATTTTATAGATGAACTATTTCATTAGAAAACTACGTGCTGAAACAAGTGTTGGGCTATAGATCTAGTGGTTGGCTTGTGAGTTTGATACCCCATCAATAAAACCTCCTAAGTATGTTCTCGTATATATGTATTTGTTGAAAATTATGAGATCAAAACTCTTCTCGGCTGCTGTAAATAGTGCCAGAGGAATGACAATATTTGGGATTTCTTCGTCTTCTGAAGAAGTTAAAAGTCTGTTCGGGATCTTCAGAAATATGCAGAAAATTCTAAGCGACACATTTGGTGGCTTGAGCTGTTTTTTCTCAGACAGTAAAATAATATCATCATGAAATCCTTAAAATGCATAAAGCCTTATAGAAAGATATGCCTACTAAATAAGTAAAATATTAAAAGCTGTAAGGGAAAGTCCATCAAAACGGAATAGGCGAATAAACTGAGACCCCAGAAGTTTCGACCAAACTACTGCTGCAATGTTTCAAAAGGCTCATAAACTTTTCCAAAAGTTATTCGAACCTGACGAATTTCCTTCATTTACTATTGATTTCAAAAACTAAACTTCTTTTTTCTCCAACGGTCGTGCTCTTTCTGATTAGTCATTGTCCACTACAACTGCCTGAAGATATTGTGTCCATTTTATCATGGGGGGATGCCCAGTGGGCGGCCAGCATTACCCCCTATGAAGGGACGTACAAGTTAGCATCCATGCCCAAGCCAGGATTCGAACCCGTACCCAAGGTGTAATAGGTGGTTCTTAAGCCACTACACCACTTGGGCGGCTTAAAAACTAAACTCCAAAAATACTTAATTTTCAGTAATTCTAAAACCCACGTTTGTTCCTCACGGTGTAGCAGGGCCGTTGTACTAATGGATTGTTATAAGTAAACACTTCATTCGTAAAACAACAACGATTTTCCCGTTATTTCTGTATTATCCCAGTTATGTACAGGACGTTGGAAAAAATCGGGGGCTTGCATACTTCTAAAAAAAAAGCTAATTTATATCCTCCAAGATTTACTTTTAAAAATAGTTATTTTAAAAATAAAAGACTAATTTATCACTGAAATATAAAATGAGCCAATTTTATTCATGAAACTGCTTGAAAGAGTTCTTTTTTTTTATTATTTTTTTTTTTGGGGGGGGAGGCTGGTTTTCGCTGACTTTTCCCGAATCTGTATCAAAAAGTAAATCTAGAGCATTACTCATTTTTAATTTTTTTTAAATTTAATTCTTCAACTTCGAAACATGTTTTTACATTAAATAATAATTTTTTCCTCATTCAACTGACTCACGGAAATAATCGTCATGATATATGATGGTACTAAAGCTAGTGAAACATTACTTGAATCTGTCAGCTCTCTCGCAGCGGAGTGCCAGAGTGCAAATAGCAATAACCCCATCGCATTACCATATTTTGACCAAACATTTCCTTCTAAAACGCATCAGCTGTGAATGTCTTTAAGAAGAGCCAATTGTTTATGGTGAAAGACCCATCGAGAGATGAGTTGTAAAAATAAAGTTACCAAAAAGAAAAAAACTGTTCTTTCGGAATTCAGCAAGAGACTTTTGCGTGTGCTTGTACATTCAACGGACATATATGTTTCTGGGAACAAATGTCACGCATTGGGTGTCTTGTATGTGTTTCAGACAGTTGGCAACCAATTTAAAACTCTCCGGGAGTTTAATTACATGAGAAGAAAAATGCATTAACTTTGTTTCCGGTAATTGTTGAGTGCGTGGAAAAACCTCTCCAATGAACCGTCTTCAAACAACATTCTTAAATTTATGAACATGCATGTGTCGTTGCATACGGGACAAACACTGTAATGGTTCTTAAAGGAGAAATGTCACCTCTCGAATCAAAAGTACCTTTATTCCCCTTTCTTCGGAAAAAGAAAACAAAGAAGAAAAGCATTTTGAGTCTGGAAAATCACCAGTATAACTCTTGTGTTTTATGAACACGGTAAAAGCAGTAAACGAGATCTATAACTAGCATGTTACTGTTAATGCTTTACAACGCATTTATCGGACACACACACACACACACACACACACACACATATATATATATATGAGACGTCAGATATTTCCAGTAAAGTTCCAGAGTTAAGGCAAATAATATGGTTTATTGAACATTATCCTTTAAGTTACAATATAGAATGAGAAGAGGGGAGGGGAGACGGGTACAAAATTCAGCGTGGACTCATTAAGCAGTTCCAGTGGCAAAAGTCTCTCGATTTTCGATGTGCGGGAGTATTTACGCTTACCACACCACGTGGTTTGCGAAGACATAACTCCGCCTCTCTCTTATCTCTGATCGAACCACACACATTTACCAACATGACCCGCATCCCGGGCTACAAAGGCGTGGGGACACGTGTACATCTAAAGAACTCAGAATCGACGGCCTGATGTCTGACAAATAACAAAATAAATAAAACATAGCTCCAGAGCGCGCGTGGCAAGTAAGACAGAAAAGCAAAACTTACAGTGAAAGTACCGCTTGAACAATACCAAAACTAGTAAAACCCAAATTACCTTTTTATACATTACATATATAATATACAAGATGTCCCAAAAAGGTGGTAACGGGCTTTAATTCCCGATGTATTAGAGATAGGTGGGCAGTGTAAATTGAAAAAGCGTTCGAAATAAGGTCGAAAATAATACTCTTTTAAGAAAAATTTCCTGTCGTTAATTTTCAAAGTTACGCATTTTAAATTTCTATACAACCCCCGTAATAGAGAGTGTTTTATACACTCTCTATTAGTAAAATGTGCGCCATACACTCGTGAGGTGATGTACCAAATTTGAGCCTTTCATCATACGAAGTCACAAAGATATCTTTAAAGAAAGATGACCGGGGACTATACATGATTCTGTATGCAAACCTTTATTCCTGGTGTGGAAAAAAAGATTTTCTTCCGTAATTTCTGTACGACTCCTGAAATGCGATCATTCGACGTGATTTTTTCCCTTCGAGAGTCATTGAAAAGTGGTTTAAGGCAGCGTTATATTTATCTTCATATCTCTGAAACTTTTTAAGGTATACTTCTCAAATTTTATACGTCACCTCTTTAGTGTATGAGACACATTTTACTAACTGAGAATTGTTTCGTGAGGGGTCGTATAAAAAGTGTAACATTTTGGAAATAAACGAGAGGAATTTTTTCTTAACAGAGTGTTATTTCCGACCTTATTTTGAACATTTTTTTTTTTTCAATTTACACAGTCTTCTTATTTCTAATAGATAAAGAATTAACCCTTTAATGCGCAGTGTTTCCGCTCAGGGAACACCAAACTCTGACGTTTTGACTGTTGCCAGTCACGAAGAATAGATTTGATTTCTATAAAAATAGTTGCGGGTGACATAGCTCCACGAGAATCCTTTACTTTTTAGCACGTCATTTCCCGGAAAAAAATTGGCACGATTATTTTTTTAACAGCACTAACATCTGCTGACAAATGGAAGAATGCGAGAACAGCTGGATAGATTGTCCAATGCTGAAAAAAGGGCAGCCGTTGCCATTGCTCAACTTAACTACCAGCAAGATGGCGGACGATCGAAACGTTCGTCGCGTGCCACAGATCTAGAGACCCTTTTTAACGCAGCTGGCTGTGCCGTCACAGGCAGCTGTCTCTAGGTCTGTGGCACGCGATGAACGTTTCGATCGTCCGCCATCTTGCTGGTAGTTAAGTCGAGCGATGGCAACGGCTGCCCTTTTAACAGCATTGGGAAAGGGTTGCGCCTCAAAGGGTTAAAGTCCGTTACCACCTTTTTGGGACACCCTGTGTATATATATACTTTCCATTTCATCTCCACATCTTAGGTATATGCTGGCTTAAAATTTCAAACGCGTCTTAAATCTGCAAATTTACTCAAAAACCTGTATGTATGTATTTAAATTACAATCAGTAAATTCTGCGTATTGAAATTTAATATCTTTTTATTTTAGCAATTTTTAGATACGCCGCAATTTATTCATCATAATCCCTTTTAAACGTATTCTTTTAATAATTTAATTCTAAATTTCGTGATGTTCCATAATAAAAATCGTGCTATCGAGGAGACGACGAAATAAACATTGAATAAACAAAACTAATTATCAAATCTTGCTTTGGCGGGAAAAATCCGTCTGGAAACTTCTCGGCAGATTTCCAAAAATGGCAACGAAGTAAACACAGAATAAACAGACCGCAAAAGCTTCGTGTCATATATGCCCTGTTAAATCAGAGCATTGTAAGATGTACGTTATCTTAAAATACTGTTCAATAATAGAGCTCCAAATGCTCTATATGCATGACCCAGCAATAAAAAGGTTTTCATTTTCTCCAATGGCGAGCCTCTGCCTTGGCCACTACTAAGGCCTGAGTTGTTGGTCTCTTTATTAAGGGGGCACCTAGTAAGTGGACCAACGTCGCCCCCTATGAAGGGGCGAACGCAGTGACAGCTACGCTCAGTCGGGGATCGAACCCCGAAAGCCGAGAGCTGAACCCGTAGTACGGTGCGTTACCCACCATACAGTCTAGTCGGCAGCAATAAAAGGTATAGCCCGGGAATAACACGGGATTTTTTTACCCATATTTTGTGTTGCTATATGAATTCTAGCGAAGAGTAAAATTAACGTTATTTCGTTAACTGTATATATAAAGAAAGTAGAATGGGTCAGAATTTAAGCTAATATCCTCAGTTACCTACAATTTAGTGCAGTAAATCAACATGAAATATTATCATTTTCACTGCGGTACGTATATTGGAAAGGAGAACACGAAATGTTTAGAGAAATTCCTCAAGAAAAACATTGCTCTCAAAACTTGCTCTCGTAAAAAGGATGAAGAATAAAGAGGAAAATTACAGCCCTAGATACTACGCGGTATATCATTAAAAATTATAATTAATAAAATCCGAACATAGGTTGACGTAAAAACTGTTGCATATGATGGATATGAATAATTACTTAATTATCCTATAAAATATCTTTTAGACTTAAGCCATTCGAAAAATAGTTCATGCTTTGATATGAGGACAGATTCGAGTTAAATGATCCTTCATTTTGCACCTTTCATTTCCGCCAACAATAAAAGTACTTTTTTACCCTTTGCGTAAAATATATGCTTGGTTTAATAGCATTTGACCTGTGCCACTTTAGGGAAGCTAGTTGCACGTCGTTGATGGTCTAACGTAGTAGGGCAACGACTGCCCTCTGGCGCCAGCTTTTGACATTGCGTGCACCTATGGCATGTGATGTATTTAACAATAAGCCATTGGACATGGTAATTATTCGGCTATCCTTTTGTTAAAGTCCATCCATTATGTATTTTTTATTGTAAAAAATCAATGTCACAATGCAAATTCCTCTCCAAGCGCAAGAACAATTCTTCCATAACCCCCACACACAAATATTCATATTTTCGAAAGTGTTAAAATGAAGTATTCTTTAAGAATTTCTTTCTCAGAAACTTTTTTTATCATATATTCTTCTAAAATATTGGAATTTATTTACACAGTTACTCGAGAAAGGTGTAACTCATTTACTCCTCAGAGACATTACCATCTTCTTGTAAAATAATGTTATAAATGCTTGTAGTTTAACTGGCATTGTATAAATATGAGATTGTTGCTTTTATTATTATTTATTAGATAATTTATTTTCTAGTTTAAAACGGTAGTGTACAAAATATTCTTATTCCATTAGTTCAAATCGAGAGTTTTTAAAATGTTTGATTACAAGTACAATTCGTTTTGTTATTTCCAGAAGAGTCCTTTGGGAAAAGAAAAGTATGTTTGAGAAGCTGGTAATGAACAGCAGATTTTTTTTTTTTTTTTTTTTTGTCTTATGTTAGGATATGCATCTTTCTTATATTTACTTTAATTTCTCAGTATCTTTAAAGCAAGAAAAACAGTTTTATATTCCGTTTCTTCTTCAATGGACGAATCATTGGTAAGTTACTTACTTTTGTATTTATTTATATATAGCGTCCAACTGGAACATAAATACAATAGTCATTTTAAGATGATCGTTTAGTTCTTTGAAAATAAATACTACTTAAGATTCAAACGTCTAAATTTTTATGACCGGAAAGCATTCATGGTAAAAAACTAGATTTATACATTTATCAGCAGATTAGCAACAAAAGCAATTCGTGCATTCAGAAATTAAATAAATATTTTGAATAAACATCGCAGAAGCATTACAAATCATGCAATAAAAGAGACTTAAATGAAAGCAAAACATTCTTGTTTTCTTCTGAAAGAAATGAAATCAATAGCAAAACATTCTTGTTTCCTTATTGATTTCATTTTACTGTGTATTTTGATAATGTCATCACATACATCATGAATATGGTGCAAATAATAGAAATAATTTATGTTTTGATGTAAGTAAATACTATCCCTTTATGTACTGTTGCTATTTGATTGAATATACATTGGCTTTAACACTTTAATTTTTATAATACTATTTGTAAACTATGATGAATTGCCCGGCATTAAACTTCTTCCAGAAAAAAAGACGCAGTCGTATTGGTTGAAAGAGCATTTAACACCAAACCAACAGCATCGAATAAACATGTCAAGGCATTTCTACAATTTTGAGTATTCATTTGAAAGGTTTATTGCAAATAATACATTCCTTAAATAGTTCATTCATCTAAATTCAAAATAAACAACATAATAGTGTGTCAATATCGAAATCAGTCACGACGACAGGGTTTTCGGCCCCCAGGGCAGGTTTGAGGCGAGCTCTTCTTTCAGCCTTTCAGCCCCACCCTCAAAATAGAAAAATTCTTCGATTCAATCTTCCATTTTTTTTGTCCTCATATTTTTTTTTTAAATAGTGTAGAATTAATACTCTTTAACCCTTTTAGGCGCAACCCTTTCCACATGCTGAAAAAAAGGGCAGCCGTTGCCATCGCTCGACTTAACTACCAGCGAGATGGCGGACGATCGAAACGTTCATCGTGTGCCACAGATCTAGAGACCATTTTTTTGACGACAGCTGGCTGTGCCGGGAGGGGAGCAATTCAAAGTCGGAATTGCTTTCTGTGCAATCAAAATTATTTACTTGAACACACCATTCATATAATTCAGTTTTAATTTAAAAGAATCCCCAAATTATCTTGCATTGAATTAAGTACTATTTCCTGTTATAAACAGACTTTCAACAACTGACGCAAGCTTCTTTAATGGCGACAAACTCAGTTACCCTAATGGACCAAAACCATCTGACACCCATTTCATGCGCGCATCTCTTTTTTTTTCTGTGACAATTACTCCACATTTCCTGCAGCTTTTTCAACCATTTGGGCAATTGTTTGCAAAGAACAGCCATGTTCTGACCCAGGAAGTACCCAGTGCTTTACTGGTGGTGTAATGACATTAAATTAGCACCATTTTTTTCTTTTCTTTCTGTTTTCGGGGTTTTTCAGGATGAGTTCTGCTCAAATAATAGATTTTCTGCATCAAATGCTTTACTCATTGTCTCTTTCTTTGAAGTCACTGTTCAGTATTTAAGTGGCAGTGGTAAACGTACGAGACTAGTTATTACCTTTAATTTCCAAGCTGAATTCTGCATAATTCCAGTTTTCTTTTGGACACGCATTTTACATACGCACATTAAAGTAATCTATGTGAATGGAAGAAAAAAAAATATTCTTGATAAGATTTTAATTCGGAACAGATGGACATCTAGTTTTCTCCTGGATATGCATTTCGAAAATCTGCACATTAAATTTTTCTTTGTGGACAGAAGAAAAAGAAGCATTTTAATTCAGTCTAGACGGACGTCTACGTAGCCACAAAATGTTTTCAACCGCTATTTTTTTTTCCAGTCACCTTTAATCTGTTCAGTGCTTGTGGAAAATCGTGAGTTAATTAACAACCCTATTCATTCACAAATTCTATTCAGCTGTAAACTCTCCAAGGCTGCGAAAAGAAATTTCCAACCATGTCACTGTCATTACACAAATTACGTTAATTGGTTGAAGATTTCTTTCGTCATTTTTTACTGTGGCTTAGTTAATTAATTTTTTCCTTTTCTCTGAAAATATAGTTAACATTATTCATAAAAAAACAACAGAACAGCATTACACATTCGAGGACACCCAAAAGCTATCTTAGAATAAATTCCTTGCGACAACTGAAACTTTACACTCACATATATATGTGTATGTGTGTAAGTGAATTTAAATATTATTTGGCTAAATAAATTCTAATTGTAAACGATTTGAGTTTTAATGCACTTGAAAACGAAGTTTGTTTCTTCTTACTCTGTTTTTTAAAAGCGGTTTTTATTTTTATTTATTTATTTATTTTAGAGAAAGACAAAATCTTTCTAAAACTTCCCAACTAGGTTCAAAAGTGTTTCCAATTCAGTTTTTATGATCTTTTGTCATAAATCTGTATCAATTACCACGAAATTTATACATACACTATAATTTCTGTTGAAAGTGGATTTATGGATGTACTTTTTACAAAAGTTCACAAAACCCAAATTCGTTAAAGTTTGTGAGTAGTATAATTTGCGTAAAATGTGTTAAGAATACATTAATCTGTTTTAAACAAAATAAAATAAATATGTGTTATCGAGATTTATAAAATCAATATATTTATTGAAAATGCTAGGGCATAGCTTTTACAATTGATTTACAGAGGAATACAAAATAATGATCATGGATTATAATGAAACAGCGGCGATTAAAATAAGTATTTTAATGACATTGTTTTAATTCCTTTAGCCAGTTCGATTCCATCCTTCCAAAACTATTACAAAAGGGACACCTCTTTTATACAAAAGCTGTTTATTTGTATTGGTTATTAAATGCTTCATTCAGACTAGCAGTATGTGTCACTTGGTCAGTTGTTTTTCAATTGTCCCAGGAAAAAAATTTCAATAACTAAGACAAAATGGACAAACTTCTTTCAAAGATTTGATATTGTTTTTAAACATTTCTATTTTAGTATTTCATCAGTCAGTATAAGCTAGCTAAAGGAAACTAGAATTTATTCGTTATTTTCAGTCAATTAAATTATCAAAAAGATATAAAATTTCTGAGAATCATCATCATTTCATTTTGTATTGTTTTGAAAACTATGATTCATCTTCCTACTTTCAGCTAGAAATGTTGCCTAAATACAGTTCTATCTCTGTACAAATACTTTCTAGTGTCCATAGGCGTAACTTACTAAGGGAAAGAGGGGGGCAATCCCCCCCCCCAAAAAAAATAAGAAAATTCAGATATCACCTATTTTAAAGTAGTATTTTCCTTAATAAGAAGCATTTTCCCCTCCAATGTTACATGGCTAGTAGCATTTTGACCCCTCCCCCAATGTTACATGCCAATTTACGCCAATAGTAGTGTCTATGAGGAAAAAGTTAAATTTCAGTTAAATTAAATTAGATACACTCTAAAAGTTAATCATAGATTTACTGTCCCGAAAATTTTATGGAAAATCTCCATTTATTATTAAATGCAGGACAATTTCCGTATATCAAGAATCAGCGCTCTTCTGGAATTCACAAGAGAAAAATTCCGTAAATATACGGAAATAATGCTGGTGTCCATTTGCGAGGGCATTTTCCGTATTTTCTTGCTTTTTTGATTTTTTAACAGTGTAAAATTCTGTCTCGTCTAGTCTTGGTTCGCATTTAGTCCTGCTTTGGAAGTTTGCTGCTAAAGTTAGCCGATTGAAGCTTTGCGCTTTTATTTATTTATTATTTAAACTAACTTCTGTTGTTTTTTAATTTTCTCAAAGATTTTAAATGCAATTACAGTCTGTCAGATATCACTCAATGCTAAATTATCCTGCCCTTTTTGTCGTTCTGATATTGATTTGTTTTATGCTGTTGCAATGCTTATTGGCGAAACTAAACGGGAGATAATCTATTAGACTCGCTTCATTGTCGTTACTTTTCATATGGCCTCCAGATCAGAACTGTAATTTCATTCCCACAAATTTTCCAATCCCTCCACCATTTTCTCTTGATACGCATCCGAAGGTAGTAGAGTCAACAGGCAATTTACTTCTCTAAGATCAAGTTCATAGCTGCAGTAGAGAACTTCGAACAAAAAAGTGAAAGCTGTTGCTTTCATATAGCGTTAAGGTATGCTGTTACTGTGTGTGCGTTGCTTCTAAGCAGGCCACGGCTAAAAAGAAAGTGCTCATGCAAAAACAATTGGCTAAAATCGTCTGAAACCAGTCGAACTGATTAAGCGTGACTTCCACATCCCTCCGTTATTGTTGTTTGTCTTTTGTTTTAAGGTGAACCAGAAAGGGTACAAGGAAACCGCACGAACAAGATTGAATTTGCGAAAAAAGATTCGAATTCATTGTTCTTCAATGTCACACAGGCGGAAGTAAGATCGAAAATTTTGGAAGATAAATGAATAGTCATGGTCAAAAATTACATGCTCTGTTTTAATAATTTTAGTTGAATTTCAAAAAGTAACAGTACATACCTTTCTGTATTACTCTGAATTTTTTTGACAAATGTATATTTCGTATGCAGTTACTTGGAGTGTATTCTGAAATTAAGTATTTTTCAATGCAAGCTACACTTGCAACTAAAGATTTTTAAATTCGGTTTGCAATTTAATCTGTGATCACTTTTGGAATTAAACAAAAGTAATTTTTCTTCCACATTTCTATTGATTTTCATTTATGGTATACATCAGTAGAAGATGTTACACTGATAATGCACTACTACTCAGTTGATTTTAGAATTTTATAAGAAAAATTAATTTTAAGAGAGGAAAACTTGTATAGTGAAAAAAAAAAAAAAAGATCTAAAATTTTGCTTACTTTATCTCTAAATTCTTTTGCTTTTAAAAATGATTAATAAGTTCAGCAATAAATTTTATAAAATAAGAAACAGCAAATCCTTTCTGCTTTATAGGTTTTGTAGAAAATACTACCTCTTCATAAATGGTGCATTTATGAAATAAAAAATAAATCAATTTTACAGAGTATATTCTTTCTGAAGTACTTCGATATCTAGAAGCAAATCAGTTAATAATACTTTTTTGAAAGGGAAAAAATAATTGCATCATTCCACATCTATCCACAAAGAAAAAAGTCATTTTAAAATTTGAGACCCTTTAACCTTTTAACACTTGCTATCTTTGCTGTGAGGACTCAAAACTCCAGAAATAGACATTTTACAGAAATAAATAATAATTGTCATTTATGTCTGACATAAATAAATATAGTCATGAATTATTGTGTGCTTGACTAATTAATGGCACAGATCTTGATTAGTCAAACATTAGAAATTAAAAATGTTCAAACATTACTCAAGTTTTCAAGTTTCGATTGACGAAGAATAAATTTGATTTCAATAAAATGGTCAAGAGTGGTAATGGTTAACATAGTCACACGAGAATCCTTTACTTTTTAGGACATAATTTTCAGTAAAAATTATCAGTTATTTCTAAAATCGATGTCATAATTATTTTTTATCAGTACTGGAATCTGCTGATAGACTACCCAAATGGCTCCAAAGCTGTAAAAGTGCGGCCACACAGTGTCAAAAAAAGTTCTTCAGCTCGTACGTGACAGGCGATTCGATCGACCACCAACCATACTGTGGGCAGTTGAATCTAGTAATGGCCATAGCTGCAGTGTTAAACTTCAATAAATATATATAAATTATTCTAGCTGACTGAAACCGCAAACACATAGATATAAATGGTAATGAAAATTAATCCGCCTGAACGACTTCTGTAATTAAATTATATTTAATTATATTTATTTAAAACACACTTCAAATAAATAAATAATTGTGGCTTGGTGAGAATAGCAATCAGAAAGAATATAACGGGTATACGGCACCAACGCTGCGTTCTCTCTAACCACTTTCACCCAAGTTTGACGACCGAAACAAGATCTATTGAACATTTTTTTTTTCTTTGACTTCAAGATCAAATACGTAATGCTATGAGTTTCCAAAATAATGCAATTAATTTATTTGAAATTTCATTACCAATTCTTATTTTCCTTGACGTCAATTCAACTGGAATTGAAAAAGATATACTAATTAGTTCATTCACCTAGTGTATTCATTTTGTTAGTCAGATAAATGAAAAACAACTTGTTGCATTCATAGAAATGAGGAAAAGTTTGCTAAAATTCTCTCCAATGAAACTAATCAAGTTGAAGCTTTGAAAATAAACACATAAAATGTTTGGCACGGCATGACGGCTAAATGAAAAAAAAAGGGCAGTATACATTCATCGCTCGATTTCATTTGGTTATACTGACCGTGACATTAACCGCATGTGAAGCAAATGGTGTTTCAGGAAGAGTTGCCCAATAAAAGCATCATGCTATCGAGAACAAGGCGTCAATTGTGGTATCGGTTCGTTTCATTGTAGATACCGTCCATCAGACCATCTCTAATTGTTGAGGCTCGATTTGTGGTTACGGTCAATGATTTGGTGGAAGTCTCGAAGTACAAATGTCCATTAAAAGATATACCAGTCAGGCATCGTCTTGGTAACTTTTTTTTTACCTTTTAAAGATATCCACTGTTGTAAATGTTAACAAGACCACTAAAAAATCTAAAACACTTCTCAGGAAAATAATGAACACTGTTAGAGAGGTGACGCATTCATTCTCCCCCCCCCCATTCACTTTAAGTTCTGTTATTATGAGAAAGTGGGTTACTTATGTTTAGCTGAGGTAAAATACTATTAACATTCAGTTGACGAATATTTTAAGGCTAAATTTTCTTTCTGTTTTGTGAATATATTTTTTCGGGAAATTTTTGTACATTACATTGTTGCTAGGTTTTACAAAATATAATTTTTAAAACTGAATTTGTGTTCACCAGGTTCGAGATGTTTCGGTATACCGACCAATCACAATGAAAAAAAAAAATGTTATTAAAACAAATTTAAGAACTAATTTGAGCCAAAATTTATTCGAGAATTTTTATTCCAATAAAAGAATAAATACTGTAATTTTCCAAATTTCAAATAAAAAACATATTGCTTACTTCACATATAAAATTGTGGGGTTTTTTTTCCATAAATAAATACAGTTGTAAATTTTGAATTCTACAAACAACTCAGATTACAATACCTTTAAGATTGAGTTGTTGTCCTTTACCTCACTTTTATGATAATTTAATCGTCTACTAGTCAGTTTTAGCTTCTGTAACTTCGTGTAATTTATTAAACACGAAAGCAGAACCTTTTCTCAGCACTTGTGTTATTAATTCAGAAAATTTGATTGTAGTGAAATCATGTTTTCTCTAGCAGAAATAATGATAACTAAATAACTTCTAAAGCTACGTATCATCATAATATGAACAATTGAAAATAACTTCCGAAAGTTCGTCATGCCTTTAAATTTAAATCGTGCTTTTAGAAATGGGGAGGTTTTTTTGGTTTGTTGGTTTGGGGTGGGGTGGGGGGAGGAGGGTATTTGAGTATGAACATTTAGTGTGATTGTATATAGTTCAACGGTTAAAAATTCCAACTTTAATAAATTTAATGAAATGTAGTCTTAATATATTTACTGCATGTTTTGTTGTTAAATTTTTGAAAAATTGCACCCTGGATTTTAAATTAGAGCTCAATATCAATATTTCCCCCCCGATATAATTTTCTCTACTGCCACACATTTCTGCATCTGCAAGCTTCAAAGCCAGCATAATTGCATAATTTACATATACTCTTATAAAATTAATACTGCATGTTCTGTGAAAGAAATGTCTGTAGGCTTACTTATTTATTATAATTAAGTTTATTTATTGTCTGATAAGGGTTGTGTCACAGTGACCTCTGTACAGCAACGCTGGATTCTCTGCCTCTTCCCCCCGAAGACATTTTTTTTTTCCGTCCATCATCGAATGCAGTTCTAGCCCTTATATAAACAATTGAGGTCGTACGGGACACGCGACAGATTCCAATGATAATGTAATTAAGATATTTGATACATTAACCTAAACTGCTGCGGGCTGTTACAATCAAGATACATGTGAGAAAAGTATCTGTTAATTACAAGGAATTTTAAATATTCCTGTAAGGCACTTAAAAAAACACTGCTTTTAATTTTTGAGAATTAATTGAAAAGTGTTTATTAAGTGCCTTTTTAGGGTTAATCGAAATTATTAATGATTCTTTTACAGAGTGTTGCAGCTCGTGTACTTGTTGAAATAAAATTGAAAAGAGTCACGACCAGTAGCAACTCATGCAGTTTCTAAGACTAAGTGCAAGTAGTCTTTAGATTATGTTACGTACAGCTGCGGAAAAAAAAGGCCCACTTGTACTTTATTCAGCCGTCGTTCGTCGTACAGCAAAGTTACATACACCAGTCGTTTACGATTGACGTACACTTTAAGTTGCTATACATAAAAATTGCATAAGGGGCCGTCTCCATATTAAAATGCGCATCAACTTTTTTTTTCTATAGCAACCCCTAGATTTCACTTCATATTTCAAAAATTTTGCTCATTTTATCTCCGGATACCAATTTTCAATAAATTTGGACTGAAAATAAGTTAGTTACGAGCACCCAAATTCCTCCTCCCCCTATGTTAAAAGATTTTTTTCATACTTTAATTCATATCTCATATGATATTGATAATAAGAAGCTGAGTTTTATTCGTACTATTAGAACTAAACGACCCAAACATAATTTAATATTATTATAATTTTTAATAAAATATTAATATGAATTATGAATTATTAAATTAATATTCAAAAAAATTGTGAATAGCAACCTAGCCAAATTTTGATGGAAATAGATGCAAAAAGTGATTTTACATGTCTGTGCAAAATTTCAAATTTTTACGTTCAGTAGTTTAATTTATATTTTAAAAAATGTGTTATTTGCCTGAGTTAACGGACCGTATATAAATTTATTAAGTGGCAATTTTTTTTTAAATGCGTAAAATAAACGTAAATTAGATTTTTTTTGTGCAAAAATAGTAAAAGATATCAGCATTAAAAAAATATCAAATTTTGAAGCAAATAAATTAGAGGTTTTTACAGTTTAATGGTGATTTTATAAAGTGTATATTGTTGCGTCCGCTACCATATCCCACCAAATAAAATGTTTTCCATGTATAGTATTAGATACAGTAGATGTATGTCTTCCAATACAACGTGCTATTTCTGAAAAACAAACATCCTCAACATTCCAGGCATGAATTTGACCTTTTTGCATATTGGAAACATCAGGTTTAGACTTCCCCATACTTTATCAAACATTCAACAAACATTCGAAATCACGTTTTTCTGTCTAAATTTTCATCTATAAATTAAAATACCGCCAAAAGTCATAAGAATATTCCACATTGCAGACGATAATATTAAATGAAGAATGTGAAATAACTAACACAGTGATAATATTCTGTCGGCAAAAAAGTAAGTGCGTTTTTTACATGAAATTCAAACAAATAAATTTTCAATCATGAAACCAATTTTCAAGTTCGACCGTAGCTGTGTAACATTCGTGATTATAATCAGAAGAGCAGAGAACAGCCTCTCACTCCTGGCAACATTTCACCTGTCTAAGAGAACCTCCAAGAGAAATACTCAATAACAATTTCAAAATTAGAAAGATTTTCAAAATCGTGAGCAGTCGTTTGGCATTTTTCCTTTAAATCATGTGTACGGACCAAGGAAGTTACGGACTCAAGGGTCATTTGAACCACTGAGTAAATATTCTAAATTCTACACCTGCTATTCTTAGTACAAAAAACTTTAAGACTAGAAACAGTATTTTCCGTGAAAATAATATTTATTTCTTTTAACTCTCGCGAGCGAAATGAATGAAAGGTGATAAGTTCGGAACCTAGAAATAGCGTTTCTCAAATTGCAGAAAGTCCCTTAAAATCGTACAAAAAATGAGTCGCAATATCTCCGGAAATTATCGTAGAAAATTGGTGAAAATTTATATTTAGGGTAATTTGAAGGTTCTCTTTCGTTTAATAAAGTCAAAGTAGTCTGTTGCCATTGAAAAAAAAATTGATGCAGACTTAAATATGAAGACGGCCCCGTATGCAAATTAAATTACTGGAAAATTAAAGTATTATTTGAAAATGAATGGTATATATAACTTTGCAGTCCGATGAATAATGGCCAAAATAAAGAGCAAGTGGCCTTTTTTTCCCGCAGCTGTACCTATTAAGCAGTCTCTTTATGCTTAGTTAATAACCTCTTAGTAAAAGGGTTGAAATATTTTTTAATTTTCCGCTCTTTTTAGCGTATAAATTAACTAATATTCTGAAAAACTGTAAAAGTTTTGAAAATTTGGTAATCATACGCCTTGGCTATAAAACTTTGATGAAAATAGACTACTTTTAATAACAAGGGTTTTTTTTTTCTTTTAGTTTCAACAGGGGATGAAAAACTCTAAACAACTCAAAGCCTCCTCTAGAAAGCTTCAGCACTCTTCCAGTTATTTGTACATGTTTTGATAGGGCTTGGTATATTTTTATGTGCACAAACCTAATATAAAAATGAATAAATTGTTGAACTAAATAAGTCACATTTTGAGCTTGGTAAAAATAAACTGTTCTGTGCTGCACACTTTCAAACAAATGTAACTATGGGAAACTATACAACGAACCAAACATTGAAGTACAAGTTTTTAAAATGTTTCTAAAATAATTACAAACAAGGTGGATTTAAATGCGGACCCAAAGTTCAGGATTTTTTCCTAGGAGATTTTTTTGGGGTGTACAAACACATTATATCTTTCTTGTTTCTTTTTATGATCTATTTATCAATTACTCAAAATGATTTATTTCTGATTCATTATACGTTATGAACAATCTGCCTCATTCAGTTTATTAAACATCGATGCAAGTAATTTCGGATTAAACAATCTAATGAAACCCTTATCTTTCTTATAATTACCCACATTCTCGAGCAAAAATCACACCCTAACCTAAATATTCGTATACTATCTGCAGTTTCTTCAATGCATCTTACAATGCCAACTTTGCCATTATTGCCGAACAAGATACGACGCCGTTAAACAGGTTCGTAAATTCCGTTTCTGTTTTTCTCTTTCAGGGTACAAAAAGAAAAATTTCAATCGGTGCGCATGTGAACACGTTGTTTATCTTGCCTTATTATGTATGTCAGTAAACGAGGTCTTAAGAAGATTCATTAGCATATTATTACTTCTTTTACTGCGCTGGAAGCATTGTGCTACCGTAGTAATTTCTCTTAATTGACGATGACCGGAATATGTGCTTTCAAAATGGAACAAGAAAGATAAATCATGCAAAGTTCATCAATTATAAAAGACTTTCCAACAAATTTGCCCTATCTGTTCCCATATAGCACTGTCAGCATACATGTACACTGGTCACAGAGTAACTTTGTGACTTCATGGGATAGTATGTGCAAGTCGCGGACGTTGTGTCGACAGACAAATGGCCCTCTAGACAGTTTTTGTGGCGTCACATGGTAACCAGCATGAGCATCATACACTGTAAATAGTATCATACACAGTATCATACACTGTAAAAAAAATTCATTGAACTTTCCTTGAAAATAATGGGCAACAGAGGTGGTCTGGAATTACAAGAAACGTTACATGAAAATATCAAGAACTTTACTAAACAACTCAGTAAAGATCCATTAAATTGTATTGTTCAGTATAAATTTTTCAGTAAAGTTTCTGGTATTTTCAAGTAATGTTCCTTGGAATTCTAGAAAACATCAGCTGCCCATTGTTTTCAAGGAATTTTCCAATTTTTTTTCAGATTTTTCCCAGAACTTTTCCAGATAGATCATTTTTAAATGAACTGCGTGATTTTTAAGCGAATTGTGAGAACAATATTCATAAAACAACGGTTAAATTAAACAATTAAGTTTTTAGATGGAAATGTTTACTTTCTGTAATGGCATTTATGAATGTAACTTTTCCCATTATTTCCAGAAAAATTTATCCTTTATCACCGTTTGGTCCCTCTCCGAAATTTTTTTTCTGGGTACGGCCCTGCGTTTACATCAGAACGTTGCGAAGTGTAACACCTCCACGGCGTCACTGCCAGCATGATTGCTGCAGTATGTTGTATATGTAAAACGATTAATTAGCTTGTTTGCACGCACGGCAGCGATTCCCCTTCTGTGTTGCGTGTTCTTTCTGCGCACTGGTGCTTGAATACCCTACCTTTGTCCCAGAAAGGATGAAAAAAAAAATGTTTCTGCCGTAACGTCTTTAAAAGCAAACAGCATTTCATCCTTTAGAGCGTTATCTGTTAAAAGCTATTTTATGAGTCTTGCAAAGGAACTACAAATTATGCGATCGATATTTTCAACGAATTGTGTGTTTAATTCATCGTGTGAAATGTGAATAACCATCCTTGTAAATAAAAAACGTCGAAGATTTATGTACTTGTGTGATAGTTGTTTTATACTTTAGTTTAATTGATTCGAGTTTTTTTTTTTTTATGATAAATTACTTTTCAGGAACCATATTGTTACACACGTCACACACATATAAAAAAATTCGCAAAGAATGTCTTTATTTAACACTTTATTTTTCATAAACTATTAAATGTCTCCGTCTCTACTTGTTCTTTTTTTATTTCAAATACAAGCATATTAAATAATCTTAAATTGCAAAATTTTAAGAATCATTTTTAAGTAATCACGCCATTCCTTATATGAAAAATCCTCGGGGCTGTTTACTGGCAATTAAATAAAAATACTTAGTCAAAAATACGGAAATATAAACATGACCCATAAATATTACCCAAGCATACTGCTGCTCTTGAAGGAGGTTTCTATTGAAATTTTGCGGTCATGAACGCAGATTTTTCGAGGACCATAAGCACCTAGGGCAAGAAGGTTATGATAAATAACGTTTATGGCCAACCGTCTATTGGAATGCCGTTCTCCAACACCTTTGCCTTGAGCAATGCAATTAAAACAATCCAAACGTCTGCACCTTAGACAACTGGATCGCATCTTTGTTTACTTTATTATTTGTAACTAGCTGAAGTACCCGTTCTTCGCACGGGAATGAATGGACTTTTTGATATTACGATTTGTGGCGATTACTATTCATTGTAATAAACAGATATAGCAAAATTGATATCGCGTTATATTGTGTTCAATAATCATGCATACCGAATTTCAAGGCAATCGTTTGTACGGTGCAGAAGGCGATGCGACGTAGCGCAATCTAGGGGCGAGTTTTAGCAAAACGGATACGGCGAAAATATTTTTCGCATTCAGATATCGATGTATACGAATTTTCATGACGATCGGCTGAATAGTCCTGAAATTCATGTGTGGACGCAACATCGAGTGGCAAGTTATAGGAAAATGGATAGCGCCAAACTCATCCCCGTGTTCAAATATCTATGTATACCTATTTTCATAGCAATCAGTTACCATCTAGTGGTCAGTTAACCATCTAGTGATTAATTAAGGTAATGATTTGCTACAGCGCCGTCAAGTGGCGAGTTGTAGCAAAATAGATAACGCCAAAATATTCTCATTGTTGCAATAGCTATGTATACTGATTTTCATAGCGACCGTTTGAATGGTCAGGAATTTGGCCTGCTGCAGGGTCATCTAGTGCCGAGTTAAAACAATAATGCATTGCAGTGCCATCTAATGGTGAGTAACATCAAAAGGAACACAGTTAGAATATATTTTTTGTGCTCAAATGTGTAAGTATAAAAAATTTCATGCCGATCAGTCGAACGGTATAGAGGTTGATGCGTTGCAGTGCCATTTAACGGCAAGTTACAGCAAAATGGATACTGAAAAATATTCTCCGTGTTCTAATATCCGCGTGTACCAAATTTCATCGAAATGGGTTGGACGATATTCGCATAGCAAACGGCTAAACGGAATAGAATTCGACGTTCTGCTGCGCCACCTAGTGGCAAGTTAGAGGAAAACGTATAGCATAAGAACCTTCTCCATGATAAAGGACTTAGGTGAACCAAATTTCATGGTGATCGGTGAAACGGTGCTGAGTTTTTCAACCTCCTACACACATACCAACATTCATTTCTATCTATCACCAGTCTTATTATATATACCAGTCTCAAGTAAAATCCAGTTTCAAATCTAAGCCTCGCCAAAGTGCCAGCATACGCCATTTTGCAAGAGTTTTTTCAGGGAATCATTCGAAGCATTGACTTAGCAGCAATCAAAATGGGAAATGGTTCGATCGCCAGACATTTTTTTGAAAAGTGGAATCCCTTAATACAGCCTCATTTTTTAAATTATCAACTATAACATGTTTTATTCATCGTTACCTCGATGTACTAAATGCGAAGATTTCAATTTTCTAAAATTTGACGGATTCCCCCCAAGTTAAATCAATGTACTCAATTGGCGAGAATTCTGAAGCTACATCGCTTGAAATGCCCTAATAACTGCATTATTTCTGCACGGATAGTTAAAATTTAATGCTGTATTCTAAGAAAACCTATACACTTGTTTTCAAAAATGCTATTCCCTTAAGCTCTCAGTAAATTGCGCCAAAAAGCCTAAAACTGTGCAAACCGCTAGAACTCACTTTCTAAAAATCGGCCTATCAGCCATTTTATTTTTCGCCAAAGTAAAAAAAATTACATATTAGTCTCGGAAATCTTCGATCCTCATTGTTTTGCGTATAAAACATTTCATTCCTGCTCTCATTTCTTATGCGCACACGATATTATAATTAAAAAAATAACCTTACAAATATAAACTAAAAAAATCATTATTATTCTTTTTTTTTACTTTAAGAATTTAAAACATTTTATTCGGCAAAATCGCCACACATGGCAACCAAGATGCTTATTTCACACTTTCACTACAGGGGTTACAATTACATAAAGCTTTCTGCGTGGAGAACATAAAAAATCTCTTAAATTCCGGGAACGGGTGGACTTTCAAAGTTTTAAAGTGGACTATCATTTATTCTATATTATTTTACATATATCTGTGTAAAATTTCAGGCTGACAGGTCCATTTTTGTGGAATTGTATACTTCCCAAATCAACAAATTGACAAACAGAATTTCATTTTTATTTATAAGATAACCTACGCTTGTTTTTAAAAATACCCTCTCATTAAATTGCGCCAAGCGCTAGAATCATAGAAAATCTGACACACTTTCAGATTTTAAATACGCACTAAAGTGCTATATATAAAAAGAGTTATAATCCATAGGTCTTCCCTATTTTCGTTCCTTATTTTATTAAGTTGGAAAGTGTATCATTATTCATGAGTGTGATTAAACAAAATTAAAACTGATATTTCTAACATCCTTTTTTCTGGATGTAATATATTAGAAATAGATGCAATAAAGCTGCTCAGAAAAATGCACAATTCCAACTGAATGAAAATTTCAAAAACTTATACGCAGGTGTATTCATAACCCAAATAGCAGACTATTAAATTACGATAAATAGCGCCAAGCGTTAGAATCCTCTTCAAAATCGCACATCAACCCCTTCTATTTTTCGCCCAATTAAAAAGTTGCACATTTATTTTCGGAAAATTTCCAAATTCTATTTTTCTTTTGAGTATAAATCATTTCATTCCCACTCTGATTTCACATGCACACGATATTTTAATTTAAAAACAACCTTACAAATAATCTAGTCAAAATAAAAAAAATCGTTATTCTTTTATTTTTACTTCAAGAGTCTGAATCATTTAATGAACTGCCGAATGTGGCAACCTAGATAAGCTTAATTGTCGCTTAATGCACTGTGGGGTTACAATTACGAAATGGCGGAAAGCAAAAATTAGCCTTTTGCGATACGTTTTTATCGATATTTCCTAAAAAAGTTCGAATTTTGAAAAAATCGCTTCGAGGTGTGTCGGGACCTGTCATGGAGAATTTCCGTTCAAAAATTGGTAGGTCTACGATCACCCGTTTACGAACTACGCGAGACACAGACAAACAAACAGTTTACACACATTGTTTTATTAATATAGATACCAGTCTCAAATAAAATCCAGTTTCAAATCTAAGCCTCGCCAAAGTGCCAATATACGCCATTTTGCAAGAGTTTTTTCAGGGAATCATTCGAAGCATTGACTTAGCAGCAATCAAAATGGGAAATGGTGCGACCCCCAGGCATTTTTTTGAAAAGTGGAATCCCTTAATACAGCCTCATTTTTTAAATTATCAACTATAACATGTTTTATTCATCGTTACTCCGATGTACTATATGCGAAGATTTCAATTATCTGAAATTTGGCGGAATTCCCCCAACTAAAATCAATGCACTCAATTGGCGAGAATGCTGAAGATAGATCGCTTGAAATCCCTTAATAACTGCATTATTTCCGCACGGATCATTAAAATTTAACGCTGTATTCTAATAAAACCTTTGGACTTGTTTTCAAAAATCCGTTTCCTTAAGCTCTCAGTAAATTTCAAGCCGGAAACAGTGCAACCCGCTAGAACTCACTTTCTCGGCATTTGAGCCATTTTATTTTTTCGCCAAACTAAAAAATTTTAACATATTAGCCTCGGAAATCTTCAATTCTTATTGTTTTGCGTATAAAACATTTCATTCCTGCTCCGATTTCCCATGCACACGATATTATAATTTAAAAAAATAACCTTACGAATATAAACTAACAAAAAAAAATCATTATTATTCTTTTATTTCTACTTTGAGAATTTAAAACATTTTATTCGGCAAAATCGCCACACATGGCAACCACGATAGTTATTTCACACTTTTTTCACTACAGGGGTTACAATTACGGAAAGGTTTTTGCGTGGAGAACATAAAAAATCTCTTAAATTCCGGGAACGGGTGGACTTTCAAAGTTTTAAAGTGGACTATCATTTATTCTATATTATTTTACATATCTGTGCAAAATTTCAGGCTGATAGGTCCATTTTTGTGGATTTGTATACGAATCAAATCCACAAACAAACAAACAAATAAACAAACAAACAAACAAACAAACAAACAAACAGAATTTCATTTTTATTTATAAGGATTAAACAAAGAGATAACATTTTGAAATCGTTGTATGAGAATCTCTCAACATTTTTTAAGAACTCTTTTTTTTTTTTTTAACAGGCCTGTTTATTTTCAACTACGCATCAAGGTCGAGCCTCTTAAAAAAAAGCGTAATGGAATTTTAATAACTTTTTTCACTTACATTGATGAAACTCAAGTGGCATGAAAGTTTCTTTGACCTGTGTTTAAAAATTGGTAAATATTGTAACATCAAAAGATTGAAATAAACTTGGTTATGCACAAAGCGTTTTTTAATGATAATAAGTTCTTCAGACTTATTTAGCATACTGCTTCTTTTTGCACCTTAAATCTGTTTACTTATTATTAGTAAAATATTCGTATTTTGAAATTGTCTATTTAACAAGACTCTATAACAGCAATAAGAAAATGTAACCTGTATTTATAAATCTGCCAAAATAAACGAGGTTTCTTTATTATAAATTTTAGTAGTCCGCTGTTGTTACCAACAGGAAGTCTTCAACATTCTCTGAGAACCAATGTCTCAGAATACATTTGTATTGTTCAAAGTACATTTGTAATAGTGTGCTTTTCGTTGTTTTATTTAATGCAAAATTTTTATTTAACTTTTTTTTAACGTTTTTGCATTAACATTGCTTTTTTTTTATTGCAGGCATTCTTGAAAAAAGTATCAATTTTGAAATGTTGTTTTGTTTTTTATATTATTTTTGTACTTTTGTTTTGAATTCTCATTTGCTGGATGGTGTATTAGGATATTCATATTACGTAAGTTTAGCTGTTTTATATTACATATATATTTATATAAGCTTGTTGTGAAGGTAATTACAACGGGCGCCAGAAAAAACATTTGAAAAAAATATGAACTCAGTATAATCTTCGTCCATTTAAAATAAATATATATTCAATTTTTATTACATACCGAAATCGAATTTCTTGCTCTTCTGGACACGTGCGGAAACGTTTTGCATTCGAATAATTTTGTTTTGTGGGAACAGCCCCCCCCCCCCCATCATTTTATATCAATGCTTCATGCAAAGGAAATCATTTTATTTCTGAAAAAAAATTAAATAGGGTAATCTTGAAAAACTATTTTAAACGAATTGAAATAACGTCAATTGCGACAGCCAATTCGTTCAATTAGTGTCAGTTGCGACAGCCAATTTTGTCTCTCAAATGTCTAGCTTTTTTACTCTTGAAAATAAAACGTAGCTGAAAATAGCAAAAAATCGCTCAGAAGTGGAAGAACGGTTAGATTTTTAGATTTTTAAAATAGTGCAGATTGTTTTCTATGTTTTTATACATATTTATGAAAATTTTCATGTGAATTGTACAAACGGTGTTGATTTTACTGCGTTTTTGTGCTTAACTTTTCAATCTTTTTGCAGTAATCGTGGATTAAGTAAGGTTAATCTTCGAATGGTTGAACAGGAATTGTTACACAGTCAGTGAGTCAGAGATCAGCATAACTATATAGTAGGATGTGTACTAAATGAATAAATAAATGAAAAGAAGAATAAAATAAACAAACAATAGTTAGAGCATTTTCTTGTGCATAATTTTTTATTTCCATTTCCTAAGAATAATGATTCGTATCAGGTTTCCATCGGAACTTCTTTCACTATCACTTCATATATCATTCATTTTATCTTAACATGTCAAGCTTTTTATCTTTTTCCTCTGCATAATGGCAATGCTTCAGTTTGTAAAATAAATCCACATTTGGTTTGCGGATATTATGACCTACTAATGCACGTCGGCTGTGTTTCAGCTCTCTATCTGCTGCCTATATTGAATTAGGAAAGAAAGAAAAAAACATCGTATTTTTTTTATTTGTCATTCCAATAATGACTTATCATTTTTGGAATGATTGATTCATTTCCTGGTGAACCTACTTTCTAGGTAGATCATACAATAACGAAAAGACATTTTTCTCTCCGATTCGCGATCCCGCCTATCTTGGGCCTCCATGACACCTGGATAACTCCTCGCTTAAGAGAACAATCTGTATGAAAAATGTCCCCCGATATGACATCACAAAAGCAGGCTTTTTTTTTCTTTTTGAGAAAGAAAAGTAAACCGTTGACCAGAGTGACCCTGTGCAATACCGCAATAAAGAAGAATTAGGTTTATGTCTCGATTTCCAGCCTTGGGTATGCAGTTTTAGGGCATAGTTCAAGACTAGCAAATTCGTCGGCATCTTTTTTGGAAAAAAGGAAAATTGAAAAAAAGTACGTTTTATGGTTGAGTCATAATTCCTCACTACCTGTTATCTTCTATATAGATGTTTATACTTTAGTTCAAAATTATAAGAATAGCGAGGTCGCAAGAGAACTATAAAAAAGCGTTAGCTTAAAAATAAAAAATCTTTACAATGGTGCAAAAATTTCGCACTCTGTTTAATAAAATATTACTTTATAAGTGTTGCGGAAAAGATAATAAAATGTCATGCTACTGTAAAAGTGCTCAATTATTAAGATAAGAATTTTTGGGGGACATTCTTATTTATTTATGGTTGATTTAATTCAGTATCTTTCACCTGCATCGTATGCACTACAAAGCATTTCAACGGACATGGCAACCATCGTAGCAACTGATGTTTTTGTGATATTTGCAAACCTCTCGCTATTGTGTGAGAAATCTGATTTTGACAACAAGGAACAGAGTTAAATTCAAAAGTTGTTGCGCGATTATAAAAGATCGTTAATACAGTCAACTCCGGTTATAGTGAACCTCTGGGGACCGGCAAATTTCGTTCACTATAATCGAATTTCTCTAGAACCGATGTTCCGATGTCCGATAACAATAAAACCATTCAAAATTAGAAAATAGAATTGTATACAAGTAGTGAAGACTTATTAAGTAAATCAAACATAATGAATCACATTTATAGTTCTAGAACTAGTTGTTATGTAAAAATAAACACAATTAATCCCATTCACAGAAATAATGTACATTCCATTCAGTTGGCAAAAAGTACTGTCGCTTTTAACCTGTGATATTGCATTGAGAATGGAAAATGAAATCGTCCAAAATCAAGACGAAGTTTCATCTTTTGGTTCACCTTCAAAAGTGCCCTGATTTTGTTAATGAGTGCCTTTAAAGGGTAGGATGCATGACAGCACTGAAAAAATTATTACCCCCCCCCTCCAGCCCCTTCCCCTTGTTTAGTATAAGTAAGTTAGTCTAGACACTGGCAATTCACCTGTATTTCGGAACAGGTGCTTGACAATCTTTCTGTCTACTCGAACACAAAAGAGACACTCTTCGTGGGATTCGAACAACATTTCCTCTACCGTCCAAAATTTTTTAAGTTCACTATAACGGAAAAACGCTATGTACATTTCTAATGTATGTGAATCGGGACTAAGGAAATGCGTTCACTATATCCGGGTTCACTATATCCGGAGTTGACTGTATAGATTGATTGACACTAACGGATTCAAAGGGGTGGCGATCGTGCTTCCTCTCTGTGCACTTAAACCCACTATTGAACCTATTTTAAACAATTCGCCTTCAACATTTAAAAGAAGGAATTCTGGGCCACCGCGGAGCATTCAAAGAACCATTATGGGGAGCAACATCGGTCAAAAAAGGAGAATCTTCTCCGTTACGTCTTTTTATATGATGAGAGCGAATTGGATAAACATGGGTGAAAAAGAGTGAACCATCTCTAATATGCTTTGTCCTATACTTATCGCACTCTCCCTTGAAACTTTTCTGGATCTGCCAAGATTGAAATCGTTAAGCAAACCTTTAACTTTATTCCACCGGCATATTATGTTTTGAAGTGTGTTAGAGATAATTTCACTTGATATCGCACATTGACACCCTTTTTTTTTTGTTTTTTTTTTTTTTTGTTTGTTTAGTAGAATACCAATACAATGACAGAATTTGCGTAGTCATTTGTCACTCAACTGACACATGAGTAACGTCACGTTGAAATACATTTTATATTAAAAGTAAAAATTTACTAATATGCAAATGCAACCCTGTTCATCAACATTATTTCCTTTAACAAAAAGCAAACATTAGAAGGTATTTTTATAAACAAAATTTTAAAAATATATCAAATCGTATAGATTTTCTTTTTATTTTTTATTTCTATTTAATCCCAGCTAGAAAAAGTCCGCACTTTTTTGCAAAAAAGTACAGATTGTACACAATTTGAGCATAAAAGTGGATATTTTTGAATATTTTGAAAGTATACACTTTTTGTGCAAATTATATGAAGTTTTTATGCATACTAAAAAGTGCATATTCTATAGTGTCAAAAGCTGTGAACAAAGAGTGTATACTTTTCAAAATATTCACTTTTTATGCAAATTTTTTGAAAAAAAAAAAAAAAAAAAATGCAAACATTTCCTAGCTGGGATTTACACAGTTTGAAACAATTTTCGAAAAATCTCAAAATCTAATGAATATTTTTTTTTTTTTTTTTGAAACTCGATGCCTATAGTTTAAGTTAAGTGACCACCTATCACATCACCAGATTTTATTTCATTTGATTCAGCCAGTTTTAGGTGATGCGCGAATAAAAAAGCGTCACAGACAGAATGACAGAACGAAAGACAGACAAACTTTTTTGGACGATCGTACTGGGGTCCCTAATGCTTAAAACGGAAATCGAAAATTTTTTTTTATTCCGGGTGGTGTACAGGCAAAGTCTAATTTTATTTATTTAGATACATGAAAGTTCCCATTCCGAAATTGAAACAACAATCACTTCAAACTTCAGTCATGTCGAATTGACCCGTCTGGTGGTTAGAATGCTCGCCTACAACTTCTTGGCTCCTTAGTTCTATCCCCAGTCTCGGAAGCTTGAAGAATGTAGTTTGAAAATAAAGTTCTTATATACGTATGATAACAGATGGCAGCACTAAAGTTCAAAGAAAGGAGGAATAAGTCTAGAGAGGGTGTAGCTACGACGTCACGAGTGTATCGCCGCGTCCGCAATATCTGCCGTTTTTGGCATCAAGAACTCTCTGATTGAGCAAGAGCACTGATTGGAAAGGATTACCATACTTGGTGTCAATGAATTTTATTAGCGCGCCAAATATTTTTATATTAAACAAAATTGCTTTTTCTTTCATGAAAGAGGACTTTTTTTTTTTAATTATTAATGCGTTTGAGATTACATATGTCGTGGATATGGCTATGCAGTCGAACTCTGTATTTATAAGATGAAGTACTGACTAATTTTATTTAGAACCAAAAATTTTTCGTTTTGAACTGCACCTCCATGGAAACAAAACTACATCCAGAATGGAAGATATGTTGTAAAGCATAAGAAAAAATCCCCCATACACTTAAACGAAGTATTTATTATTTTCAAACTGAGCTAAATATAATCCCAATTATTTAAGAACTTGGACTATTCAAAAGATTTTCAAGTGTTCTCATATTTCCAGCAGTAAATAATTTGATAATATGAATCTGTCAAATAAAAAAAATCAGATCAGAACAAAAATAAGATTTATTCAAGCAATAGAATTTAAAATGAGAGAGCAATAAACTAACTCTCTGCGAAAACAAATATTGCCGGGGAATAGCAACCCTATATGCTATGACGTGCATTTCTTGTCCAATCAGAGAGTTGCTGATGCCGAAACAGGTAGCTATTGTGAACATGCTCGCCGCCCCTCTTGTGATGAAGATCACATACCTAATTTAATTATCATTTAATTTGGTTTTTTTTTAATGCAATCTATCCAAAATTCAAGAATTCTAAATCACTTCTGTTTTTCATTTTACTGCCATTTCGGTTTTTAAATCCGTATATTTACTTTTCCTGTATGCACTATTCTTTTTGTTCTTAATTGTTTCGTCTCTTCAGACCGGTGTGCTAAAAATAGATTATATTGCGTCCGTTTGCAAAATCAACGGCCTTTTTGAGTTTCTCCTTGGCATCCTGCTGGCGTAAGTTATTTAGTTGTTCCCCTGCGACGACTTTAAAATTATTTGTTCGCGATTACGTCATTGTAATTTTATTGGATTAACTGTTAGGGTTGCTCTGGAATTGGCGCTATTAATCTCAGCCAAGTTATTGTTCTCGCCAATGTGTAATTATGTGCTGGTGTAATTTTTAAATTATTCCACCTTAATTTCACTGTCCATATAGGACGTCATTTTATTTTCGCTGAGCCACCACCGCCCGTTATAATTATGTTTCAATAGTATATGTTTAATAAAATAGTTTCAAGAATTTAACGTCTTTATTTTATTGCAACTATAAGTGTATTCGAACCTGGATTATCATGTATCACAACGCAGTCTTTAAATTTAAATCAGCCCAACCAAATAACCTTCTTTACACCTCTCTAGACTTTTCCCTCCTTTCTTTGAATTTTAGTGCTGCCATCTGTTATCATACGTAAAAACTTTATTTCCGAACTGCATTTTTCAAGCTTTCGAGACTGGGGATAGAACTAAGTACACCACCATTCGTTGAAATCAACCGACCACGCTCCTTACATTTTTCCGTCTAGATCCCCACAATTAGTGCACCATTTAGTTTTCACTTTTTACCCACAAGCAGAGGTGCTCAGATTTTGTTCATTTTTTTTATTTTAACTTTTTCTAGCTGAGACGATTTTGAATGTAAACGCTCATTGCTTGAGTGGGGAAAAAATTTCTTCTGTAATTTATGCACGACCCCTGAAATGCGGTCATCCGACGTGATTTATTTCCCTTCGAGAGTCATTGAACAGTGATTTAAGTTAGCATAGTTTTAATCTTTATACCTCTGACACTTTTAAAAATATATTTCTCAAATTTTGTACATCACTTCATTAGTGTATGTGACATATTTTACGAATTGGGATTTTTTTTTGTTCGGGGGGGGTAGTATAGAAATTTAAAAAGTGTAACTTTTTGAAAATTAACGAGAGGACTTTTTTTTCTCAACGGAGTTTTATTTTTTACCTTATTTTGAACATTTTTTTCAGTGTATGCTGTCCACTTATCCGTAATAGATAAAGAATTAAGCCCGTTATCACTTTTTTGAGTCACCCTGTACATAGATGTGTGTGCGTGTGTGATTTAACGTATACGTATTATAGCTAACTATAATATTTCATTTGGAGTTAAGAGGCAGGAAATTTAGAACCATGGGCACCGGCCACAGAGGGCAAGGGGGGCAATGGCACCCGCCTGGATTTTTGTATGCAGTGCTTTCCCTTGCGTTTTTGCTCTTTCCAACATGGTAACCATACATTGAAGTAGCCTTTCCCCCCCCCCCGGGAAATATTCTGCCCGCGCCAATGTTTAGAACTACTTTTACAAATATATTTTGACACTTTTGTCTTGTTATACCCTCCAAAAAAAGTATTCGAGCAAGAGAGAAATTTCCTACGTTGGTTTCGTATATTAAAAATTATTTATCATAGAATATGAATTAGGCTATGTATAAATATGACTTTCCATATTTCTATCAAGTTGTGCGTTTTTCAAAAACTCAATTATTATTCGCAAATCTAAAATAGGAAATTTCTCTCTTGCTCGAATACTTTTTTTTGGAGGACATAAACCACTAGCATTTTTTTCTGAAAGTAATTCATTGAATATTTCCTGTTGCATTACTTCGCATACACTGACGATATGTTCACTACATTCATGCTAAAAATCATTATTAAGTCTTAAGCTGAAGTTTCTAAATTTTGATCTGAGCATGTCAATTATGGCCACTCTTCCTTTTAAAAATTCTGTTGCTTTTATATTGAGCATGTTCACCCTCTCAAAAAAGTATTCGAGTAAGAGATAAACTTCCTACGTTGGTTTCGTATATTAAAAATTATTTATCACGAATTAGGTTATGTAGGCTTATAACTTTCCATATTTCCGTAGAGTTGTGCATTTTTCAAAATAATTATTCGCAAAGCTAAATAGGAACTCGAATACTTTTTGAGAGAATGTACTAAAAAAATCTCCTTGGCAAAAATAACGCATTTGCGAATTGTAAACAAACACGTCTCCTAAGCGACGAAATTAAATAAACTGAAGTTGTTCGTAAAGTCAAAAGAAACTGATAGCCACTGATAGCACTAAACACACGCATTCCAGTTTTCTTACGTAAACTCGTGCAACGAGTTTGTCGTTTACGAATGCACCCTGTATCGAGTTGCTCTATCGATTTTACGATTCTAAAAGGCAGTTACTAATGCTGATCAGAGCTACTTTTTAGCGAAATCTGCTGCGTATTTTAGGAGGAACTCAGGGTTAACTCGAATTAATGAAACCTGACATTTTGAACAGTCACACTAAAAGCGTGGTTTTTTTTTTCTTCTTCTGCTCAACAAAACTTGTGCAATGCTACAATCAAAGAAGATCAGCCGAAGTCCGTGGTTTGACGGGATTTACATCTGACTTGTGCTTTCGAACAAGCAAGAATGTAGCTCTTTGCTTTGTTAACAGGTCTTGTTATAACTTGTTGAAAGAATCAAAAAATATAGTGGCTGATCATTAGGATAATGTCGGTTGCGTATAATTTTCATACATTTGTGCGGTTATTTAAACCTATTTGCTCTGCTTGTATTTTCGAATTCAAAAATTCACTGGGTAATTTGATAAAAGTTAAAAAGGACTTTCTGCACTTGTATATTCTTCGGAAGAATCAGTATGTTGGTGGAACTTCCTGAACACCATGCGATAGTTCTAATACTTATAGTATCATTCTATTTGTAGTGCTCTAATAGCGCAGATACTTTTTTCTAATGCTATGAGCACACACGACTTTAATTTGGGCAAGAGGTGCTTATACCACTCTAATTTTACACGAGGACATTGCCCAGTGACAAATTTTCGATGTACTCTAGTAGCATATCCTATAATGCTTATAATTTCATAAAGATGCATAAAATTGTTTACTAATGGTTAATGACTTATTGAAAGAATAATCTTTATGTATTTTGTCTGCATGTATATGTTCTTATTTAGCAGCTCAAGGGTGATAAGTATGGTTCAAGGATTATGTTCAGATTGAAGACAGCTTGGTTGTTGCCAAGGTCCAAAAATTGAAAACTGTTTTGTCACAAAAATGTTGTACCTTGAAGGTACCATTTAGCATTTAATTTTACCAAGCTAAATGCAGTATTCTAACAGTAACTGACTTAAGTTCAGTTTTCTTAATTTGAAAATTATGGGCAATTTTGAAATTATGGCGTGTGAAAACAAATGCTGAGTAACTGTTTTTCTAATTTCATGAAGTGTTTCAGCATACCATGGTTTAGTGCTGGTTACTGGATAGATTAAAAAACTTCTGTTTTAAATGTAAACTACGAGTAAAATAAGTTGCTTTTTTTAAATTAAAAAACAAACTCTATGAAAAGCGAAGTAGCGTTCGCTTGCTATTGACAACAAATGTGTACTTAAAATTTAATTGAATGTCACTTTAATATTTCCATTGTAAAATAATAAATTAAAGTTCATTATATATTTGAGCAGTATTACGTACAGTGAGTAAGTGAAATATTACAACAAAAAAAGAGCATTTTAATTCATCGTATCATGTTAACAGCTTCCTGCTGTTTCAAAGGTTGCTTTCTAAAATTTTAAGTTGTTTTAAAAAGCTAAAAATTGGTATTTTGAAATAAAATTTAGCATAGCGCTTTATGTAAACTGTTTGTTAGATAAAATTTCAACGAATGTTTTTATGGCAATTTCACTTTAAAATACCAGAAAGTTTTAATTAGATCCCATATGGTGTTATTTCTAAACGACTGCATGCGATTTGTTTGTTGGCATACTTGATCTAAAGTAATTTTCCCATATACAGGTCACGAAATGTGTTAATTTTTGTGTACAACTTTCGTCCTAAAGGTAGCTTTCACGTCAGAATTTTTCGTTACTTTTTAAGTATGGGACTACTGGTTGAGGATTTTCAGTGGATCCCGCAAGTTTTCCAATAACCACTTGAAATTTCTTCCTTGAAAAGGTCAATTAGTTGTAGAGTTTGAAATGATTGTGCATCACATTGTGTGATTTACTGAAATTCATGAAAAAAGGCCACGGGGGTTTTGTAATCTTTAGGGAGTTAACAGACTTGTTTTTATTTTAACAAAAGCTTTTACTGAGGATTTTGAAGTGGCAGCTCAGATCTGATCCACTGAATTTTATATTTGATTTAAAATGACATTGGACATGTTCTCAATCATGTTTATAACCAGAAGATCTTATTGTCTTTCAACTGAAAGATTTTTGGTAGGTTGAGTTGTGCACGGTCTTCAGTTTTTAAGGTGCTGCGAATCGCTAAATTAAGCTGTATGGTTGGATTGATGGAAAAATTTGAAGCTGCTTCATTGTACGGAAACGTTGTGGTCATGTGCGTAGCCAGAAATTTTTCATGGGGGGGGGGGGGGTGCGACTACTACAACTCATATGTATACGTGTGAAGAATAACCATTTTGAATGGCAAAAAATTCCTCATGGGGGGGTTATGATCCCCCTAACCCCCCCCCCCTTGGCTACGCCCCTGGTTGTGGTGTATGCTGGATTCCAAAATTGGCTACCTCAATCCAGTGAGTGAAATGCGTATGGTAGAAGCAATTTTTTGCCGATTTGTAGTCGGAGATATCGATTTTCTTAAAACTGATTGAAATAAATTCCAGAGTTAAGCTAATAAAATGTGAAGTTTGATATTCGTCAGCTTCTCGATTAGCTTATCAAACTCAAATTATAAATCAGACACTGGCAATAGTGGGTATAGGATACTTCATTCCTCTTTTCACTCAAAGTACTTCAAAACACTGTAAATGCAAATAAGAAAATAGTTATTCTTATGTCTCTCAGTTAATTTCTAAATATAATAGAAAATGGACATGCATTGGTTATATTTATAAAAAGTTAAATAATTACATTCATAATTAGATCCCACTGTGCCCCGTAGTAATGACTTCATTAAATATCTTCAAAAAAGGTTTCTCTATCTGCTTCTTACTTACCGATTGTAGTACAAAAACTATATTTTACAAAGCAAACAAAAGAAAAATACGCCCCACATATGTGTAATCTTTGAAATGTCTTATTTCACCTATTCTCCCTTTTTGACCCATCAGTGGCCGAACGCACTTGCACTGTTTACTGGGAGACGAAATGTGCCTGGTTCAAACCCAGGTCACGTCCGCCATCTAGCCGTTCGGAGTATTCCGTGGTTTTCTCCGAAACTTCGAGTTAGGACCTTTTTAGAATCCCCTGGAGGGCACCCCCTCCCCCTGGGCCGTAATCCCTAATTTCATTTCTCCAATCCTTTAATTTCCATTAGAAATTCACTACCAAAAAAAGTGAATACCACAATGATATATTGACAACTGTCATAAATTTCGGGAATTGTTCTAGATATGTACACACCTTGTACATAAAATTTTTTACTTTGTTCGGCAGATTCAAGTTGGTAAGAGAAGGCTACTATCAACTATGAAGCATGTTATCTCCAATTTTGCATTTAGAAAATTCCAGTGTTATAGTAAACTATCGTATTGGGAAGAAATAAGTCCGATATAGATTTTCGGCTTAACTTTGGCTGCCAAGTATATATTTAAATTGGGGAGGGGGGGGAACTAATCGTGTGGGAATGCGGGTGACGACCTGCTATTCCGTGTTGCAATATCTGGGTGACGACTTGGAATATTGCAACACACCAAATAGGCCCTCCTTCCATCTAGTTAAAATTTTATTTCGCATCTAGGTTCTTATCATTATCTAGGACTTTATTTCTTTCTATAGATAGATTAAACGAGGTCTTTCTTAAACTTTTGAAATTAAATCTTTGCTATTCCGGGCTCGGTTATTATTCTTTATGGCACTTGTAAAAAATATCAGATGACAAATATCAGTTTTGTCATCACAGCTATTTAGAGCACAAAATTGTATTTTCACATGTTAGTACTTCTGTGTATTTAGATGTCCTTTGCTCGTATGTTTACTTGTTCTGTTTCATGTTCTGTCTGCTACAGTCAGTCTTTATTGGTCACTAGCAAGACAAATTCAAAGAAAGACTGGTACCGTTTCGTAGGAATAAGATTAGGATGCTGTAGAGTAAAACATATTCTAGTTTCTGCATGAATTAATCTATTTAGATTACAGTGTAGTATTAAGATTTTGTAAAGTGTAATGGCTTTCAAAGTTTTTCAGATGGCTCACTGGCCGCACTAGTGACCCGACTATGAGACAAGTACGCTGATCGAAAGCCGCACAGGAAAGTTAATTACTTTGAAATCGTTTCATTGAAAAGGTATGTATTGATCTTCAAGCGACTTAGCTATTGGAATTAAAAGTAAATTTAAAATAGAAGTCGTAGAGTTACCTCCTCAGAGGATGGGGATAACAATAGTCAAAGTAAACCACAAATGCTTTTGTAAATAATAGTATTTAACTTTCAATATGGTAATTTAAGTTAAACATTACAAAATTTAAACAGTACACTATTCAAGTAATGAAATAAACTTAAAACTACTCTTAAATCAATTACAGTATTTCTGTGCTGTTAACTTAATGTAAAAATTGAGTCTAAATACATTTTTCTGTTTAAATACTTCAACAAATTTATTACAACAGATTTATTCGTTATTCTGTTAAAGGGGGGGGGGAGACTTCTGTGTAGTGAAACTGCTGAGTAGTTAAATTTCTCAGTTTGTTAAAATTGTGTAGTAAAATTGAATAAAGAATTCGCAGCTTTTATTAAGAAACTTGAAAATAACTCGATCTTATGTAGAAACGCAATCCAGTATATTAAATTTCTCATATTAAACTAATTTTCTGTTATGTATGGTCAATTTCCACCTTTTATCCCCAAAAACAGTATCTTGAACTAATAGTATAAAATAAAACTTAACGCACAGAAGGATTAATTGCCAGATTAATAAATTCTAATGTTGTATTAATGATTAAATGTACGATAGAGAATTCTATTAAATTTGGCTCACGTCTTGTTGGGTTTATTTTCTTTTGAAAATGTTTTTATAAATTCAGAATAGGAAAATAAATTTCTAAAATTTTTAATAGGCCATTACTAGTGATGTATTTTTTGAACACAAGTTAACTGACGACAATATGGTGGTTTGTCATAATTGATAATATCGTGATTAAGGCTTTTAAAACAATCGATTAAAGATATTTAAATCATAAATTTAGATTTTTCAGTAAAATTTCGTATTAATAGAAAATTTAGGTGCAAAAACGGTGCATATTTTAAGATTTAGCCTCCCTCAACGTGAATAGTTTCCTTCTACCACTTTTGGATGAAGTATAGATTCAGTAATCACTAATGTTTTCTTAACTTTTATACGTCAGTTACTTTTTTGTATACTACCACATTGAAAAAGGATCTCGTCGATCTCTTAACTTAATAGAATTACTCTAAATTTGTGCTACAAGTGAACCTTGGGACTTGCCAATCAGGAAGTTTTAGTGGTAATAGGGGAGGGGAGGGTGGTTCCCTAGACCGTGGTGAATAATACTCATCAAACTTATCAGTATTCTGTAATTTAAAACTCTTACATTCAAACTTCAGCATTAAATCAGTTACGTATCATATGCTGACTGATCAACTTTCTTCTAAAAAGCAGTTCGCTTAGTTTAGCAGTAAGATTTTTCATTTGAAAATAAGTGTACATCACATTTACTATATAATGAAGTATTCGAAAAACACATTTTAATTTGGTAGTACAACTTAATGTAGGATGTTTACAATGTATGTAAAATATGTTTTAAGAAACATGGAAGATGGAGAATGTCTAATATTTCAAATAAAACCTCGAATGAATCTTTACCTCCAATAAGGCATTTTTTAAATGGTTTCTCCAAACTTAATCTTTTTGGTCTTATTTATGGGCCAGGATTTAGCCATTAGTCCATTAAAATGCACCTACATGAAGTAGAAGAGCTCTCTCTCCGACTTAGGTACCACACATTCGGATAAAATAGCATATTAATTATCTGATTCGGATAATGATCCAGTCACTGAAAAACAGCATGGCTTAGTAAAATATTGTGTAAAGTTTTATTTGCACCATTATGTACGAAATTTCATTCTATTTAAAAAACACTCGCTACAATTCACACATTAACTAACACAAGCAGAGATGGTTCTGGTGTTCACTGTATACAGGCGACTTAAATTTACTCACTTCTGTTTTAGTAGTTTGCGTTGTGGTACTGCATTGCTAAAGAAACTTATTAAATCTGAACTTTTTAAATTGTACTATACCTATTCGGTTTCTGAAGACTGGTTAGTAAAACATAAATGCATAGTTAAATTTTCCTGTACTTTGATAGCATGAATAGTATAAACCTGCTCACAAATAAGGCACAAACTTTTTTCTAGTAATAAAATTTTTCTGCGAGTTGTCTTTCTTACATAAACTTTTTGTACTATTTGTGACTATATTTATTGGATAGGGGTGGATAAAGAACAACTTTTCACAGGCTACCAAGTATCTTGAATTGCGGTGCGTCGCAAGTATTTAAATGTTTAAAGGACATTTCAACTGGAATCCAAAATGCATACAAAAATACACTAAAGATTTACAGTGAAAATTTCATTGACAATTGAAGAAAAATCGTTCACAGTGCTAGCGTGCTATCCTTTATCTATGTACCCAGTTTTGAATGAAACCTTCCTGTTCTGGCATAACACTTTTTCAATAACTAGGAAGAGATCGTTTTCTTGAATGCACGTTACTATTATTTAAAAATCTGATGTGTCCAACACATGACTTCCTTGCACGTCCATTAGATCAAAAATATTTTCGACGCACTTCCTCTAAACTTATTTGTTTGAAAGAGATAAAATATCAATAATAGTAAGGTTTAGCGATTTCTAGCCAAATATTTCGATATCGCCAAGCTGAGTTCAATTTGAAAGATTTCCTTCTGACACTTTATTTGGCGATATTTCACCAAAAGCCGACAAACTTGAGATAGTCAGCGAGATTTTGGGGATAGCCAAAGTAATCATTGACCACAGACCTTCAATGAATTGAATGCATCTATACACCTCAATGTATTCAAAGTCATTTGGCTCACCATGTAAATAAATTCTCAGTCGATTGCTGTCAAAAAAGATATTGAAAACAGTTAGATATTACAATAGTTCTAAATACAAAGTTAAAAAATCTACGGGTTAAAGTTTTAGAGTTATACAAAATAGGAAATAATTTTTGGCGCCAAATTTGGCGATATTTCGGCGAAACTCGTCAATGTCGACGACATTTGGCGAGATTTTAAGCATAAACCAAACAATGACAGATTGTCGCCAAATTTGGCGATATTTCGCCAAAACTCGCCAAGAACGATGACAAATGGCGATACTTTGGGCATGGACGAAATGACTGACTATCGCCAAATTTGGCGATATTTCGCCAAAACTCGCCAAGGTCAAAGACAGACGGCGAGATTTTGGGCATGTACCAAACAATGACTGTCTACAGTTGTATTATAATGAAGATGTCCATAGATATTAAGGTACTGAAATTCTTTTCGGTGGTCCTGTAAATAAACTCTCCAGTAGATTGGAACCAAAAATCGAGATGCACAACTAGATGTTACAACATTCTTATATATGAAATTTCATAATAGTTTTTGAGATTTGAGAGTTAAATATGCACACACGTACACCAAAAGTCGCCAAGCTTGGCGACTTTTGGCATAGTTCTTGAGGGAGGCACGTGACCGTGGTCGGACCATTACCTAACTTATGTGGTAGGACGGTATTGTGCTTGAAATGGATGAATGCCCCTAAAATTGCTATTGACCGTAATGTATTGGAAATCTTTTGAGTGTTCCTGTAGCAGAACTATAAATGATAAAGACACTTTTTTAATAGAGAAATTCATTTTCTAACTCTTTACAGCTTATATCACTTCTGAGTCGTTTGAAATAGCCCAATACCTCTAAAAAACGCTTTGATGAATTTCGGCCCATAGAGAGTAATGTATTTCGAATCTTTTGGGCGGTCCTGTAGATAAACTATTCAGTCGAATGGAACCGAAAGGGGAGGTGCACAACTAGATGTTACAACAATCCCAAATATAAAGTTTCAACATTCAACGCCTAACAGTTTTTGAGATATGCGAGTTTAATGAATTTCGGCCCATTGAGTGTAATGTATTTCGAATGTTTTGGCAGTCCTGTAGATAAACTATCCAGTCGAATGGAACCAAAAGGGGAGGTGCACAACTAGATGTTACAACTATCCAAAATATGAAGTTTCGACATTCTACGCCTAATAGCTTTTGAGTTAGGCGAGTTTAATGAATTTCGGCCCATAGAGCGTAATGTATTTCGAATCTTTTGGGCGGTCCTGTACATAAACTATCCATTCGATTGCCACCAAAAGGGGAGGTGCACAACTAGATCATAGAACAATCCTAAATATCAAATCTCAACATTCTACGACCAATAGTTTTTGAGATATGCGAGTTACATACATACGTACGTACGTACAGACGGCATGGAAAAACTGGCCACAGTAGACTCGCCACTGGTCAAAATGAGTTGCAGACGCGTTAATATGATCGTGCATGCTAGCCTACGATGAGATGCATCGAAAAAAAATTTTAAATTAAATTTAGAGGTAGTCAAAATCGGTTTTTATGTCGAAATTTGGCCCCCAAATTTTTTCGGGATCACATTACTTCCTTATACTACGTACAAGGAAGTAAAAATTGGATATTTCCTTCTTGAGGGGAAAAATGCATCAAAATAAGTGGATAACCATTGAGGGAGGAAAATGACTACCTGAAGCAATTTATGCATGTGCATGAAATATTTGAATCATTAGGGTCACATAAATTGTACGCAAGTTAATTCCTGTAGAATGGAACTACACGAAATAAAGATTAGCAGAACAAATTTCTTGGTTGAAATTAATTAGTTGAACTTTGTCGAAAATAAAGCACACCAAGATTTTTTTCGAATAAAATTTTCTTAGTTTCTTTCTTGAATAAAATTTTCGTACTACTTATGACTTTAAATTTACTACATGGAGTTGGCTAAAGAGCAACTTCACACAGGAGACAAAGTATCTTGACTTGCACTGGATCACAAGTTTTATCTAAACGGTTTTCAGGATATTTTAACTAGAATCCGAAATACGAATGAAAATACACAAAACTTATACTGAAAGTTTGCATTCGACAGTTAAAACTGTTTATAATGCAAAAGTGCAATCTTTCATATATTTCCTGTTTTCAGGGAACCTTGGTGTTCTTTGACAATCTTTTTACTTCCTTGTACGTAGTATAAGGAAGTAATGTGATCCCGAAAAATTTTGGGGGCCAAATTTCGACATAAAAACCGATTTTGACTACCTGTAAATTTAATTAAAAAAAATTTTTCGATGCTTCTCATCGTAGGCTAGCATGCACGATCATATTAACGCGTCTGCAACTCATTTTGACCAGTGGCGAGTCTACTGTGGCCAGTTTTTCCATGCCGTCTGTACGTACGTACGTACGTATGTACGTACGTATGTATGTAACTCGCATATCTCAAAAACTAATGGTCGTAGAATGTTGAGATTTGATATTTAGGATTGTTCTATGATCTAGTTGTGCACCTCCCCTTTTGGTGGCAATCGAATGGATAGTTTATGTACAGAACCGCCCAAAAGATTCGAAATACATTACGCTCTATGGGCCGAAATTCATTAAACTCGCCTAACTCAAAAGCTATTAGGCGTAGAATGTCGAAACTTCATATTTTGGATAGTTGTAACATCTAGTTGTGCACCTCCCCTTTTGGTTCCATTCGACTGGATAGTTTATCTACAGGACTGCCCAAAACATTCGAAATACATTACACTCAATGGGCCGAAATTCATTAAACTCGCATATCTCAAAAACTGTTAGGCGTTGAATGTTGAAACTTTATATTTAGGATTGTTGTAACATCTAGTTGTGCACCTTCCCTTTCGGTTCCATTCGACTGAATAGTTTATCTACAGGACCGCCCAAAAGATTCGAAAAACATTACGCTCTATGGGCCGAAATTCATCAAAGCGTTTTTTAGAGGTATTGGGCTATTTCAAACGACTCATAAGTGATATATGCTGTAAAGAGTTAGAAAATGAATTTCTCCATTAAAAAAAGTGTCTTTTTCATTTATAGTTCTGCTACAGGAACACTCAAAAGATTTCCAATACATTACGGTCAATAGCAATTTTAGGGGCATTCATCCATTTCAAGCACAATACCGTCCTACCACATAAGTTAGGTAATGGTCCGACCACGGTCACGTGCCTCCCTCAAGAACTATGCCAAAAGTCGCCAAGCTTGGCGACTTTTGGTGTATGTGTGCGCATACCTCGCCGTCTGTCCTCGACCTTGGCGAGTTTTGGCGAAATATCGCCAAATTTGGCGATAGTCAGTCATTTGGTCCATGCCCAAAGTATCGCCATTTGTTATCGTTTTTGGCGAGTTTTGGCGGAATATCGCCAAATTTGGCGATAATCTGTCATTGTTTGGTTCATGCTTAAAATCTCGCCAAATGTCGTCGACATTGACGAGTTTCGCCGAAATATCGCCAAATTTGGCGCCAAAAATTATTTCCTACTTTGTATAACTCTAAAACTTTAACCCGTAGATTTTTTAACTTTGTATTTAGAACTATTGTAATATCTAACTGTTTTAAATATCTTTTTTGACAGCAATCGACTGAGAATTTATTTACATGGTGAGCCAAATGACTTTGATTACATTGAGGTGTATAGATGCATTCAATTCATTGAAAGTCTGTGGTCAATGACTACTTTGGCTATCCCCAAAATCTCGCTGACTATCTCAAGTTTGTCGGCTTTTGGTGAAATATCGCCAAATAAAGTGTCAGAAGGAAATCTTTCAAATTGAACTCAGCTTGGCGATATCGAAATATTTGGCTAGAAATCGCTAAACCTTACTATTATTGATATTTTATCTCTTTCAAACAACTAAATTTAGAGGAAGTGCGTCGAAAATATTTTTGATCTAATGGACGTGCAAGGAAGTCATGTGTTGGACACATCAGATTTTTTCATTAACTAAGAAGAAATGAGTTTTCTTCAAATACACTTATTGAAAAAATGGACGTTTCCTTCTTGAGGGTTGAAAAATGATTAATTAGATTACCGTTGAGAGAGGGAAAACGACTACTTTAATCATTCTATATATACATGAAATTCGGAATGTCTGAAATACAGGAGAAGGGATGTCTAACGTGAACACTTTTTGAGCCCTTTCCTTTGCAAAGTACATCATTCTCCCAAATTTTGTCAATTTTCAGATGGGCTAAATTTGCAAATGTTAATTTCCTCTTAACGTGAAATTTAATTTTGTATTAACTCTTTAATATTAACTACTAATTTTTAGGTTAAATTTTAAGATTAGTTTAAAAACGGAATGGATTTGATCACCCATTCTGTAAAGTGTAGTTTAAAATTCTGGTAGTAATATATTAGTTTAGTATTGTATGTAGTTTTAGTTTGTGGATAATGTAACAAAATTAACATTCCTAACCAATATCTAACTATGAGAATAAATTTCATGTTAAGAGCATTCTTGATACGTGGTAAAACAATTCAATGAGCCACGAGTCTGCGCAAGTGAAACTGCCCGTTAAAGTTTCCTTAGTTTAGGACTTGATGAGTGGCGTGTGCTAGTTATTTACTTTATGCGAACAAAAATTTGATAGTCCTTTTTCGAAATATTGCCATGATCTTAAAACTTGGGAATGCGTTCTCTAAGTAACTTCTGAAATTCTTGCAATTTACTTTTATTCAACGCCTGTCTGTAGCAGTTCGTATATTAGTCGACGAACAGCGCAAATATGAGTTAAAAAGTGAGGGTGAAAATTATCTCTATAATTTTCATTAATAAACTTCGAAATGGAGCAGTTAATGATATCTCCACAATCCATCTCACCCTGGTGGCACAAAGGCCAGCACCTACTCTATGTAAATGTTTCTGCAACTAATCATGCATAGTTGTAAAGCTGGCAGCAGCAATATATCGAGGCAGATAATTCAAAATGTATTCTTGATTTTTCAATCCAGAAATTTCATCTATCTGCATTAACATACGATACTCTTGGTTTTTCATTTATTGCAAATAATTCTTTTAATATTAAAAGGCGGAGGAGAATCTAGTTGCGATATAAGATTCGACGTTCGCAAGACTACGCTTGTTAATTTGCCGGAAATGTCTCGGTGACTTGGGGTCCACTGAAGAGAAATATGTTCAGCTTATGTTTATTTTGTGTACTTCCATTCTACAGGATTAAACAAGCGTACAATTTACGCGACCTCAATAATTGAAACATTTCATGCAAGTGCATAGACTGGTTAAGTTAGTCATTTTCCTCCCTCAATGGTTATTTACTAATTTTAAGGCATTTTTTCCCCTCAAGGAGGAAACGTCGAATTTTTAAATAGTACGTGTATTCAAGAAAACGAATTTCTTCCTAGTTATTGAAAAAAGCGTTACACCAAAACAAAAAGATTTCACTCAAAGCTGGGTTCACGGATAAAGGATAGCACCCTTGCATTAAGAACGATTTTTCTTTAATTGTCAATGAAAATTTCATTCTAAATCTTTAGTGTATTTTTGTATGCCAGGATTCCAGTTGAAATGTGCTTTAAACGTTTAGATAAATACTTGCGACGCACCGCAATTCAAGATTCTTGGTCGCCTGTGTAAAGTTATTCTTTATCCGCCCCTATCCAATAAAGTCACAAATAGTACAAAAAGCTTATGTAAGAAAGACAACTCGCAGAAAAATTGTATTACTAGAAAAAAGTTTGCTTTATTTGCGAGCAGATTTATACCCTTCATGCTATCAAAGTGCAGAAAAGTTTAAGTATGCATTTATGTTATACTAACCAGTCTTCAATAACCGAATACGTATAGTACAATTTAAAAAGTTCAGATTTAATAAGTTTCTTTAATAATGCAGTACCACAACACAAGCTACTACAAAAGAGTAAATTTAAGCCACCTGTATACAGTGCACACCAGAACCAGATCTGCTTGTGTTGGTTAACGAGTGAATTGTAGTGAATGTTTTCTAAATATAATCAAATTTCGTATACAATGGTGCAAATAAAACTTTACACAATATTTTACTAAGCTATGCTGTTTTTCAGTGACTGGATCATTATCCGAATCGGATTATTCACATGCTATTTTATCCGAATGTGTGGTACCTCAGTCGGAGAGAGAGCTCTTCTACTTCATGTAGGTGCATTTTAATGGACTAATGGCTAAATTTTGTCCCATAAATAAGACCAAAAAGATTAAGTTTGGAGAAACCATTGAAAAAAAAATGCCTTATTGGAGGTAAAGATTCATTCGAGGCTTCATTTGAAATATTAGACATTCTCCATCTTCCATGTTTCTTAAAACATATTTTACATACATTGTAAAAACCCTTCATTGAGTTGTACTACCAAATTAAAATTGTTTTTCGAATACTTCATAATATAGTAAATGATGAGCAAACTTGGCACCTTCAGGGAAGAGCCAAGAGGTGGGCGGGCCATGGAGGCATGGGCACACCTTTAAATTTTAGATTGTTAATTTTGATGTCAATAAATCTAGCGTTTTTGTAATTTAATGTTCTATGTCTTCTATGTTTCTTAAAACATATTTTACATACATTGTAAATAACCTTCATGAAGTTGTACTACCAAATTAAAATATGTGTTTTAAATAAGTTTCTCGACTTCCAATACTTCATTATATAGTAAATGTGGTGTGCAATATATGGCACCTTCAGGGAAAGCCAAGAGGGGGTGGAGTCATGGGCACACGCGGAAATTTTAGATTAATTTAATGTCAATAAATCTAGCGTTTTTGCAATTTAAGAATTTTTACCCTTTTCACTTTTTAAGCACCCCCCCCCAAAAAAAAAAAATCCTTGCTATGTTCCTGGCCACTATTTTACCGAAATTCATAATTTGGTATTTTCTCTAACGTTTACATTTTTTAGTGTGTTTTTAGATTTGTTGCCAAGCAAATGCTTGCAAATACAGTCAGCACAGTTATTTTCTGACATAACATGTATGTACACATGATTCTCCAATCTGGCAATGCGGTGATTACATACCCAATAATTACTGGGGAAATATGCGTCTGGAGTAAATTATTGCTATAGAATACTTTTGGCTCAAGTACAAAACTTGTGAAGCAACGGCGCCCGAGATTGCTGTGAGTGTGTTGAGATTGCTAATTACTTATTTTCAAATGAAAAATCTTACTGCTAAACTAAGCAAACTGCTTTTTAGAAGAAAGTTGATCAGTCAGCATATGAATACGCAACTGTTTTAATTCTGGAGTTTGAATGTAAGAGTTTCAAATTACAGAATACTGATAAGTTTGATGAATATTATTCAACACGGTCCAGGGAACCACCCTCCCCTATTACCACTAAAACTTCCAGATCGGCAAGTCCCAAGGTCCACTTGTAGCACAAATTTAGAGTAATTCTATTAGACTGATGAGATGAATTTTTTCTATACTACTACATTGAAAAAGAAACTGACGTATAAAAGTTAAGAAAACATTGGTGATTACCGAATCTATACCACATCCAAAAGTGGTAGAAGGAAACTATTGACGTTGAGGGAAGCTAAATCTTAAAATATGCATTGTTTTTCCTCCTAAATTGCTCCTCCATTGTTTTGCTATCTATTAATACGAAATTTTACTGAAAAATCTAAATTTATTTTATACTATTAGTTCAAGATAAACATTTTTAGGGATAAAAGGTGGCGATTGACCATACATAATAGAAAATTAGTTTAATATGAGAAATTTAATATACTGGATTGTGTTTCCACATAAGACTGAGTTATTTTCAAGTTTCTTAATAAAAGCTGTAAATTCTTTATTCATTTTTACTACACAATTTTAACAAACTGAGAAATTTAACAACTCAGCAATTTTACTACACAGAAGTCCCCCCCCTTACCAGAATAACGAATAACTCTGTTTAATGAATTTGAAGTATTAAAAGAAAAGTGTATTTAGACTGAATTTTTAGAGTCCTTACATTTATTTAGTGTATTTCCATTCTACCGGATTGAACAAGCGTACAATTTATGCGATCTTAATAATTAAAATATTTCATGCACGTGCATGGACTGGTTAAGTTAGTCCTTTTCCTCCCTCAATGGTTATTTACTAATTTTAAGGCATTTTTCCCCTCAAGGAGGAAACGTCTAATTTTTAAATAGTACGTGTATTCAAGAAAACGAATCTCTTCCTAGTTATTGAAAAAAGCGTTACACCAGAACAAAGAGATTTCACTCAAAGCTGGTTCACCGTTCACGGGTAAAGGATAGCACCCTTGAACAATTTTTTTTTTCCGATTGTCAATAAAATATTCACTGTAAATCTTTTAGTGCATTGTTGTAAGCCTTTTGGATTCTAGTTGAAAATCCTTCTTGAAACATTTAGATAAATACTTGCGACGCACCGCAATTAGATACTGGTCTCCTGTGTAAAGATGCTCTTTAGCCACCCCTATCCAGTAAATACTAAGTCATGCATAAACTTTTTGTACCATTTAAGAAAAAGAACTCGCATAGAAAAATTATTACTAGAAAAAAGTTTGTGCTTTATTTGTGAGCAGGTTTAAATATTCTTGCTATCAAAGTGCAGGAAAGTTTAATTATGCATTTATGTTATACTTGCCAGTCTTCAGAAACAGAATAAGTGTAGTAAAATTTTAAAAATTCAGATTTAATAAATTTCTTTAGTAATAGTACCACAATATTATTAAGCAAAAGCAGTGAGTAAATTTAAGCCGCCCGTATACAGTCCACACCAGAACAGACTGTCTGTGTTAACATGCGAATTGTAGTGAGCCTTTTTGCAATCAAATATAGTTTGATATAATGGTGAAAGCAAAAAAATCTTTACACACTTAATATTTTACTAAGCTATGCTGTTTGGATCATGATCTAAATCTGATAAATTAACGTGCTTTTTAAACCGAATGTGTGGTCCCTCAATCGGAATACAACTTCATGTGGATGCATTTGAATGATTCACTAATAGCTAAATCCTGACAGAAATAAGGGACCAAACAGATGAATTTGGGAGAAACCATTGAAAACAAATTACTTATTGAAGGTAAACATGCATTCGAGGCTTCATTTGAAATGTTAGACATCCTCAATCTTCACTGTTTCTTGAAATGACGATAAATATTGCTTTTATTGCATATATTTTAAACTTTATATTCAGAACTTTTAAAATATAATTACAAAATTAAAACATATGACGTTTTAATTACGTATCCTTTAGACTTTCAATGCCTCATTGGGCTGTAAATGTGAGACATTTCTAATCTGCAGAAACGTTTAGTTATATCATTAAGAAAATGAGTCTTTTCATATTGTATGCAGATGTCAGACTTTCTGAATGAAATTTAGAAATTTGACTTTAGTAGATTCATTCGGTTAAAATTAAATTACTTTTTAAACTTCTCTATTTATTATATTACGGGGGGGGGGGTTAAATTTATAGAATTCGGAAGCATAACAATATGATACACGAGTTAAGAAATTTTAGAGAAATTTTTCGGCTTTTAAAACTTCAGTTTTAGGAATTTAATTTCTCGTACAATGGACAGAAGGAAAGCTGTCAAAAACAAATTCTTTTTACTTTCTTAGACTAAGGGAACTACAATGGAATTTTACTGAAACATTCTCCTGAGCGATTTTAAGCCTGGCATTAAAATGTACAAGTTTATCTCTAAACCTGGAAATTCTGAATATTTTTCCATTAGTTTTCACGTTCGTAATAAATCCGTAGCTATTTGCTGAGCTGCAAAATTTGAAAAACTTATTAAGCCGACGGAAAGAATTGGGAGTAATACTGGTGATCTGATCACAAACTAGCATTATTTCTAGTTTTGTTGAAAATGCTTACAGCGTGGACTTGCAGCGTGAGCGAAACTGATACTTCCAGTCTTTCTCCCAGATCTTTTTATATATTTTAGGTTAATATTAAACACTTTAGAAAATAGATTACTTATTGAACAATAAGATTATTAGCTTTAGAAAACAAAATGTGAATATATAGGTTGGTAACCTAATACACCACAACGACCTTTTTCTAAACTCTTCCGATAACATCGAAATAGTGCATTTAATTTGCATTTAAGAAAACTCGTTTCATTTATAATTTTAACATATGATTGAGATTGCTATTGATATAGATATAATTGTGATCCCATTGATTAACAATTTGACAGTGACTTGTGCAAAGGTCAACAATATGTCCAAAGGTAAATATGGGATAGTATCTGCAATATCAAAAGTGCTGCTTATTCACTATGCTAGAATTTTAAAGCCAAATTTACTATGGTATTCAGCGGTAATTTTAGTAGCATGACTAGTCTCCAACCTTTCGCAATACAATCGGCCACTTCTTATACTTTTATAATCTAGTTTAATACCAATTTTTAAAACTTAGGAATGTTGTTATAATTTAAATAGTTAGTAGTCTAACTTCCCTTTTGTCACGGTTTTTTTTTTTTTTTTTTTTTAAACCAATTTCATTGCGTGGGTTATGTTAACCTACCTCATTGTCATTATTACGATAAAAATTAAGGTTGTAGGTAAGATTTAGTTTATATAAATTGCTTTTCACCGTACCGATGTTTTGGAGTTGGTTTTTTTTTTTGAACTTTCGTTGGTTGCGTAAATTACTGCTACCAATAAATTTCTGCCAATGGTTTGTACTGAGGTAGCTGTGAGTAGAATCGGTCATTATTTGAAGGGTGGTGAAGTTAAAGGAAAGCTTTTGAAAAATTGGTTTGTAGGCGAAAGTTCATATGCCTCGTAAGGTTGGTGTCTTATAATTTTGAAGATCAGGTTTAGCTTTTTCATTCTGAATGAAGAAATAAGGATTTTAAACATTGGACTACTTTGTTGAGTAATGTTTGTTTGGTTCTACGGTTTTTTTTTTTTTTTTTTTTAACTATGTTGAAGTGTACAAGTAAATGTAGAAAAGTTGTCTTAACTGGATGTCTATATCAAATAATTTAATTTGAGGCAGATTTTCTTAGATTTATCAGATAAATGGTCCTAATTTTTTGGGCTTGTCCTTGCTGGTCATCATCTGAACAGTGGAAAAGATGTTCCTGTTCTGGACATGCTGCTTCATATAGACGGTGGGTGGAGTATACGTAACATAAGAAATTCACCTTCCTCTAGCAAGTTCGCGCATTACGTGCGCAAAGCCTTTTGGGAATATTACTCTAGACAAAGTGTGCCAACTGAAGTATAAGAAATGCGCTAGCTCCTTTTTTATTTCAATCTAAATTCCATATTTCTTAAAATAAATACTTGTTGAATTTAATATTCTAATGCCTAAATATAGTTTATTTCTGTCGAAAAAAGTATTCATGTAGTTTACTTCTGTTAATTAAGGCATTGATTTTTCAGTTCGAGAGTCATTTAAACACGCAAAACTTTATAAGGTTGTGCGTGACTTTAATGGAAATGATGCTATATTTTATTTGTTAATTATAATGGAGAAAAATTAGTTTTGATTTAATTGGTACTAGGGTTTTTCAAAAAGCATAAATTTTTGTTAAGTAGGAAAAACGTTTATTAGAAATTATCAAAAAAATCCTTTTAAGAGAATTAGATTTAATCCAAATATGTTTAAAGCCATTTATTTTCAAATTGTAACAAGTGTTCTTTCTCGATCGTACTGCCATCTATCGGCTCCTGAATGAGGTAAAATGAACTGTTCGGGAGTCTGGCAGAAATTAACACCCTTGGCAGGTACTGCCATGATATAGTCTGGATTTGGGGTTGGTACAAAATTCTGTAAATCAGAAGTGCCTAAGCCCCCAATAAGCCATGAAAACGGGACAGAAGTGTTCTCGGAAAGTTTCGTTGAAAAAAGGCAAAAATCTGGTAATCTGCTAGTTCTTCAATGTTAGTAACAATTATTTTATTTATTGGAAAATGTTTCTAAGCTTAAATATAGTAAGTGAATAAATATATAAATAGTTTTAAAGATAGTTGATTAATATACTGAAATTTCTTAGAAATAAAATTTCTTGAAAAATCAAATTTTAACGGGTGTAATAAAATAGTTTGAATATCGCTGCTTATAGAAATGGCAGTTTGAAAATGCTAACGCAAGTTCATTAGCAGGAAATATCTTTAAATTTCAAAAACTTTACTTATAAAAGAATGAACTTTTCTATCCCTATCAGACCTGGCGTCCACAATTGAAGACAAGGAAATAATTTTATGAACATATGTGATAATCGCAAGTAAATAGCTTAATGCACTCTACGGTATGAAAAATACTTCTCATATGCATAAGAGCACTTCAAAGTCTGTCAAACTAAGTATCTTATAAATCTAAATTTGCCTCTGATTAGTATCATAAGCATTTAGAAGACCAAGTGAATTATGTATAATTAATGACTGTTATGAAATGAATATATATATATATATATATATATATATATATATACGTTACTATAACGTTATGTGTACAAAAATTGTCTGCCTAAGTAAAGGTATTGTGTAAATCTTGTAATAGTTGATAGAAGGAATCTAAAAATAATTTCACAATTTTTAAAGATATCCAAATTTGAACATCTGCTATTAAACTTAGTTATCTTTTATTTTTGGCACTCAGTCTGGCTCACAGTGCAGTCACGAGATGGCCATAGTGGCAGCACTGTTCACCAGACTTCTTTTCGAAGGAAATTAAGAATTAATAAGTTTAATTTGGGGTGTTAAAGTATTTTGGTAGTTACTGTATATTTCTCATCGGAGTGTTTAACTTTATCTATTGTTACTTTATCTATTGTTACTTTAATCTGTTATATTGCGTTTATTATAGGCAGATTGTGTCTAGCATACTCATATATTTATAGCAATCTTTCCACGGTTATTTTTAAACCTCTTTTTCAAAGATTTTCCTAAATTTTAAGTTTCGATTATAAGTCGGGAATCGAGAGACGTCTAACTCGCATTTGAGACTAGGGCCTCTTTTATGACGCTGCTCGCTAGGCTTTTTTTGCCAAGGAGTATACTGTGATAATCGCTAGTTAATACTTGATTTATAAACTTTACGGTATAAAAAAAGAAAAATCTTGTATTCATAAGAACATTTTTAAATCGTCTGTCTGGCGAAGTTTTCTATAAATCTCTAAATGTGTCTGTATTTGGTATCTTAAATGTATTTTGAAAAATCATTTTCATTTGTAATTTTAGTGATTAATATTTTACATTAAATGTCCGTTATTTTTGAGGAGGGGTGGGGAGAGGGAGTGTATTGCCCAAATTAAAAATGAATGCCCATTTTATTCCACTTTTAATTTGGGCATTGTTTCATAAATAGGTTCTATCTTTAATAGTTTCAAAGTAAACATTTTTATGAAACATAAAAATTTCTGAAGTAATAGTCGTTGAATCGTTAAAAATTTGCTTTAGTTTTTAAAAGAAATTTTCAGTTTTGAATAAAATGTTCCTAATTATACAGTCCGAGTTCTACCATGATGTAATTTTCCATATGTCTATTAATGTAGAATTTTGCAAATGAGTTTTAAAATGTTTTATTGCTGATAATATATTGTAGTTCTATGTTTCTTTTTCTGCAATTCCTGTCAAAATACCAAATTCCTTTTAAACCATGCTCTTATTGAAATTAGGACATATTGTTAAAGAATGTCTTAGTGTATGCATACATTACATTGGGTTGCAAGGTAGCCTTTTAAAACGAATGTATCCCTTAATGGAAAAACAGTATTACTATCTGTTAAATAGATTATCTGAATGAATCGGTTGAAAGATTTTTGATGCTTGCAAATTATTTACTTATCTTTAAATTACTGTGAAATATACTTATTGAGATATCAAATTTTAAGTATATATTGTATTTGTACTAAACATATTGAATATTTTAAATTGCATAGTTAAAAATAAGTCGTGGCCACGACTTTAAACAATTGTCTAAATAGATTACTTCCCCTGGATTTTGTTTGTAATATATTAGTGTAAACGAAGAATGATGATCTTTGTCTATTGGAGCCATATGTGCATTGTGGTAACTGTTTTGGTTATATATAATGAATTTTAATGTCTATATGTCAGTCCCCTTGGATGCGATTATCACAAGTGGTCGTGTATGTATATTTTATAATCAAAGACAATAGGTGTTTAATACTTTCCCTTAGATACAATTATCTTAACCCTTAAATGACTTGTGTTGCCTTTTGGAAACAAACCCAATTTAGTTTCATATCATACAACAAATAAAATTGCAAGTTTTAGTTGCAGAGTCTTTAAAATTCATGTGTGCTTAATTTTACAGAATTTTATCAAGAAAATTATTTTTAAAAGTCTGTGTTGCCTGTTTAATAAATGAAAATTATAGTACATTAGGCATTTAAGGTTTAAGTAGACTTGTATCTCCTACAAGCGTAATAGGTGTTCAATATTACTTTTCAGTGAATGTTCCCTAATACTGAATTCTAATTGATAATTTTCTAACGTTACAGTACCGATTTATATTATGTATACGTCAATTTCTGGTGGAATATCCGGAATACATTGTTTGTAAATAGCTTCAGTGTGAGTACGGAGTTTTGTTTTTAGCATGAGTTTGTGTAAAGCTTTGTTAACTTAATATGTGTAAAGAACGCGTGTTATTCATAGCTAAATGTTAGCAGTAATACATAGTTCTGTTTTTCTGAATGTGAAATTTTAAGGTTCATATACATCTGTCTGTTCAGAAAATAAGTGCTAATACGAATTGTTCTATCATATTTAAACTTGGTTTTTCAAACATATCTCGCACAATAATTTTTTTAGGTAAAACACTTTACAAAACTGTAACAATTTTTCTCATTACTGAATTCTAATTAATAATTACAAATTGTATACATTTTGAATGATTTTCGGATAAAACTAAATAAGTAATTTAGTGTTAACATCTTTTTGTGAAGTAATTGCAAAGTGCATGAAAACCATGGCCGTGTATTGTTACATATGGAATTATAAATTGTCTTGGTTTAACTCTACCACTCTTTAAGGTTGTAACAGATATTTTTGAAATGCTATGTATTGGTTTGAAATTTATCTACATAAAACTAAAATTTGTATAAAATTTGCTTTTTCATAAAAAATAAAGTTCAATTTATTGATGTGACTTCTTTTTCTTAATTTCTGAGTGTCTGTAGTTTAATGCTTATTTTGAAGATTCAGAAAACTATTGACATGATTAGAGTATAATATACTAGAAGAATAATACTGTGTATTTTATTGGAGAATGATGTGAACAGAGAATCATTTAGACACGAGTTTTTTTATACAGATATATTTCGAATTTTATACACATGTCTACAATAATTAAGTTCTGAATTTTATTAGGCTAATATCCGATAAATGAGGAATTCGCAACTCCTGAATCTTCTTGCCCCCAGTTTTTACATCTTGAAATATCTTCCAAAAGTTGTTTCTCAAGACTGTCTTGGACTGTAGCTATAAGAAACAACAGGATTTAAAGCACTAGAACTGAAGCGATACGAGTAATTTTGACACCTGAGCTTGTCCGAAAAAAAGAATAGTTGGAAATTTTTTTTACTCTTCCTGAGTTAAGAACTAGTTCTGGGGAGGGGATTCAGCATTCTTGATTTGTTAAGAATACAAGCTGATATTTCAAAAATTACGAATCTTGTATTCTCAAATTTTGATCTCTTCGTAAATTACTCTTTAAATTTGAAACGGTCAAAGAACCGACAGGAATAGAATTTTTTAATTGTATTAATGTCTCCCAGGTGGATGAAAATTTGGGTGGTCACCTGCTTTGTTGTCTCTAAAGAGATATTATTTAGTTTGCTCTTTTTTCTATTTTTAAACAAAATCTTGCAAGGAAAGCTGCTGTAGGGTTTACATGGTTACATTTCTTATCTGAAACAGTTAACTGTACAAATGTATTTTTCCAATAGTTACTTATGTTGGTTAATATTACTCACTGCAGGTGCACCACACTTAAGCAGCTGTTTTCTATGTAGTTCCAAATCGGCATTTAGTTGTACATATGAATTATGTATGCTGTAAATATATGCGAACGCTTTATGTAAATTGAGCTGTGAATAAAATAAAATGCTTAAGTGAAAACCAGGACCACTTTCTGTTAAAATTAGGCGAGGCGTTAAGCTTGGCTTTTATGGCTCCAAAGCCCCCCCCCCCTACAAAAAAAGTAAAGCAGTTATTTTTTTTAGTTAAAAAAGTTATTTTTTTAGTTTAAGTGCATAAATCGGAAGTTCTTCAGAAAATTATGTATCGTGTTCCAGATTTGTGTGGAAAATAAATACGAAAATCTTTTTGTATATAATACTAGCTGAAGTACCCGTCCTCGACGGGTTAGTGAATGAAAATTTCCAAAAACCAAGAACTTTCGTCAGCATTGTAGGAGTACACAGAATGGATGTAGTATGTTGCCAAAGTAAAGAAAGCGATGTTATAATTTTCATGTATTGTTAAAATATTACAGGTCAGAGTGTAACTAAGTAATATCATTTCATTCGCTTTAGTCGTAATTATGTGATGCGCGAAAGAATATTTACACATATTGAAATAATTTTCGCAAAATATTAAAATTTAATCAATATTTTTGAAAAATTTGAAGCCTAGAATTTGAGTGACAACCTATCATGTCAATCAAATTCGTTTCATTCCCTGCAGTCTTTATTTCGTGATGCTGGAACAAATTTTCAGCATTTTAAAACAATTTTCGAAAAATTTCAAAATGTACGCAAAATATTTTAAAATTCAACGCCTATAAATTAAGATTAGCAACTACCTATCATATCACTCAATTTCGTATCATTCGTATTAGTCGTTATTACGTGATGTTTGAAGAAATATAAACGTATTTTGAGAGAATTTTCTCAAAATCTAATAAAAATGTTTAAAAATTGGACTCCTATAGTTTATCTTGAGCAACCATCTATCGTGTGACAAAATTTCATATCATTCGCTTCAGTCGTTATTACGTAATACGGGAACAAAGATTCACTCAGTTTTAAACGATTTTCACAAAATCTTGAAATCTGATGGATTTTTTTTAATTAGATGCATATAGTTTAAGGTGAGTGACCACCTATCATTTCACCAAATATCATTTTTTCACCTTTGCAGTTATTACGTGATGTGCGAACACAAATTTACGCAGTTTGAAATGATTTTCGCAAAATTTCAAAATCTAATAAAGATTTTTTAAAAATTCGACGCCTATGTTTTAAGTTGAGTGACCACCTATCATGACACCCAATTTCATATCATTCGCTTCAGTCATTTTTACGTGATGCTTGAACACAAATTTATGCAGTTTGAAAGAATTTTCGCAAAATCTCAAAATACAATCAGGATTTTTTTTTTAATTGGACGCCTATGTTTTAAGTTGAGTGACCACCTATCATGACACCAAATTTTATATCATTCGCATCAGTCGTTTTTACGTGATGCTTAAACAAAAAAGCGTCACGGACAGAATGACAGACAAACTTTTTTTTGAGGGTCGCATCGGATTCCTGGGTGCTTGAAACGGATAGAAATCGCGAAAATTTTTAATTCCAAGAAATGTACAGACAAAAGTCTAATTTTATTTATATAGATATTAACTCTTAATACATGTGAGTAATTTGAAGTATTTTAAATAGAATTTAAACTTCTTGCTTTATATTAACCATTTAAATGCACTTGTAATGAAAAAAACGGAAGCAACATAACGCAAATTTCTCATGTATAGATTTAAAGTAAATGATTCTTTGAATAAGTGAACTCAAAAATATTATATAATTCTTTTTATTTTAGATAGAATTAGTTTTAATTCCTGAAACTAGACACATTTGGAATAATTGAGGATGCATGTCGAAATTTTTAGGGACCTTGACGCAATGAGTTATAAAATTGGAATTGCTTTGTTAAAAAAAAAAAAAAAATTCTCCCCTAGAACTGCTATGTTTAACTTTTGAGAATCGGATCAATCTTAAATTTATTCAAATAAATAAACCTTACCTCCTTCTTTCAGAGTGAGTTGAACAAATTTAAAACATGGAGTACTCTAAATCTGTAATTTTAAAATGTTGGCAAGCATGTCGACATTTAAAAGCAGCACTTATAATTTATTTTCGTCTGATCATACAGGCCTGTTTGGTTGACATTTTGGTAAATACAGTAATACCTCGACTTACGCGATTTTCAATTATCGTCAATTGGTCTGTAGTTTACTTCCAAAATTTCGGTTTTCAATTTTAATGTGATAATTAGCTATAGGGTAAAGGCACCGGTTATTGACACTTCAAGGAAATTTTCTTAATAACTTTCTTATTTATATAGCAATATATATGTTTCAAAGTTTTTCTTTATGGCCAAGATCTGCACTAGATTCCATTCATTTTTTTAGTCAAATTAATAAAAATTTCAGTGTTATGAGCGGAAATTCAACAATTTTTTTTTTCTTTATTGACATGCATATTCACTTATTGGCAGTTTAAGAAAACAAGATATTAACATCATCGTAAAAGTTTGAACAATATTATTCTGAATAAAATAAGGTAATATTACAAAAAATAAATGAATAAGTAAAATAAAAATTTAAAGATTTTTTTATATATATTTAACTAAAATTTCACTCTATCCGGCTGATCTTGTGGTTCCCACTCTTGTTTTTCATCATCGCTTGAGATTTCATGTGCTTTCCTTGGTTTCTTGGCTTTGGTATTTTTCTACTTTGCAACATTGCTTTTTCCTTTTCTTTCTCTATTTTCTGTACTTTAGAGCGAGTTTAATAAACAGATGATTAATGTTCGTGAATTTCTGTTCTCCTGTTTTCTTATTTAACTTCCTGTTCGGGTAATTTTTATAATCCGCTAAGGACACTACACTACACTACACTACACTACGCATTACGCTGAACATTTGTTATATTTTTTATTTCTATCAATGGCTTTGGTTCAGATCAAGCTGATTTGGAATTATTAACAGGAAGGACTTTGATGCTCAGGACATGATATGACAGAGGTACTGGTTTCTCCAGAGAATTGGGATTAACGTTTTCAGTGGCATATACAGATACCAATAGATGTCGTTCTGCTCGTGATTTGTTGGGAACATTGATAAACTCCTGGTCACTGAAATCTTCTCTGAAAATTTCCAAACGGTCTTCATTAATTGCCGCCACAAAGCATCTTCTCATCTTTTCTAAACCATGAAAAGAGAGAGATCTTCAATATGTATTGTACCTCATTAAAATTTAACATTTTTACATGTGAAAATTTTTAACTTCTTTTAATTTTAAGTTGTTGCTCTGCTGGCACAGATCCCTGATCTGCGGTTTCGTTTGACAGCAGACCACTCGGAGCAAAAAATACCTATAGCCGAAAAAGTGAGCTGCTCTCGGAGGATTATCCTGTTAATCTAATGACTCTTTGAAGGAATTGACTGTTACTTCATTAATGAAACTTTCTTTGGAATTAGGTTTGAACATTTTGGAGAAGTATTTATAAAAAGTAGAACAAGTCATCCTCTCTTCTTCAGATTCCAACCGTCAGGAACGCTTTGGGTGATATCGGGCACTGTCTTGTACTTGGACACAAAGGGGCTAAATCACTCCAAGCATTAGCTGTAATAAGTACAGTAAAGCACTCTGTGATGTAGATCACATACTAATTTATTAACCCATTTGCCGGATTTTCCCGAGCTGAGCTCGGGCAGGTAAAAACGTTCCATTGTGGATTATCCCGAGTGTAACTCGGGCAGTAGGAATTTTTTATTTTTCACGTAATCTTTCCCGAATTATTTCGTTTTGCTCTCAAACACTTTTATTTAGTTTTCGGCCCACTAGAGGATAGCACTATACCATTGTTGCACGTGGAGTGTTATTTTTTATTTCATTACTTTATAATGGCTTCCGTGCAGTTTTTTAAGTCTGATTTTAGTGATTCCGATTTGGATGAAGAATATCGTTTAGATATTTCTGAATCCGATTCTTCAGATTTTAGTTCTCAAACAGAAAATGATTCCGATACGGAAATTCTAAGTGATGCTGGTCAGTGGTGTGAGTTGAATGCAAATATGCCAATTTCTGCTCCCACAGCATTTGTATTTCAAGGAACTCCAGGACTTAACTTTACTCTTGACATTTTGCAATACTTTGAACATTATTTTCATGATGAAACTCTTCGAATTATCTGTGATGAAACAAACCGCTATCCTTCCCAGTATTTAGCTAGCAAGCATTTGGAAAACTGTTCAAGAGCTCACAAGTGGTATCCGACCCATAGGCGTAGAGTTATATGGGCCCGTGGAGCTCGAGGCCCCCCCAATAAATTGTGAATAGGGGCTGAGCCCACCCAATAATTTACCACTAAATACAGAAAACTAATTTATACTAACATAAAAAGAAAGTATTTCACGCCATTTACAAACGTTTAAAAAAACCTTTACTTGTACTTTTAAAAATTTTCTTTTGATTTCAATCATGATTTAGTATTCATTGTGACGCCACGTAACACACAATGTTACAACAAGCTGCCCTCGCCAAGCTCTGGTTAATTAAAATCAGATTATGCAATGTAAAGTATGAAATGAAGAAAAGTTCAGATGTGTCTAAAATGCACTATCTCATCGAAAATGTTTTTTTCCCCTCCTTTGGATTTTTTACTTTGCTTTTTTTTTTAACTTATAACATGGTAGGAAGATACTAACATGGATACTTACCTTACACAGGTGTAGAATTCTATGGATCCATAGAGCTCGAGCGCCTCCAATAATTTACACTTTAGCTGCCAACTACTACAGAATATAATTAACCACTTTTTGTAAACAGTATATATTTTAAGCCGAAAAATCATGTAGAAAAAGTGGTTAATTATATTCTGTAGTAGTTGGCAGCTATGAGTAAGTTATATGTACGTCAATCCGTGGCGTAGCCTGAAATTTTTCATGGAAGGGGGGGAGGGGGGTTACGACTTCTGCAACTCACATATATGTATACGGGTGTATGATAAGGGAGTGAAGAATATACATTTTGTATGGCAAAAAACTCCTCATGGGCAGTTATGACCCCCCTAACACCCCCCCCCCTTGGCTACGCCACTGACGTGAATATATGTGGTTGTGGGGCCCGGCCCCCCCAATAATTTTGAAAACTTTACGCTTATGATCCGACCACAAAAAAAAATGAAGCAATGGTTTTATTAGCAACTTTCATGTAACAAGGCATCGTGGAAAAGCCCGAAGAAGAGTTACATTGGTGTAAAAGAGAAATATTTCATGTACCTATATTTGGGAAACTTATCACAGAGAAGATATAAACTTCTGATGCAATTCTTCAATTTCGCAGCTAATGAGGCATATTATCTAGAAACGCATCCTAATCCAAAATTATGGCCTTTGTTCGAGCGTTTGAATACTAAATTCATGAATGCATATTCTTTAGAAAAAGGCATTTCTATAGATGAAAGTTTGATGTTACATAAAGGGGGCGCCTTGGTTGGGTGATGAGCATGAATGGTTAATGATGGGCATGAATGAATGACACTATTCGAATTAATCGATTATTAAATATGTTCGTGATAATGGATTTAGAAACATTTACTCAGCACATACCATTCGAACAACAGCATTAGAAATCGAATACTATTCGAATAGTGTAATCGTGATTACCATTTGATTGATAAAATCGCGAATACTATTCGAATAGTGAAAATCGCGAGTATTCACTATTCGATTAATCGATTATTGGTTCTATTCGAACAGTAGTAATCGATTATACGAATCATTCGAATACCACATCGCTAGGGGGTTATCAGGTCTTGTGACTGAATGTGGCGTAAGGGGAGGGAAGAATGAAAATTTACAAAAATAGTTTTACGTAATTTGTGGAAGCCCCCGAAGATACTGAATATTGGTAGGTGGCTGCAGGCCCGACGACAGATCTTTTGGGCCCAAGGACAGGTTTGAGACGGGACCTTCACTCCCAGCTCAACCCCCACCCCCACAAAAACGAAATTTCTTTAGTCTTTTCGCCCCATAATTGTTTCTAAAACATCGTATAATTAGTATATTTTAAATGTACCGTAACTTGTAAGAAACTTCATTCATAATTTTCAACCTATTCCGCCCCCCCCTAAAGCCCGGAACCGGAGACAATTGCCTCTGCTGCCCCCCCTCCCCCCCCGGTCGGTATGGATGGCTGAACTGTGTGGTCCAGGGCTCTGACCACCGCAGGGCTGTCGATTCAACGGTATGGAGTTTTGGGCGTTTTTCTCCGGATGCAACGTGAATACACGTAAGAAAGTCCTCCACCCAAGTCATTACTCCTTTGGGTAGGTAGCATTAGCGTACTTCGCCTTAACAAAACAACAAATCATTTACACTATTCGTAAAGTTATCATACAATGCAGTACCTAAAAATGATTTTTCGTATTGTACATAAAGGTACTGAAGGAGAATTAATTTTTTCAAGTTCGGAGAGGGAAAAAAACAAACAACTGAATCGAATGTGTCATCGCATGCGTCGTTTTGGATTTCCTCCAAGAAGGAAATCCAAAATATTCTTTGAATGTTGTAAGTGCTTTGTGATCATTCGACTGAAATTACAAAATTTTCTATTGGCCCACCATTCTTCCCGTGATTCACGACTTCCTTACAAATGTGTCAGAGGAAGAAATACGATTGTCTATGCAGAGAAACACGCAAAAAAAAAATTGCTATTTTGAAAACTTCTACTGAAATACTCAAAATAAATTAGACTTAATATAATAATCTGAAGGGACCTATACACGCACTCAAATTAACCCTTTGAAGCGCCAATATTTTCACATCAATATAAAAGACCAACTGGATAGACTGCCCAACGCTGAAAAAGTGCAGCCGTTGCCATCTATCTATTTAACTACCACCAACATGGCGGGCGGTCGGTCGAATAACCCATCTCGCACCACACAGGTAAAGAACTTTTCTGACACAGCTGGCTGTGTGGACGCACTTTTTCAGCTTTGGGGTCACCTTATTTCAGAGCTTTCACAGTTAGTCCCAAAAATAGGGTTAAATGGTCCCAATGCTGAAAAAGTGCAGCCGTTGCCATCCATCCATCCATTTAGCTACCAACAGGACCTGTGACAGAAACCGTGCTGCTTCCAACTTCTTTGTGGCGCCAGATGGTGTTTGATTTGCCGCCATGTTGGTAGTTAAATGGATCGATGGCAACGGCTGCACTTTTTCAACATTGGGACCATTTAACCCTATTTTTTTGCGCCTAGCAGTGAAATCTCTGAAATAAGGTGGTTTCACGGCGCAACCACAGCGCGTCAGAGTTGAATTCAAGCATTAGTCAGACTTCGATTTTTCTTTTTACAGCTAAGATTTTATTTTTTCTCCTCAAAATTCATAATGTAAAATAAAATATTATTTTAAATATTTCATGATTCTGTGTATGTCATATTTTTTTCTTTTCTTAGTGAAGACTGAGTATATTTTCAGTGCTTACATATTTTTGCTATCGACATATTAATGCCATATAATACAATATTTAAATCCAGCTTTAATATTTCTTGCTATCAATAAGTGCGTCCATACTTCTCGGGATTTAGTTAAACTAAAATTTGAGTCAATACACACAGCGTGTCCCAAAAAGAGGGTTAAAACGCTTTAATTCTTTATCTACTAGAGGTCAGCGAGCAGTCAGGAACAAAATTGGAGAAATATATCCTGAAAAGTGTCACAGATGTGAAGTTGAATATATGCTGACTTAAACCACTTTTCAATGGCTCTTCAAGGGAGAAAAAATGACGTTGATAATGATCGCGTTTCAGGAATCACACAGAAATTATGAAAGAATTTTTTACAGTCTAGCGATAAACGTTTACATTCAAATTCATGTACAGCCCCTGACCATTTATGTTTAAAGATATAATCTGTGACATTTTATGATGAAAAGCGAAAATTTTGTCCATCGCCTCATTAGTGTATGGCTCGCATTTTACGAAGTTGATTTTTTTTGGTTGTTGTTGTTGTTGTTGTTGTTTTGTACAGAGGTCGTATACAAATTTAAAAAGTTTTGAAAATTAACAAGAGGAACTTTTTCTTAACATAGTCTTTTATCCTACTTTATTTTGTGCAATTTTTCAATTTATGCTGTCCACTTTTCTCTAATGGATATAGAATCAAAGCGCGCTACCCTATTTTTGGGATACCCAGTGACCTATAAGAAAATCTTTCGATTTTTGTGAAATTATCATTGTATATCGCACGGTTACATGTTGAGACATCATGTGGAAAAAATATGGGTTTGTGAGGATTTGAGATCCTTGGACAGAGCTCCGAACCCACCTCCCTTAGCCCTTTAACGCGCAGTGTTCCCGCTCTGGGAACACCAAACTCTGACGTTTTGACTGTTGCCAGTCACGAAGAATAGATTTGATTTCTATAAAAATAGCTGCGGGTGACATAGCTCCACGAGAATCCTTTACTTTTTAGCACGTCATTTCCGGTAAAAAAAAAAAATGGTCACGATTATTTTTAACAGCACTGACATCTGCTGAAAAATGGAAGAATGCGAGAACAGAGCTGGATAGATTGCCCAATGCTGAAAAAAGGACAGCCGTTGCCATCGCTCGACTTAACTACCAGCAAGATGGCGGACGATCGAAACGTTCATCGCGTGCCACAGATCTAGAGACCCTTTTTGACGCAGCTGGCTGTGCCCGGCACAGCGGCTGCCCTTTTTTCAGCATTGGGAAAGGGTTGCGCCTCAAAGGGTTAACTGATCAAAATGAATAGTTCGCAGAATGGATTATTCGCAGCTTATATTTACCACACATTGTGTTTTTTCTTTCTGCACATATGTTCTTTGAATATTCACTTAGGATGGGCGGACTCATTATTTGTTAATTACCCTAATTCCCTGCTTTTGATCTGGAGAGTATCTGATAAACAGGATGAGAATTTATCTGGTCATCTGTGTGTAATATTATGCGTTGCACAGTGAACTATCTACTAAAAATTTTCCTGGAACGTCAGTTTATCTCTATTCGATTCTTTATATTGAACTTTTTTTAATTGTATTATTTCGTTTTATAGTATTTTAATTTATGATGTCTGAAACTAAAAAGTACTAAATTTTGCAGACAATTAAGAGCATTAGTTATTTTATTTAATATCGCTGTCGATATATTTATTCTTCTGTAAAAGTGTAAGTTTCGATTAATGTTTTTTGTTATAATAATATTGCTTGACAAAATAATTTTAATGTTTCAAAATATGTTAGAAGTATTATTCATGCTATCTCTTTTTCGTTTTATTTGTTAGTGTTCAAACGAAGCGTTTCGCTATCACTTCTTTATTTTTGTTTCATAATAATACTGACTTAGCATGCCTGAATGAAAATTCGTTATCATGACAGTGAAAAGTTGTTTTGTTTGTTTGTTTTTTCAACAAGCAACCTTAATTTGGCTTCATAATTCATAAAAATATCCATAACATTTTTTATGAGAAAGATTTTGCACAAAACCAATTCTAATTTTGCTCTTCTGCCTATCTTCACCGATTTTTGTCGAAACGTGTTAGATTATCCACGGATAATCATCCGCCGCGGACTATAAACCGAAAACCATAGTATTTATTTTATTTTGATCTCTTTTTCAAGCACGCATTTTCTCAGGCTGTGCATGTTATTTTATTTCAGGTGAATTAAGTTTTATTTCAAAGTTTACATCTTGCAGGGATGGAGAGGGAGTGTTGTTTCTTTACCTTTTCCTTACCTTTTTCCAACATTAAAATTATAAAAATGTAAAAAAAGGAAAGAAAAAAATCAATCTACTTTTTTAAAGATACGTGAATTTTAATAAAAAGATTATTGTTTTATTTTTCAAATAAAAAATTTACAAAATCTTTTATTTGTGCTACTTAAATGCTTAAAAATACTACTCATCACATATTTTTATTAGTCTACGAGCAGAGTATAAAATATGTTACATTTCTGAAGTGTGTTATTTTCAGAAATCTACTGTAATATTGGACTGTCTATATAGTAATAACAGGAATAATATTTCATTTCATTTCATTTTGTAATACGTACTCAGCGATTGATTTCTGTACTCAAAGACGTATATTCAATGATTAAGGAGATCTGTTAAATCCAAAATAATCACACATTTTCACCCGCACATTTTTAACTCGAATAAAAATCCACTACATTTGAAAATCGAAGAAGGGAAATTACGACTATTTTCAAGTTACTGTTTCACAGACATATGTCTAAAACGAAATAATCTGACAGCTTTGTAAAGAAGAATTTTGGAAGCTATAGCTATTCTTCAGACTTTTTCCCTGCGTAAAACGTGACTCTGAAAAAAGTGAAATTAACCACGTTTCCAAATTTATGGCTATTTTCGCTATCTTATCAACAACAAAAAAAAAAGAAAAGAAAAGAAAAAAAGAAGAAGAAGAAGAAACGAAAAAAAAACTTATCACCCAAAGACGTTACTTAACGATACTGCAGGTTGTAAAACATGTCTGCTGAGACAGATAAAATATATTCAGCTGACAAGAAAAGGCACTTTCAGGAAAAAGCACACAATGCACAATAAACGAACTTTGTTGTTTTTTTCTCTCTCGAAGTCGCATTTCGTACCTGAATCTCCATTTTGGTAAACACTGTGGATTTATGATCTTATTTTACAAAACTTCTCTTTAGGAAAATACAGGTGAATTTTTTTATGTAACTGCCTATGCAACGCGCTGAAACTGTTTCAGCGATTGTGCGTGTTTATGCAAATGCAGTTTACAAATAGAAAATTTTATTCAGTTCTGTTCATTTCGTTATGGGAAAAACTTCTGAATTGATAAGAAAAATCCGAAAACAGCGCTTACATTTAAAAGGAGTGTTTAAAAAAGGGCATTATATTACTTTTTACTCATTTATTCCTGTTATTCGAATATATTTTTCAATTATTCCCTAAAACATGAATTGGTCAATGGCGTAGCCAAGGGGGGGGGGGTCATAACCCCCATGAGGAATTTTTTGCCATACAAAATTTATATTCTTTACTCTCTTATCACACTCACGTACACATGTATGTGAGTTACAGTAGACGTAACCCCCCCCCCCATGAAAAATTATTGGCTACGCCATTGATTGGTATAACGCCTTTAAGCTGCCATAGACCGCAATGTATTTGAATTACTTTGTGCACTCCTGTTAAAAAAATAAGTAAATAAATTCTGCATACCCGCTTTTGGATGAAGAACATTAATTTCTAAGCCTTAATAATAACATCTATCAATTTTGTTATGTTTGAAACACATTTACATCTCCAAAATACGCTTTAACACCTTTGACGCGCGGTAGTCCTGCTATGGAAAAATCACCTTATTTCAGTGCTTTTACTACTAGTCGCAAAAAAAGTAGGGTTAAATGGTCCCAACGCTAAAAAAGTGCAGGCGTTGCATCGATCCATTTAGATACCAACAATATGGCGATCGATCGAATCGCTCAGCTGTGTCAGAAAACTTCTTAAGCTCTGTGACGCCAGATAGGGGATTCGAGCGACTGCCATGTTCTTGGTAGTTAAAGGGATCAATGGCAACGGTTGCACTTTTTCAGCGTTGGGCAATCTATCCAGTTAGTCTTCTATATTGATGTGAAAACGCTTGCACTTCAAAGGTTAAACCAATTTTTCTCAACCTTTTTAATTCTACATTCCGGTGAAGATAGAAAAATATTTCGTGGACCAGCGTCATCCAAAAAACAATAAATAGATATGTATTTTATTTATCAAATCAAGTGTTATCTTATAAATAAAAATGAAATTCTGTTTGTTTGTTTGTTTGTTTGTTTGTTTGTTTGTTTGTTTGTTTGTGGATTTGAGTTGTATACAAATCCATAAAAATGGACCTATCAGCCTGAAATTTTGCATAGATATGTAAAATAATATAGAATAAATCATAGTCCACTTTAAAATTTTGAAAGTCCACCCGTTCCCGGAATTTAAGAGATTTTATATGTTCTCCACGCAAAAAGCTTTCCGTAATTGTAACCCCTGCAGTGAAAAAAGTGTGAAATGAGGATCGTGGTTGCCATGTGTGGCGATTTTGCCGAATTAGATGTTTTAAATTCTCAAAGTAAAAATAAAAGAATAATAATGATTTTTTTTTTTGTTAGTTTATATTCGTAAGGTTATATTTTTTTTAATTATAATATCGTGTGCATGGGAAATCGGAGCAGGAATGAAATGTTTTATACGCAAAACAATAAGAATTGAAGATTTTCGAGGCTGATATGTTAAAATTTTTTAGTTTGGCGAAAAAATAAAATGGCTCAAATGCCGAGAAAGTGAGTTCTAGCGGTTTGCACAGTTTCCGGCTTGGCGAATTTACTGAGAGCTTAAGGAAACGATTTTTGAAAACAAGTACAAAGGTTTTATTAGAATACAGCGTTAAATTTTAATGATCCCTGCGAAAATAATGCAGTTATTAAGGGATTTCAAGCGATCTATCTTCAGCATTCTCGCGATTTTGAGGAGGATTCTAACGCTTGGCGCTATTTATCGTAATTTAATCGTCTGCTATTTGGGTTATGAATACACCTGCGTATTAAGTTTTTGAAATTTTCATTCAGTTGGAATTGTACATTTTTCAGAGCAGCTTTTCTGCATCTAATGTATTACATCCAGAAAAAAGGATGTTAGAAATATCAATTTTAATTTTGTTTAATCACACTCATGAATAATGATACACTTTCCAACTTAATAAAAGAAGGAACGAAAATAGGGAAGACCCATGGATTATAACTCTTTTTATATATAGCACTTTAGTGGCGTATTTAAAAATCTAAAAGTGTGTCAGATTTTCTATGATTCTAGCGCTTGGCGCAATTTAATGAGGAGGGTATTTTTAAAAACAAGCATAGGTTATCTTATAAATAAAAATGAAATTATGTTTGTCAATTTGTTGATTTGGGTAGTATACAATTCCACAAAAATGGACCTGTCAGCCTGAAATTTTACACAGATATGTAAAATAATATAGAATAAATGATAGTCCACTTTAAAGCTTTGAAACTCCACTTAAAAACGTTTTCCTCCTGAAGGGTTCCCTTAATTTCCGTTCCCGGAATTTAAGAGATTTTTTATGTTCTCCACGCAGAAAGCTTTACGTAATATTAACCCCTGTAGTGAAAAAAGTGTGTGAAATAAGCATCTTGGTTGCCATGTGTGGCGATTTTGCCGAATAAAATGTTTTAAATTCTTAAAGTAAAAATAAAAGAATAATAATGATTTTTTTAGTTTATTTTTTAGGTTATTTTTTTAATTATAATATCGTGTGCGCATAAGAAATGAGAGCAGGAATGAAATGTTTTATACGCAAAACAATGAGGATCAAAGATTTCCGAGACTAATATGTAATTTTTTTTTAGTTTGGCGAAAAATAAAATGGCTGATAGACCGATTTTTAGAGTGTGAGTTCTAGCGGTTTGCACAGTTTTAGGCTTTTTGGCTCAATTTACTGAGAGCTTAAGGGAATAGCATTTTTGAAAACAAGTGTATAGGTTTTCTTAGAATACAGCATTAAATTTTAACTTTCCGTGCAGAAATAATGCAGTTATTAGGACATTTCAAGCGATGTAGCTTCAGAATTCTCGCCAATTGAGTACATTGATTTAACTTGGGGGAAATACGCCAAATTTCAGAAAATTGAAATCTTCGCATTTAGTACATCGAGGTAACGATGAATAAAACATGTTATAGTTGATAATTTAAAAAATGCGGCTGTATTAAGGGATTCCACTTTTCAAAAAAATGCCTGGCGGTCGAAACATTTCCCATTTTGATTGCTGCTAAGTCAATGCTTCGAATGATTCCCTGAAAAAACTCTTGCAAAATGGCGTATGCTGGCACTTTGGCGAGGCTTAGATTTGAAACTGGATTTTACTTGAGACTGGTATATACGTATAATAAGACTGGTTATAGATAAAAATGAATGTTGGTATGTGTGTAGGAGGTTGAAAAACTCCAGCACCGTTTCACTGATCACCATGAAATTTGGTTCACCTAAGTCTTTTATCATGGAGAAGGTTTTTATGCTATCCGTTTTCCTCTAACTTTTCACTAGGTGGCGCAGCAGAACGTCGAATTCTATTCCGTTTAGCCGTTTGCTATGCGAATATCGTCCAACAAATTTCGATGAAATTTGGTACACGCGAATATTAGAACACGGAGAATATTTTTCACTATCCATTTGCTGTAACTTACCGCTAAATAGCGCTGCAACGCATCAACTTCTATACCGTTCGACTGATCGGCATAAATTTTTTTATACTTACATATTTGAGAACGAAGAATATATTCTAACTGCGTTACTTTTGATGTTACGCACCACTAGATGGCACTGCAATGCATTATTATTTTAACTCGCCACTAGATGACGCTGCAGCAGGCCAAATTTTTGACCATTCAAACGGTGGCTATGAAAATCAGTATAAATAGCTATTTGAACAATGAGAATATTTTGGCGTTATACATTTTGCTATAACTCGCCACATGACGGCGCTGTAGCAAATCATTACTTTAATTAACCACTAGATGGCCCTGCAGTGTATCACTTCTTGACTGTGCGAATAATCGCTATGAAAATAGGTATACATAGATATTTGAACACGGGGAAGAGTTTGGCACGATCCATTTTCCTATAACTTGACACTAGATGTCGCGTCAACACATGAACTTCAAGACTATTCAGCCGATCGTCATGAAAATTCGTATACATCGATATCTGAATGCGAAGAATATTTTTGCCGTATCCGTTTTGCTAAAACTCGCCACTAGATTGTGCTACGCCGCATCGCCTTCTGCACCGTAAAAACGATTGCCTTGAAATTCAGTATGCATGATTATTGAACACAATATAACGCGATATCTATTTTGCTATATCTCTTTATTACAATAAATAGTAATCATAACAAATATTAATATCAAAAAGTCCATTCATTCCCGTGCGAAGAACGGGTACTTCAGCTAGTACAAATATAATTTTTAAGTAGAATAATATTTACTTCTAATTCTTTTCTAATAAATTTGGTGTAGGTGGACCGCCAGTAAACTATCACGGACTGGTGGTTGGGAAACACTTGCTTTAAACAACCATCGCCCATAAAGTTCATTGAATTGGAATTATTTTGAATACTCTTGTAAAAAGAACTATTTATGCTATACTCACCAATTTTTACAGGAACGCATGTTAATTAGTAGATGGCAGTAACATGTCTAAATTTCGTTGCAATCGAAGCACATTTCGGCAGTGAGTGCACGGACGGACAGACAGAGAGACAAGCCAAAATCATAAACGGTTTTCAACTTTGTTAGAAAATGTTAAACGGAATAGGAAACTTTTTCTTAATTGACTCAAACGGTAATTTATTTTTGCACAAGAAGGCAAAAATACCAGCATCTATAAGTAAAAATACCATAATAGCAATTTTTTCCCCTTCTTTTTAAAAAAAATTGACACATTTTTAAGTATCTTAATTTAAAAAAGCGGTGGTACGGAATTTTTATTTCTATGTATTGTTAAAAGATTACAAGTTAGGGAACAACAAAGTGACTTCTGTACAGTAGCGCATCCAGGGGAGGGGCTAGGGGGCTTCAAACCCACCCCACCCCAAAAAAAGAGATTGCTTAAGGGTAACATTCTGCTTTATTATACACTTTAAATTGCTAAAATGATCATAATTTTATAACTTAGCCCCTCCCAAAAGCATGCACATTGGTTTAGACTAAAATTTTGATTTGCAGTACATTTTTCTTTGGTTGAAATAAACTTTTTTAAAAATTTAGCCCCTCCCCCCAAAAAAAAAATTCTTGATCCGCTACTGCGTCTATAGTCTATGTGGCCTTATGATGATACTAAATTTTGTTTCATTCGCTGTGGTTTATACGGCAATATAAACAAATATTTACACATTTTGAATAAATTTTCAAAAAATCTCATCTAAATTTAAAAAAAAATTGACAACTATAGTTTAAGCTGTGTGACCATCTATCATGTCACTATCTATCATTTTATTCGCCTAAGTCGTTATAACATGATCCGTGAACAAATTTTTTCGCATTTTGAATAATTTTTGGCAAAATCTTAGAGTCCTATTAAAATTTTCAAAAGTCAACGTCTATAATTTAAATTGCATGTTCACCTATTATGCCATCAAATATCCTTTCATTCGCTTTAGTCGTTATTACGTAATGCGCGAACAATAATTCACGCATTTTGAAATAATTTTCGAAAAATCGCAAAATCTAATCCAAAATTAGCGTCTTTACATAGCTTATGTAACTTTTCTTAGACGAATGTGAGAGATTCATAGAATTTTTGAAAGTATCGATGTTTTTTTTTTTTTTGTTTTTTTTTTTTTTGTGTGTGTGTGTGTTTTTTTTTTTTTTTTTTTCGTGTAATATTCTCTAGAACAAATGTTTAATGCTTTAAACAGTCAAAGTTATGTATTTTGTTGCAAGTACATTGGTTAATTAGTACGAGTTGCGAATCTTTAAAATTTCCTTTGAATAACATTAGGACTTGATGATTTCTCGCCAACTACAGTAGAGACCTCCGCGTTATGCTCAGTTTTGGGAACTCATTTTTGGCTCCAAATTCGGCAATAATTCACAAAAATCCCCAGGCTTGGCTACATTAGAGGAAATTTTGAGTGGTGCATTAAGATGATTGTTGTCGTCAGACCATTATAAGTATATTACAAGAAAAATTACAAATCACGGCGAAAATTTACTCTTTGTCAAATTATACAACTTTTATTGGACAAAATGCTTCATAGACGAACTAAGACTAACTACTGCAATTGAATGTCCCGCAGTGGTCTGGGAGCTAAACTCCGTTCCCATAAGAACACGGCAAGTGAAGCAGCATCCGGCTTGGCCAGTGCTTGGGAGGGTCAACTCCCTCTCGGCTTGACTGCTGTGGGACCGTGCACGCTTATGGGAGCTGGTGCACGTAAAATCCGTCGAGCCGCCAATGTCCTCCAAGTTGTTAAACGATACCTCTGGGGGTGCCGATTTCAGGTGGTGTTTGCTTCCTCATCTGGAATCGACTCAAAATTAAAAACCAACAAGTAGAAGTCCAACCCCCTCGGGGGCAATGGCACCCCTCTTTCCATGGATAGTGTCGTCTATCCATGGGCACGACAACTGCAATTGTATACTTATACAATAAAAATACTTACGCTGAGTAATAGTCTCTGGGAAGTCTAAATTATAACAAACATTATCCCTAATTGATCTAAACATAGGGTGCAGATTCATTTTCCTTATTGATTAACAACACGAACTATCAAACAATAGAGTGAATCACAGATGTGTACTTTCCCATCATTAACTCTATGCATTATCCTCAAAACTTAGATCAGAGTATATTTGGCGCAGATCCGATATAAAAGTGACCTCGCTTAGTCAGAAACTGTATTCCTTTTTGCGGTTTCTAGATGTAAATCAAGTGAGTCAGTGGTGTGAAGGTATCCGTTTCCGTAAAAAGGGGCTCTGATTAATTTAAAAAAAAAAGTTTAGTGTTTAACAAATAAAAACGCACTCTGATATATGAAACAAAATAAAATTTTTATAAAACGATTTCTTACTACATAATTCATTAAGATGAATTCGTGGCAGTGTAATCGAAACATACCTTCAGGCAAAGACGGAAAGAAGGCAGCTCACATCACCGAATGCGACATTCAAAGTTACCTTCTCCCTCTTAAGAAAACTTCGCCTCAATTTAAATCCTCATTCTTAAGTATTGGTATTTCTCTGAAACTGCTAACAACCGCCGTGAAGACTTTCGACCCCTCAGTTTAAACTTGCATGTTCTCCACGCGTACACTGTTATTTCTGTTGGCCCTCGGCCTCCTGGAAACCATGTGGTTGATCTTCCACCCGACCCCCCCCCAAAAAAAAGGGGGCAGGGTTGAATGAGGTTGTGAGTTTTTTCAGTTATCTGCCACTCTGATTACGTGTTCTGACTGTATGTGGGGGAGGTTGTTGAGGATGAAAACCCCTCGTTGCCGAAAATTTTTAACATAAAGTCCATATTTGCTTCTAACATAAAGAATATGTCTATAACACATCCAAACCTCTTGAAGGAAGTCTGCGTACGCTATTGCTGTAAGTGTATATCAACCCTCCAATAATTTTGAAACTTTAGCGCTTATGTTAACTGCTACACTTATTCACTTTTTTAACCCCGATAAAAATCTAAAAATCTATGAAAACACAATTTCTTGCCATATACAAGTCAATTATGTAAGGTGGACATAAAAAATACCCTGACATTATAAAGTTTACATAATTATACATGCTCGGTGAGACAACATTTCAAAAAACAAAACAGGGAACCAAGAGGAGAAGGTTTACAATTTTGACACCCTCCCCGCTGCAATTTCAAAACTATTTTATTACTTGCAAAAATACCTTTAAATGTTGCGTTTACTTGTTTGTAGAAGAATTAGAACCTTTCAAATATGGGGTATTCTTTTGATTTTTTGAAAAATTCAAGATGGGAGGATATTGAATCCCAAATATCCTTCCTTTTCTGTAGGATGGTCGCATTAAACATTGTGTAATTTCATTAACTTTAAAATGTTAATTTTCATTTAATTTGCCCAAAACTACTGTAACTTCTTTAGTTTTGTAATCGTAACGCTTGAATATGTAGATATTCTTTTCCGTAGACCCAGTACCGGATCCAGGGGAGGGGCTAGGGGGCTTTAGCCCCCCCCCGCCCCCCCCCCCAAAAAAAGAGTTTACTAGAGGGTAACACTCTGTTTTATTATACACGTTAAGTAGGTACAATGAACTTTTTATATAACTTTGCCCCTTCCAAAAAATTTTACATTGATTAAACTAAAATTTTGCTTTATTGTACATTTTTTGGGGGGTAAAATAAGCTTTTTCAAAATTTAGCCGCTCGCACAAAATATTTCTGGATCCGCCAGTGCGTACACTCTGTATTTTATTCATCGTACGTGCATTTAACTGTGTCTAAATTTCAGTAAACTTTCACTTAAATAAGAGTTCCGTCTCTCAAGAGGATATACTGTCGTAAGCCAGCTACCGCAAGTTATTTCGCAACCGTCAGAGGTCGCAAGATGCCCCAAAATGGGCGCAGTCGTTCTAATAGCCATTTTATCACCAAGTTCGCTTTCTATTTTTTGATATGTTCTCAGAACTTCACTCGCTTCGACACTTCAGATGCGGCAAATGGCTGTTCATATAACCAGGCGAATATTAGAACCTCTTAACTCGACCGCGGCGAAGTGTTTGTGTTCCATATTTGTGCAGCGGCAGCTCCGAGTTTCATATTTATTGAATACTTAAATTTTTATTCCAAAAATGACACAGCAGGATTTCGTAACAATTCAACATTTTTTTTTCTAGGAAAAGCCATCGCGGAAGTGTCAATTTTCATTATCCTTTTCCTTATTGAGAATGACATCGCATTTGACTCGGTGTTGAAATAATAGCAATGAAATGGCGTATTTTTGGATTAAAAGAATTTGGAGACATTTGAATTCATTTATTTTCGTACGCTCATTTTTAAGTACTTTTTAAACCTTCACTTTCTTATCGCACCTTCAGATATGTGAATTCCATAAATAAAGGGCTCCAGTTTTCAGTAAAAATAATTTTTGCGAACTGATGTCACAAATATACTCACAAACAAAAGTTAATATTCAACCTGGCAGTAAGATTTACAGGGATAAGGATTATTTTAGGGGGAGGGGAGCACGGGTCTGAACCACCCTCCCCGAAATTTCAATATTTGTGAACAAAAAATGATAATGATGAATTCTTTTTCTGAAAAATCCTACCTTTTGTACTGTTTGCACCCCCTACGAATTTTTTTTTCCGTGTACTTTGAGAGAGATGTAGGAAAGACTAGACTAGTACAGGGTTATAAAATAACATGATATGTTTAGAGTCCTCTAGCGAATAAAGTATTCGATGAAATATAACCAAATTCGAAGAGCGGACATAATGGACTATGGAATTTCGATTTTTAAAGAGAAGAAATCAGTACCAACATTTGTCACTATAGGAGAAATGTTGGCGTTTTTTACCAAATAAAATGCATTATTTTGTATGATCGCGTACCTTATTGTGATTATAAGAATAAAGGGAAAGGCTGGGAGAATGTTCATCATTCTGAGGCTAACTTGCTTGAAATTGTTGCAACTTCAACTTTTTTTGCAGACGCCGACCAGCTTGTATGTTGGATAAAGCACTGTACAACGGTTTCGGGTTCAACTCCCGGCGGTCGAGGTTCGATCCCCGACTGGGCGTGGATGTTACTGTGCCCGTCCCTTCATAGGGGGCAACGTTGGTCCACCTACTAGGTGTCTCCATAATAAAGTGGCCAACAACTCCGACCTTAGCGGTGGCCAATGCCTCCAAGGCATTGTTAAGACCCGCCATTAAAAAAAAAAAAAAAAACTTTTTGCAGACTATTCGTTTTGCGTCCCCGGCCGGAGACATTTTCTTATATTTCTGCTATGCTATAAATAAGCGACGATCTTTGCGAATGGATGCATTTCAAAAACATTATATTCGGAATCAAGTTCTAAAGTGTTATGCAATTTAATTTTGCCTTTTACGATTTAATCAATAAGGAAAACTCTCGGGATGACTAACTGCCATGCATTCTAGCGGAACATTTTGCAACTTTATCACGCATACATTAAAAGTACTCAACTAATGGGGGAAAACCATCCTCTGTCTTGCCTTGTTTCTCGTAATGATTTAAATCATCGATAAAATTGCTACACCAGAACTGTTGTCGAACTTATTAAGACATACATTTTGACAACATCCTGTTGTATGTGTCTAAGAAATGTAGTTCAGTGACTTCCTTACATGGAAACAAGTGAAAGTTTGAATAGACATTCCTCTGTCAGACTGCAGCTAATGAATATAACAAGGCAAATATTTAATAATTTCTCGCCTTATGCCACATGCTGACTGTTGCTGGGTCATTGGGACGTGGCAGTATTGTCTCCAGCTCTCTTTGGTGTAAATTACGTGGTAGTTTGTCGTGCTGTGATTGTTGGAGTAGTCGCCGAAGCATGAAATGACCATTTCCTCCACGTTCCTCGTCAAACAAAAGAGTTTTTAACTACTGGTAGAAAATAGGAAAAGTTCATTAACATCGCCACATCACCTAAGCGATCTGGACTCTTCCGGTGTATTCATGTTGTTTTCCGTAGCATAAGCTGCACTGCAGAGGTTCGTGAACAAGGGATATATGTTTTCGAAGACAGCGTATCAGATTTCTTAATCAGAGATAAGTAGAACAAAAGGGAGAATAAATGAAAAAGACTAATACTAATGTATGTTTCAATACAGTAAGAGGTATGTGTTCGAATGCTTGAATACAAAAACCAAATATCTTTCATGTCATTAATATTGTGTTCCAGAATTCGGACGTTTGAAAGAGTTCCACTTATCGAAAGCATTTGAAAATCGGTCCACCATATTTCACTCTTTATTAGAATACATTCTATAATACTTAGTAATATTTTTCAGACTATTTTGAATACAAAGTCCATTCTTTCCTATCATCGTTTGTGTATTAAATATGTGAGTATGTGACACTATCTTTTAGTTCTAATTTAAGCTAAATTAACATACAAATTTTATTTACCACGTTTGTAAGCGTACTAAAATCGGATCAATATTTTTTTCCCTCCAACATTCCAGTTTTTTTTTTAAATTACCTTATATCAGGGGCGTAGCCAAGGGGGGTGTTAGGAGGGTCATAACCCCCCCATGAGGAATATGTTGCCATACAAAAGGTATATTCTTCACTCCCTTATCACACACATGTATGCATATATGTGAGTTGCAGTAGTCGTAACCCCCCCCCCATGAAAAATTTCTGGCTACGCACCTGCCTTCTATGTATCGTTAACAACTTTATCCTATAAATACAAATTACAAACATTTATTTTGTTACTTTATTCAAACTTTAACAAACAAACCGAAAAGGATATGTAAGCCATTTTAAAGGTTTTCTTAAATAACTTTCCAACAAATTTAAGCTTTAATTGCATAGCGATGGATATTTACATCGTATGTTTAAAACACGTTCAGTTCCGGATTAACGTGGGTGTTTAAAATTCATGCAATGAAGGGAATGTTAGATAGCTCTTACAGTATTTATAGCTTTTTTATGGAGGCTCACAAACTAACTATCATAGATTGTGCTGCTAGCCGTGATTAAAAGAAATGTTTTTTACGGTGTTTTATTTGCTTTAATCATCTCCCAAGCAGCATTTTTTTACATTTTGAAAACACAATAAGGTCATTTTCAAAATTTGTGCCATTTGGAAATTTAAGAAGCAAAAATGCAATCTCAAGAAATAAGTATTTTTTCTTTTTTACCTTAAGATAAAAAATACATTGTTTCTGCACATTATGAGTATTATTCATGCATTTTTTTATTTAAATTTTTTAGATTTTTTAATTGTCAGACTTGATGAAAATTGTCATGTCTGTTACCTGACATTTTCATTGAAATTTGTACTTATGTTCAGCACAAAATACTGTAAAATGATATATTACATAAGTATATAGAGTCCTTTTGCCCATATAATACAGTCTCTCTCTCTCTCTCTTTTTTTTTTTTTCTTTTTGGTAAATTTTTGTTTGTCATGTCTGTTATCAACAGACAACATTTCAACGAAAAAAGAAATTAAGAGGCTAAATAATTCCGCATGTAAAGAAACATCAATTTAGTCTAAAAATCTAATGATTTAACTTAATCAATTGAATTAACAAATAAATAAATATATTTTCTACAACTAATTAAGGTAAGACATGACATGCAATAAAAATACTTATCAAAAATAGGTTTTTGCTTTTCCAGACAAATGCCAAAAACTCGAGATGTGTTTATAATTTCTTTTTCGACCACGCTCTAATGCTAAACAGGTGTTGCTATTCTCGAATTTCAATTTCGTTGTTTAAAAAGTTGAAAATAATGTGTGGTAACAGACATGACATCAATGTTCGGACAGTTATATTTAATAGTTAAAAAATTGTTAAAATCTTGAATTTTTAAAAAACCTTTTCATACTGTAATTTAAACTCTATTTCACAATGTTAAAGCATGTCAGGGCAGAAATTTTAGTATTGGGGCAGTCATTCTGCATAACACGTTTTGTGTTCTATGATTTGGACAGCTATATTTCAGTATCTTCTCTACTCATTTCTTTTGAAAAAATATTTAATAGTATGTTTTTTAATCTATTGTTTCATTATTGGAAACTTCTGATAAAAAGAAAAATCATTTAAATTTTCTTATGCCTTGTAAAAAAAAAATCTTACACACGGACAGCAAATGACACCGAATTTTGAAAATTGCCTAATAACGGAGTGCAGCCCTGTGATTCATCTTCGGATTGGTCTTCGAATGCCTGTTAGTGCGTGTATCGTTTCAGTGGCGTTAGGGATGGACGCGAGATGAAAAATCGGCTGTCTCGTCTCGCAAAATCTCTGAAAAACTTTGTCTCGTCTCGCAAAAATCCCTATATCACAATGTAAAATATGCCTATCTCGTCTCGCAAAATAACTGCAAATCTCTGTCTCGCAGTCCATACCTAAGTGGCGTAGCCAAGGAAAAGAGGATAGGGGGGTCACAACCCCCATGAGGAATTTTTTGCCATACAAAATGAATATTCTTCACTCTCTTATCTCACATACGTATACATATATGTGACTTGCAGTAGTCGTAACCTCCCCCCATGAAAAATTTCTGGCTACGCTACTGTATCGTTTTTATCTAGACGCACACAGTATAATTTTATCAATGCATTACCGTCAACAGTCAATAATCGCATTAAAGACTTTTTGGATTTCAAAAAAAAAAAAAAAAAAGTCCGAATTCAGATTATGTCCCCGGATGTTTCAAATTAATTTTTGAATGAAATTACAAAAAGCCAGCTAGAGCATAAACCACCCACTTGACAAAAACGAGGAATGTTAGTGATTGACTCTTCTTTTGCAAAAGAAAAGTAGACATTGACGATGTTATTCAACGGTTTGCCATGACTAAAAGTAGAAAAGATTTATTTAATAAATAAAAATCTGAAACACTTTCAGATTTTAAATACGCACCAAAGTGCTATATATTAAAAGCGTATCATGGTTTATGCGTCATCCCTATTTTTCTTCCTTATTCCATTAAGTTGGAGAGTGTATCATTATTCATGAGTGTGCCGTATTTTTCTTCCTTGTTTCATAAAACCCATCTTTGGAATCGAAATCTATCTTAAAATCGCCTACTAAAACTATTTTACAATCGTTGCCAAGTATATTATAACTATACTTCACTGTTTTAAATATTGTTTCGAATGTCCATCATAAACCATGAGTGTGCCGTGTTCTTTCTGGTTTGACTGCTACTTTAACGCGCCGACTCTCGCCAAGGTGGCGATCATTAAACATATCGAGCTACCACGATGATTTTTTGTATTCATGTAACAATCGTAATTTAGAATAAAAATGGCGATTTGGAACAACATGTAAGTAAAGCATTCCGTTACATTTTTATTTATTTTGGGTTGCCAATTAATGTAGTTTTAATAATTAAGTGTCTTCAAATTCCTTAACTGGTGCGTTTATCGCTTATTTGTTCACTTTAGTTTTCATATTGTTCTTTTGGGAGCGTTGAAACTTGTCCATATGTCCCAGAGACCCATGACTGCGAAGCTCGCCAAAGTACGGGATTTTTTAGGTTTCCGAGAGCGGGGGCGTTAAAATAGGAATCAACTCTTACTTGTACCGTAAAACACATCTTTGGAATCGAAATCTATCTTAAAATCAACTACTGAAACTGTTTTACAATCTTGAAAGCATATTCCAACCAGTGGCGTCTCGTGGGATACAGCAAGTACAGCCGGGCTGCACTTGAAATTATCAGCACATACTTTAAAATATTTTATTCTACTAATTTTCCTAAACTCAGATTAGAATTATGGAATTCCTGAGGTAAATTTAAAAAAAATCTCCAAAAAAAAACCAAACAAAAAAACCGTATTGTGGCCGGATCGCTCATTCAGAAAAAAAGCACTTTAATCTTTCCGCAAATCAATTGGGAAAATCTTTGGTTCAGCCCAGAGCGCTGATAAGAAAATTGGCAGCACCGTTGCCATGACAACGATTACGTAAGCAGTTCCTCTGGCATAGGCTATAATGGGGATACGCAGCTAAGACTCAGCCTTGGACTCAGCTCATCAAAGATTTTCAAACGTCGGCAGCACTTGAAAGAGCGCGGTGAATTCGACCCACTGATTGGCTCGAGAAGTGAGGGAGGGGGTAAGGAGAATATATGTTCTGCAAACTCTCGACTTTATATTGCTGAATTTATCAAGAAGGTAAGCCTGAATAGACGCTTATGAATGGACAATTACCCATCAAAGCAGTATTATTTTTAAGTAAGCAAGAACTAGCATTTAGAAAACATGACGAGCGAGAAAATTCTTTAAACATGGGAAATTTTAAAGAGCTTTTAAAATTATTGATATCTGAATTAAAACAACGCCCTTTTATGATGGCATCACTGACCGATTCGCAAGTTTAAAAGAAAGGATGATTGATTTGACTTATAAAAAATAAGTAAGTTTTCTTTTTTTTTTTTTTCTTTTCTTCTCAAGTTATCGTTACAAAAGAAAATTCTAAGGAAACTTCGAATCAGACACAGATTAATGCAATTTCGAAGATAAGAGCGGCTGCTTGAAATTTATGTCTATTTTAGACATAAAATTGTCTATTTTATGGAACAATTGTCTATTTTATGGAACTATTTTAATTGTCTATTTTATGGACATATGTCTATTTTATGGAAGTAAAATAGGATCTCTTACATTTTTTATGTAATTTCTTTTTTTTTTTTTTCCTCGGTGAGGGCTTAATCCGCCAGCTTTCGAATTCAATAACAAAGATTTTCCATTCCTATCCGGAGGAAGGGGGGGGGGGCTCATATGCTTCCGGCTGCACTAACAGTTTTGACCACGGGCCGCCACTGATTCCAACTATGTCCCGTAGACATTTTAAATACTGTTTGGAATGGGCATCATAATCCATGAGTGTACTGTGTTTTCCTTCCTTGTTCAATAAAACACTTCTTCGGAATAGAAATCTACATTGAAATCGCCTACCAAAACTGTTTAACAATTTTCGCCAGGCATAGTCAAACCATACTTCACCTTTATAAATACCATTTGGAAAGTGTATCATAATCTATAAGTGTACCGTATTTATCTTCTCTGTTCTATAAAACACTTCTTCGGAATTAAAATCTATATTAAAATCGCCTACTAAAACTATTTTACGATCTTCGCCAGGCGTTTTCTAACTATACTCGAAATATATTTATAATAAATTGTCTCGTTTTGGCGCCAAATTTAGGGATCAATTCTCAAAAATTGCAAACCTTGTGCTACTTTCAACAGTTTATTAACGCCCCCCCCCTCTCCACATTATCTGGCAAACACATTTGAAAAGTGACTCGACGCAAAAATTGTACCAAAATCGTGTCTACACAAAAAGCAAGGTTGAAATTAATAGCACTCTGGTGCTAAAAAAACATACTGGTGTTGTCTATAATCTTTTTACTTCTGCAGACCAGCAAATATAAGAGGGGGGAGGGGGGGGGGATTTGCGGACCAGCTTCAATCAAAAATAATCTATATAAATAAAACGAAGTAAAATGTCGGTCGGTTAGTTAGTTAGTTTGTCTGTGTCTCGCCTAGCTCCTAGACGGGTGATCCTAGACCTACCAAAATTTGTATAGAAATTCTCCAGGACGGATCCCGACATACCTCGAAGCGATTTTTTCGAAATTCGAATTATTTTAGGAGATATCGATAGAAAAACGTGTCCCAAAAGGCTAATTTTTCCTCTCCGCCATTTCGCAATTGTAACCCTGCAGTGGAAAGAGTGAGTAAGCATATTGAGGTTGCCATATTTGGCAAGTTTATTAAATGAATCAGACTCGAAGTAAAAATTAAGGAATAGCGATTTTTTTAAATATTATTTGCAAGGTTATTTTTTAATTAAAATATCGTGTGCATGTGAAGTCAGAGCAGGAATGAAATGTTTTATACTCAAAAGAAAATTGGATTTGGAAATTTTCCGAGACTAAGATGTGCAACTTTTTAATTTGGCGAAAAATAAAATGGTTGATATGCGATTTTAAGAAGATGTGATTCTAGCGCTTAACGCAATTTATCGTCTACTTCTGCAACTTGGATTATGAATACACCTGAATGAGTTTTTGAAATTTTCATTTAGTTCGAATTGTGCATTTTTCTGCGCAGCTTTTTCCCATCTATTTCTAATGTATTACATCCAGAAAAAGGATGTTAGAAATATCAGTTTTAATTTTCTTTAATCACACTCATGAATAATGATATGCTTCCAACTTAATGGAATAAAGAAAGAAAATAGGGAAGACCCATGGATTATAATACGCTTTCAATATATAGCACTTTAGTGCGTATTTAAAATTTGAAAGTGTTTCAGATTTTCTTACTTTAATGTTACTTTTTTTTTCCCTTTTCGTTTTTTGATAAAGGCCAGTATATCCAGAAGCTCTTCAGAATTAATATAGGACGAAAATAATTTGTACCTTTTTGTTGGTTTTTATCATTTAACCATCTTATTTTTGTAACCAGGGGCGGCCCGACACGGTAAGCATCTCATCTGGGCGCCGGCTTCGAAGGGGCGTCATTCCGAACTCAAAAACTAAGTAGAGCATAAAAGAGGGTGTCTTTTTTACATTAGCAGGGGCGCCACTTACCCTAGGGCCGCTCCTGTTTGTAACCATCTTAATTTTAAATTCCTTTCAGAATCATGCATGGTTATTCAGTGCCAAGAGATGTTAGGGTAAGTCTCATGATTCAGCATGAGATTTCAGTGCCAAGGAAGCCGGTAAGGAACAGGATTTCCGCCGAACAAGATTTATTAAGATGGCGAACCAAATGGTCGCCGGAGGCGGCTAGTAAAAAATAAATAGGCATCTATTTTATTTATCAAACTATTATTAGGCGCTACCAACAGCGCCATAACTCAAAAATCGTAGATTTTGAGATAACACCGTAGAGAAAATTGTAATGATGTGAAGTTTTAAACATCAAAATATAATTTTTGAGGGCTTCACGATGGCCGAGTTGATAAGATACAGGACATGGTGGACGGCTAAAGAGTGAAGGTCCAGCGTTCTAGCCTATCACGTGGATTTCGATCTAACGGTCTGTAGTTTTGGTCAGTTTTCTCCAGACGTGACGTGAATATGCCTTAGAACCGCATAAAAATTCCGTAGGTAGATATCCTTTACGTAGCTTTACTTTAATACATAAACATTTTTTAGCTGTTAGAAGTGACCAGCTGGCTGACCGTAGAACTTCTAATGCGCTTCCTGAAAAAATCATGGTTTTTGACGTTGCTGCAGCAAGTGAGAGCAATAAGTGCAGAATTTGCAACGAACACGACCCTCCGAAATAAGGCTGAGGCCAATGGACCCGCTGTTTGTGTGTGTTGTATCTGTTACGGCCAAAGCCCGAAGTCAGAAGCGCAGAGAGGCAAGTCGGGGCCCCGGCGATAAAATCTTTGGGGTCCCTTTGCTATCCAGAAATCCTTTTAATGTCGTAGTAGATCAATCATTTATTCCTTATTAAAATTATTAATCATTGAAAGAAACTTTAAATTAATAGTAAGTGGAAAATAATTAATAGAAATAGAATTATTAATTTAAAGAGTATTATACTTTAATAAACGCCCATGCTCTAAAAAATACCAACATTTTGTTTTGAAGGATTCGTCGCCTCCATAGGGAAACTATTTGAAACGTTAAAATTTTTGCATGGCATGTTTCCTCAGTATTGAAAAAATTAATATTTTTATTCATACTTCCATGCAAGCAGGCAGCCAAAAAAATATCAGTTGCCCAAAAAAGTGGAAATTTCAAAATTTCTCATAGAAAGTCTTGATCTTTAACATTTTGTTAAGGAAAATTCAAAATTTCGGAGGTTGGGTGGGCCCATAGTCTCCCCTCTGGCTATACCCTTTCTTCCACTATTTAACAATGTGCCGCAGAAAAAAAAATGATTTCTTGCTAAATAAATCTTTTCTACTTTTAGTCATGGCAAAACCGATGAATAACACCTTCAATGTCTACTTTTTTTGCAAAAGAAGACTCAGTCAGAAACACTTCTCGTTTTTGTCAAGTTGGTGGTTTATGCTCCAGCTGGCTTTTTTTAATTTCATTCAAAAATTAATTTGAAACATCCAGGGATATAATCTGAATTTGGACCTTTTTTTTACAAAATTAACAACACACAATATCATATAAACAGCAAAAGCGGGGCCCCTTCACAAGCTAAGGCCCTGGGGATTTTTCCCCTGCTTCTCCTCCCTCTCTGCGCCACTGCCCGAAGTTCGGCCAGTTCGCGATTTGGCTGGCCGATTCGCGTTTTGGCCAAAGTCCGAAGTACTTGCAATTAATATTGTATATACTACTTTGGCTGGCCATTTCGCGAAGTGGCTGGGAATCCTTGCCGAAAGCCCGAAGTGATAATGGTAGACTGAGCGGTATCTATTTGCCTTTGCAAAAAGTTTCATATTTTTTGAAGCAATATTTCGGGAGACAATGTGATCTGGGATCTTTAGCATTCGGTCTACGGAGCAGAAAAAGACTAAGGATACCCCTTAAAGGTAGTTGAAAAATGGAGTACTCAATCTGCCTTTGTATTCATCAAGTTACGCAACGCATTTGCTCAAGATATAATTCGTCATTTTGAAGGGCCCAAATCCAATATTCTTCACGCTATCTCGTTGTTTCAGCGTATACGCTTACTGAATCATTTCTATTATGGCTTTAATATGAGAACAGAATAACACGAGATCATATTTTTATAAATTACAAGCTTATTTTTAACTCAGAGATGTCACTTATATTTGAACTCGTTTCTAAAACAATTGTACTTTTATAAAAAGAAGAGAAAAAAAAAACAGTACACAGAAGTACTCCTTTTCAAATACTTCATTTTTAACAGTGTGTAAAAACAATCTGCTCTTGATTTCTTTCTACCTACTTTGGCCGATCGTCCCAAGCCACTTCGCGAATCAGCCGGCCAAAGCCCGAAATCAAGAAAAGATCGGACATTGGCCAGTAAGTTTACAGCAACGTTGGCCAAAACGCGAATTGGCAGGCCAGTTCGCGAACAGGCCGATTTCGGGCTTTGGCCGTAACATAATCTACTATGCAATACTTTTGAGCTGCATTACATAAAATTAAACAGTGTGTTTCGAAAAAAATCGTGTGATTTTTGGTACATAAATACAAATAAGCTAAATATGCCAAGCTCTTTACTATTTTTAGAATACCTCTTTGCTTGCTGTACTATACACACACACACAGTTATAAATGATAAATTTGTATCAAGTATGAAATTCAGAAAAAAAAATTAAAAATCAAAAATTTAGCAAGATCACTCTTCGAAAATTTTTCCTGTGCACTTCCGAATTTTTTCAGAAAGCTTCACAAAGAACACTGTTGTTTCATTTATTATGACGTGTAGTGTAGTGTAGCTTATGAAAAATCACCCTGAACTTTTTCGAGCCCCTTGTTGCAATTAGTTTATTTTCCTTTGTGTATTAAGTCCTTTTAGAAAGATTTCGCTTCTTCGAACAATGCCTAAAGTATATATTTCAAAAAATTTGTTGAATTTATCACGCCTATTTTGTGATTCAAAATCTCAGTTTTTGGTAGATGTCTAGCAAGAATTATACAATTTCCTGATATGCAAGATCTGATGGGGATGGTTGAATTAGCGCACAACAAAACTTGAAAAACTTACTTCTTGTTAAAGTATATCAAAGACGGACCCAGTGGCAGGCTAGAAAGCTCCAGACCCTAGCCCCCCCCCCTCCCCTCGTCAAAGAAAAGAAAAAAAAAGAAAGACATTTTGTTTTATTTGTACGTTGCTTAAGGAAAAAGGAGCTTTTTTTACATTATCCCCTCCCAAAAATTTTTTAATTGATTTGCAGTTACATTTTGCTTTATTGTACATTTTGTTTAGATCAAATACGTTAATTTTCAAAATTAGCCCCCCCCCCAAAAAAAAAAAAAAATCTTTATCCACCTCTGAACTGTATGTTTTTACTTTTTATAAAATTATAATTTATTTTTACTTTCCAAACATGCACCATATAAGGAAAGTATTGTAATCATGAAAAAATTCGACTTTTTGGTGTATATTTACACGTTTTGAGGTCTTCTGAATTCATTTATGCTGTTTTTAAGAGATGTGTGTATGTATGTATGTATGTGTAAGTTGTGTAAACACGATAGCTCCTAAACGGAGCATTCGATTGAGCTCAAATTGGGTATATATGTTATAAAACCCCGTCACAAGACCGGTATTGATTTTGGTGTGTATAGGTCTCGGACAAAGATTTCTTTTGTGGCCTACGGGGGGAATTCTTGAAAGTGCCTTAGCGTTCAAACGGTACATTCGATTGAGCTCAAATTGGGTATGTAAGTTATAAACCACCATCGTAAGACCGGTATTGATTTTTATGTGTATAGGACTTAGTTTTTCTCAAGGCTACAACAAAGGTTTCTTTTACATTATGGCATATGGGGAGAAATTCTTGAAGGTGCGCTAGCGTTCATTTAAATGCTTGGTAATGATCTTAATCGTAAGTGTTCGGAAAGTCGAGTGGAGTCACTCCAGATTTGTAATTTTATTATTGACTGGGTACAAGCTACTCCGAAAAAATAATAACTGTGCACAAGGGGTTAAATATGTAGAGACGACACAAGATATCACACACTTACACGTTAGAAAAAATAATAGTAATAATTATGTAGGTTTGATTTAGGTGAGATTAACTGTAATGAATATATGTTTATTTTAATATCGAAAATAAAAAAGGTGTTTAGAATGGAAAGAGAATAGAAAAAATAAACCTTTAGATAATTTTAGGTGAAGTGTTTCTCCTGACCATCCACCAGCCACGTTCAAACATTTTAGCTAGTTGGAATAGTGCCATCTGCATTCACATTTAGTGCTACAGTACTTTATTTTGAATTTAAATGCTAAGTGCAAGCCCGGACTGGCTCCTTTGGGGGAGTTTGAAAAGGGGCCCTGTACTGAGGAATTTTGAAGTAATAGACTATTAGAATATGTAATATTTGAAAAATAGGCTGATGTGCCTAAAAAACCACATTTAACTATTTTAGAGCTTTTGGGGGCCTCCTCGAGCCACGGGGTTTCTGGGGTCCTCCGCTGCATCACTGAGTAAAGATGTAAGATTACTGGGAAATAAATAATCCAATTACTCTGATAGAATACATCAAATTATTCTTATATACACGGGCGCCGACTTGTAAAAATTATTGGGGGGGCTCGTATCCTTACGGAGGTGGACGGGGGGACACAAAATCCTTCTCTCCTTTTATAATTAAGGGGTTCAGAAATTTTAGAATTGAGATTTCAAAATGTGCTTTTTTAACATAACACTTTCATGAAAATAAAAGGAATTCCATTTAATAAATTTTTCAAAAATTTTTTGAACTCATTTTTTAAATTAAGTATTTGAACTGAAGATCTCGAATCAGTCTTCAGTACACATATGGAGAAAGCAAATCTCCCTTCTGAAAGAACAACTGAATTTTAATTAAGTTAATAACAGCAAAACAAGTAAAATCTTTTTCGAAATGTATTTAATGATAATTTCATAGGAAAGAAAATGCATGCAGTCAAATGTGGAAAACTGTTCTGCAAAACATTACTCCAGCTAATATTTCAAAATACCCTAGAAGTACAAACGAGACGAAATACTAAAATCTGGATTATTTTATTTACTTGCAAACATTCATCAGAGATAATTTTTACTAATACAAAATAGTATTTTTTATTTTACTACATGATGAAATACCCATAAATTGAATCGACTTTAATTAAATGTCGCACTACTTTAAGACAGAAAAACTGATCACATTTAAATTACATTTTTTGACAACTTTTTACAGATTACACTTAAAATTATTAAAAAAAACATAAACAAAGAAGTAATAAATACCTCCTTTCCATGTATTAAAACAAATCAAACAAATATACAAACCATCATACAAAGTTACAAGTCCTCTCTTCGACACATACATTTTAAACGGATTTCCGTGATTTGAATTGTAAAAACAAATAAATAAATAAAATATACTTTTAAATTCATTCTCATAGTATTTTCACAGCAGGAAAAAATTTAATTTTTCAATAATATCATCCTTGTTGACATTTAAAAATGATTTAACAAAGAAATCCAAGTGCGAGAATATATCAAAATTCAGAGTCTACACTATTTTAGGTCTTCATAAACATTTTAATACTGAAAACTTTCATTTTACATTAAACTAAGAATACTCATATAATCTTTCAATAACATTAAAAATGAAAAGAAATGTTGAAATGTGGTGTTATGGCCAACTATCTGCGCGAGGGATCTAGGCCAGGGGGGGGGGGCTTCGTGTGGAACTTGGCATAGAAAACTCGACATATAAAATCTGCATTGCACTTTAAATCACACTTCTTTTTGGAAAACCGTTCCAGATTACCTTAACAATTATGAAAACAAATTAAACCAGCACATAAGCAATTGGCAAATCAGAGACGCTCCTGGCAAAATGGACACATAGTAATCATTTTATAAACTAAAACCATAATGAATTATGCTATTTGAAACATATTTTGATGATATTTGTGCAACAATATATGAAAATTTATTTTTATTCAGTACGGAGAAAAGTTGTATAAAATATAATCGTGCTTTAAATTTAAAAGTGGAATAACACAGAAACAGATATACAATGCCAAAATTATCACTCTGAATTATTGTAGATATTTACAGACAATTTTTAAGAATACTCAATAATATGAAAAATGGAAACAAAATGAATGAAATCTAATTCGAAATCATAGTCTACGCCATATTATTTTTAAAACATATACAAAAACTCCACTGCACTCTAAATCACCCTTCTATTTGGAAAATTGTTCCAGATTATCTTAACAATTATCAAAACAAATTAAACTAGCACACTAGCAATTGGTAAGTCAGAGACGCTTTGGCTAAATGGATACATAGTATTCATTTTATAAACTAAAACCATAACGCATTATGTTATTTGAAATTTATTCTGATGATATTTGTGCAACAATATACGAAAATTAATTTTTATTCAGAACGGAAAAAAGTTGTATAAAATATGATTGTGATGACTGGGGTACGAAGGGTATTTTGTTTATAAGCCTTCTTATGATTACCATAGCCCGTTCGTGTAAACATAGTGCTAAAAGTTCTCCTTTATATAGTGCTATCATAGTGCCATATAGTCCTTTCATAGTGCTAAAAGTTCTTGCAAAATATACATCCATCTAATGCAAGGTATCACTGAAATGTGCACATAAAAATTCAAGCTAAATAGTCAGCTTCAAACTTTCTAGCACATATTCATTCAAATTTCAATTAAGAAGTGTACAAAGCCAAAAAGTGTTTCTTGTGTACGAAGTCAATAATGAATCAGAATTATTTTCTCAGAGTTACATATACATATACTGTATAAATATTAACACTAAAATAGCTTTAATAATGTTTGATTATATTTTTTTCCCTCTAAATTTTAACGCAGGCCTCTAAAATGGTAGGAGCCCACAGGTGAAAGCCTACTCAGCCTAATGGGTAATCCGGCCCTGTTTAGGTATTAGTCCCTCTTTCCCCATGAAGCCCCCTCCTTCCTCCTCTATAATTTTTATGGTTTTGTAGCAGTTACGCTAGTTTGATATTCCATAAATAATAATTTACAAACATAGGTGCTTTATAGAGTGCTTTTACAGAAGAGGGAGGCTATTTGCAAGAGTGGGGTGGAGGTGGGGGTCGAATACGAGTATATGTATCACACGCCCAATTCACACATTTTTCTAAAACCATTTTTTGATTTTGATCGTTTTCTTTCATTGTGGGTTTGAGGCAACTACCCCATTCACTCTTACTTTAATCATGCTCGCTGTGACTCCCCTTTCCTTTGCCCTCTATGTATGGATGAATATGGATGAATGCACATATTTACAAAACGGCTGCATATTTTTCTGCCAAGGAACAACGACTGAGCACATAGTCAGAATATTGTGTGCATACTTTAGTGTTGTTATAAAATAAAGTAAATTAGTCAGAGACTAATGGTTTTCTAAAGAGGAATTCTCTATCAGCAACACAATATGATATGTATGCACATGATCAAGGCCTCTCTGAATTTTGGGCCTTGTCCAAGCTCGGCTTGGGCCTTCGTTTTTTTTCTTCCTTCTTTCTTGGCGAGATGGTTAATCTAGGCCCATGACCTCTGGAACCGCCACTGGCACCATATGCAGCCAAGAGTAGCAAAATAATGAACCGAAATTCGCCTAAATCAACGAGTCTTCTTAAAGATTTCATGGTTTTCAAATGTTCGTTTCTAAATTTTCGTATTTATGTGTAAACTAACAAAAATGTTTGAAAATCGTAGGGGGGCTGGGAGACAGCTAAGTAGTGCTCAGCCCGCGTAGCCCTCCCCCCCCCCACCTCTGATTACGCCCTTGATGGGGGATAGAGTTTTATATGTAAAGAGAGAAGATAAGAGCAATCAATTATAAAATATAATCCAGAAGTTGTGCTGCTCGAAAATTTTTATGAAATCATTTTTTATTTAGCTCTTAACTGTAGCTAAATCAGAAACGTTTAGCGTTCGATATTAGTAAAGTTTTGATAAAGCGTATAAAGATATGAATACTGTCTATATCCGAAACTGTATTAAACATCAATTTTTCATCTATCTCACAAGGTTCTTCATGATTTAAAATCTTCAAACTTAAATTTGACTATCAATTTTCTGCCTTGAATTGTTTTTAAGTCACATTTAAACGGTTTATTTTCAGCATCGAAACTTAATACTGCTGGGAAATGGGAATGTCACAATCGTTTGCAGTTTTGCACAATGGGAAAATCTCCCTTATGGTCAGACGTCTACAGAAGAGTCTGTATCTCACAATAGAACAAAAGTGAAAGCTTTTGCTGTACTGATTTAAAAAAGAAAGATTACATTACATGAGAACGACCCTCCAAAAAAAAAAAAACGCAGTCCTCTTCCTACTAGAAAGCATTTCCATCATCAATTGTGTCACGGTGTAAAATCTGAAGGGTTCTTGTGGGGGAAAACACCCGTTTCTTTTTGCCTAGCTCTCTGATGGTCATTTGTTTGTGCTTGCGCTCTTGATAAAGAAGGTTGACATCCGTGCCTTACGGCATTACAGGCGCCCAACGTAATTCCTGAATCCCTGTGAATGAAAAAGCGGAGTGGGAGACAGAAGAAGCTAGCGATACATTCTCTATTTTTAGGATTCTTAAGTTTAACCGATTTGGAGGAAGAAATATGATTTGACACAAAAAAGTTGGAGTGAAGTTTTTGAAGGGGCTCAGCCCCCTGAATAAAAATATTGGGGGGGCTGAAGCCCCTTCAAGCCCCATGAAGTCGGCGCCTATGCTTATATATCCATTTTTGTGGGCCTCTCTGGGACCACTCGGCTATCGCCGACCATCTGACCTGGGCAAGCTAAGTGGAAAAGTCATTCCATTGAGGAAACCGTATTAAACCATACTAGGCTTCTCTCATTTTAGCTATTCATATTCCCTTATTTCAGTTTTTCTTATTACCTAACACAAGGGTCCCCAGAGTGTTGGGAGATGGCGACTGAATGTTTAATTCAAGAAACTTTTTTTTCAACAAAAATCATTCTTTAATGACAAATTAATCAATACAAATATAACTTGTACCATCTTGTAATGCAACTCCAGAGAGCTACTTACTCTGTTGACATCAGTAACTAGACAGGTTTTTTGTTGACTACAGAAAATAATGCTCATATATATATATATACACACAGGTCTAACAGTTAACTTTAAAGTTTTGTTTTACTATGCAGAATTATACTACGTACAAGGAAGTAAAAAACGAGGGAATATTCTAAATTTTTACTTTCAAAGAAACTTCTGAACATTACGTAAAGCAATTGACATTGCTCTGTTTACAGCCAGTGATGGCAGAGTGTGCGTGCTTTTGACACTGAAGTTTTATACAGCTTGCATTTGTTAAATCTAATTTGAATATCATTGCTCCTAGCCTTAGGCTTTACTTAGTTCTTAAGATACAGAAAATGAGTTTAAAATTTTTAAGGGCTCACCTAAGCCTAATTAAGTTTGTTTACATTTTGAAGGTTAGTTTAATTCTTGCAAGCATTTAGTAAATCTTTAATTACTTATTTTTTCCTATTGATTTATTAATTAATTGTTTCTAGTTTAATAGAAATGACTTGTTAATGTCTATAATTCATTTTTATTTTGAATTCTAGTTTGAGTAGTTAGGCCTATAAATATATGTATTACAACACATACCTGTGTTGTATTTTCAACACAAAATGTTTTTTTTTTTTTTTTTTTTTTTTTTTTTTTTTTTTTTTTTCCCTTCAATTCTTGACAGAGGAGGAAACAAGGGAAAAAGCCAATTGGGACAGTTATAAACAATATTATTAATTTTATTACAATCTTTTTTTCTTTTTTAAAGCAATCTTAAAACTTACATTTTTTCTCTCAACCAGTACCAATACAGAGTAAGCTGACAACACAGGGTGTGCTTCTGAAATTTTTAGGCAGAGGGGAGAGTCAACGGGCAGGTGTGCCTTCCTCCCAGAACAGAACAAGCATTTCTAAACAGGTTTGTTTGTGGTATTAAGGCAAAGCTACACATGGGCTTTCTGCATAGAATGGGGAGGGGTGCCTTGGTCAGGGGACTTTCTAAGGAGTTCTAATGCGTATTCACATTACATATGGAGAAAACCAACCAAAACTACTGACCGTTAGATCGACAGTCGCAAGATGGGGCCCGGTCCTAACACCTTCACACTTCAGCCCTCTACCATTTCGAGTACCTTAGGCCAGCTTAAAATGGATACTTTAAAATCTGTATTTAAGATGATCATTTCATTTTGTAGCCAGCACTGAACAAAGCTAGAGAAGGATAAGAATGACTACAAAGTACGACAAACGAAACAATCTAAAAAGAAGCAAGTGGAAGGGAAGCATGGATAACTTCTCCCGAAAGAGGCTTCAATGTGCAGACGATTGATATGTGGCTGTGACACTTCTTCACATTTCACAGATAATAAAAACATAACAATAAACTACTTTAATATACCGTTAATCCGCCCTCCTAAATGTGACGAAAATTCCTAAGAAAAAACAAAGGGGAGTGTTTACATGAGATTTAAGGGAAAGAGTTTAATATCCTGTTAATTCAAATTATTTTTTAGTATGACCAACTCTCACATACAATAATTTATTCTGGGTCAAAACTCTTTGCTAACTATTTTTGATTTATTTTCTAAAATAAACAAATAACATAATCAAAGATTATGCTTTAGGTTACAATCAATTTTGACAGTAATGGGAACAGTAATGGCATCTACACGCAATGGCCCGAATTATATTGTTACTATCTACAATTACTCTGAACAACCAATACATATGTCTATACTAATATTTCATACACCTGAAGGAATAATTAAAGTTGTTGTTCCACATAAGGAACCAGGTGCCTTGAAAGGTTAAGATTCCTTGCGATTTCAAAATTTCTTGTGTTTTATCAATGCTAAAATTTCAAAAAATTCTATTGATAAAGTTAAATTAGAATGTTATTTTATAGCTTTAGATTAAGTCAAAAAAAAAAAAAAAAAAAAAAAAACTTCAGTTTAATGTGTTTTAAGTTAAAGATGTATTGCTTCTTCTGTGCTTTATTGGATATTTTATTAAATGTCTGCAGTAAACTTTAGTTTGATCTTTAGTTTAAACTTTAGTTTGAAGCAAAATCATGCTCTTTAAAGATTTCTATAAGAATTATTAAAGTGCTTCCCAAAAATGCAAAATGTTCCTTTAAAGAACTGCAAATGCTCCTCAAATGATTCCTCCTAGGTTTTCAGCCCTGTAATACGTTTGTTGTGTAGAGATGGAGAAAGGTACGAAAATAGTGAAAGATCCAAAAACTGTGTGAGATTGCCCGATGCTTGAGATCATGCTATGCCACTGATATGTATTATCTAAGATTTTGTTAAACTTTTTTTTCCTTAATTATTTTCTTAGGTCGATAGCCCCAGTTAAAAAAATAATTTGTTTGTACATATTTATATGCAAAATTATACCCAGACTTACACGATTTTCACTCGGTCCCACCTATCACGTTAAGTTCGTTCGTGGTATTACTGTATAGTGAATGTTGAATTTCATGTACAGAACAGGGATACTTGAGGGTGGGGGCACTCTTTTGGAATTTTTCACAATTCCAATTTGTTTAAGATGTAGAAGGGGGGGGGGCTTTTAGTCGGAATCCTTTGAAGCAATCTTTGTTTTCAATAGAAAAACAGGTGCTCTTTAATAATAGCCTGAGCATTGGGTGATCTAAACTGGTGTGGTAGAATCCAAAAGAAATTTTTATGACCACTTTAAACTGTTAATTAGATTTTATTATTTATAAGAATTATCATAATTATTGGTTTTGTGTGTTAAAAAATAAAATATTTACTATAATTAAATATCATCAAATAATTAATAAGCCTTTTTTTTAACAAAATAAAATAATTGATGATTGTGAATAATAGATTTATTTACTAGTAAAAGTAATTAATTGAACGAATTTTTTTAAAAAATCAAGCTCGAGCCCTGAACCCAAGACGTCCAGGTGGAAGGCAAGCATACTACCAACCAGGCTACTTCAACATACACAATGAGCAAGCTTATGAGTTGAGTATAAATTTTCAAAGGTTTTTTTCTCCAAATCGATTCCCCCATTGGACGATATTATCGTGAAGTTCCCGTGTGCTTTGATTCTCCCCCAAACAGAACTGCCGACACTGCTGGGACTTTGTCCGTTGCAATAAATACTACTGGAAATGAAAAAAAGAATTCGTTCACTGTAGTATTAACCTGTCCTGCAAGTGGAGAAAAATTGCCCCCGATGGTTATCTTCAAACGAAAAACCATTCCTAAAGAAAATTTTCCCCGTGGAATAGAAATAAGATGCAATGAGAAAGGTTGGATGAACTAGGACATTATGATCTCCTGGCTCGATTCGGTTTGGAAAAAACGGAGGTTTTCTCTATTTAAACCTTGTGCGCTATTGATTTTGGATTCGATGAAGGCTATCTGAGAGACGATGTTAAAGTGGCCTGCAGAACATCAGGTGCAATCCTTTCAGTGATACCGGGAGGACTAACAAAAATACTGCAACCCCTGGATGTTGGCATCAACAAGTCTTTCAAATCGAAGATAAGAAACTCATGGAAAAAATGGATGGAAGAGGACGTTCATGAGTATACGAAGAGTGGAAAAATGTAACGTGTATCGTATGCAGACGTAACCCACTGGGTAAAAACTGCATGGGATGAAATCTCTGTTTGTACTATAAAAAATGCATTTTAAAAATGTGGACTGTTAGAAGAAAATTTTGAATCGACCACTGAACTGAACGACGATTCTGATAACTCCTTGGAATTGAATGATGATTTGTTTTAAGGTTTTCCAGATTCAGATGATTCTAATTTTTAATTACTTGTAAATATTAAGCGTAAATTTTGCTGAGTATTGGCTGTATTGATTACTTATTCAATATTTGCTGTCTATATATTATTTCAGGTTTATTGTTTGTATATATATTATTCCAGTAAAAAGGTCAGTCTCAGTTCAATTTTGTTTTTCTTATAATAATGTCACTTGACTAAATAATTACGATGTTACAAAATATGCGATAAGTATTCTGCATGCTACATACATTTGTTTTGTTTGTTCCGAAAGAAATGTTTGCTTCCTTATATTTGATTAATTTCATAATACAGTTCTTAGAGCTTACAGGTAGAATGCCTAGCTTAAAATTTGTGTATCAATTGTGATTTAAATCGAAAAATGACTGCCAAAGTATATTTGATAATTCTCATTCATAACAATAGATTTTTAGTAGGAAATGTTTTACAGTAAGCCGATTCTAATATTAATACTGTGGTTTTACTATACATAGAAAATAATTACCAATTTCAATCAAAGCATCGCTATACTATCCGCGAATTATCTAAAGAAATATTTTTTTTTCTACTTGAAAAAAAGCACCTGTGGATTATCTATCGCTGCGGTTTATAAGCTGGAAATTACGGTAGTCATTTAAAAAGAGATTTTATTTTTAAAATGTATTTTAATGATATTTATGAAATTAAATATTTTATATCATTACTAGGATATCTATTACTGTTCTGGAGTGTAAACTAATAAAATGGATACTAGCTATGTGCATACTTATCATAGTTGATGTGCTAAAGATTGCAGTAAGTAGTGCCTGGAACTGATTGGACCATAGCCATTTGACAATAGGAAAAATGGGAATCTTCACAGTCAAGAGGACACATGCTCCATAACATTGTCTCAAAATTTTCTCATTTTCAATTTCAAAACAAACTGTTTGAAAATTTTTGTAATCCTGCTCTTCATTTAGATATGTGTGCCCCCATCCCACTAAAAAGAAAAGGTCACACTATGACTTTGATTGTTTTGTGCAGCATTCTTTTTTTGTCAAGTTAAAATTGATTCATAGATATTGCTGCAAGCCATAGAAAATAAATGCAGAAAAAAATATACAAATTTAGTACAGTTATATCTGCATAACTGTGCACATCAATAAAAAATATCTGCATTCTTTGAAAATATATTTATTAACAAGATTTCATTTTTTGCATTGATTAAAAACTTATACACAAAAGAAAACATTACAAAACCATGAAAAAAAAAAAAAAAACAGAATTTTTTTATCTCCTTCGATTGGCTTCTTCTTTAATTAGTTCTTCTATAGCTTTTAAATCTGCAGTGTCTTCTTTAATTACTTCTATTAATAATGCAATTCCTTCTTGCTGAGACAGTAATTGCTAGGAGGAAAAAGTAATAATTGGGCATCAGAAACCAAATTGCATCATCAAAACAGTAAATTCCTTTTTTTAAATTCCTTTCTTACAAAAAGCGGCCTCAGTATAACTAATTCAAGCAAAATTTTCTGAAAGTGTATCTTACAAAATTATAAGAATCAACATAAACACATCGAGCAAAATTTTGAAGCATTTGATGACAAACGACCATGTATCTGTAGATAAGAATGTTAGTCTATGAATCAGATGATCCTGTTGTGTTGATATTGTGCTTTAAGTTGCTGTAGGTAATGTTTTGGTTTTGTCAGAAGATAGCATTTATGCTATGCTCTACCTCTATTTGAAATAATTAACTTATGATGGAACAAAATTTACGCAAACAAATTTTTCCAAAAGATTCATGTAAGAGTTTCATATAGCAATGGTCTGAACCCTTAAGAAATTTCTGTCAGCTAGGCAGCATTATGAATTCAGACATTTAATTTTAAATATTGGGAAGAATTTCTTTTGCTGAGTAATCAGTAAACTAGAAAATCAATGCACTTAGTCAAAAAAGCCCAGGAAGAACATGCAGTGGTCTCTTTGCATGTCCATTTTTTTTTTTTTTTTTTTTTTTTTTTACAAAAACCAACTTGGAAAGCATTTCATCACAACTTGATGTTTTTAGGAATTCATTGCTTTTGAATCATTTTTAGTAACAATGAGAAAAATGCATGATAAAAACCGAACATTGTAAAATTTAATTATTTACAGAAAAATAAATAAATTACATATGATCATACATTTAATGATCCATTAATAGTGATGATCATGATAAATTAATCTGTAAGAAATATGCTTACTTCTTTGATTTCTTCTTTTGAAATTTCATCCATGCTATATCGTTCATATTCAAACATTGTTGTTTGATAGTTTTGCATTCTTATTTGTGATGTCAATTCTCTTAAATGACCCTACAAGGTGAAAGAAAAATAAATAAGTAAAAGCCTAGCCATAACATTTGCATATAATTATAGTTAAGGTGTTAATAGTATAAAGTATAAAATGCAAGTCATTTTAATGCTTTCAATCCTAAGATAATGAGTACTCATAGAAATTAGAATTATGTGTAATTTAATGGATGTAAATGTACTTGTATTGTAAAACAATAACATAGTAAATTTTTTTAACCAAGATATCTAAATTTACTCTAGCCTTCTCCCAGTTTATTATTTTAAGAAAATTTAACTGAACATACACACACACACACCACACATTAATAAATTCACTTTATGAAACAAATAATACAAACCTTAAACTGTGTTGGAGCACTAAGTTCAGCTTGTATAGCTTCTAATTTGATTCGTAACTGTTCTTCATCTGCTTGAATTGCATAACCCATTTTTCTGGTTATTTCTTGATGAACTAGAACTTTTAATACTCGATGCTGAAGTTCAAGCAGTTTCCGCTTATGCTCAGCAATTTTAGCAACAGTAGTTGTATGATTTCTATTTAGTTCTGCAATATCATCAGCAATTACCTGTGAAAACAAACATTTTGTATCAAGTAAATATAAAGTAATCCCTAACAAACGAAACATAAAAACATCCTTCTTCACCTTGAAGCCTTTAGAAAAGTATGTTGGGAAAGAAATCAGTCGTATAAGGCTGAAATTTGTTAATATAAATTATTAATGCACATGTTACCTTTAGCTTCAACCCTTTCTTTTCATATTAGATTTGAAACAGCTTTACTGATGGGGAAATAAAAATTTATGCATGAAAAAAATAACAAAATGTTTACTCATATAATTTTTTTTTATATTTTTTTCAATGTCCTTCTGCAAAAGTTATGATTTAAAAAAAAATAGTTCTTTTATATATGTATATACTGTATTTACTCATGTATAATGCATATTTTTTTTCAACAATTTAAGGAAAAAAAATTTGAGCCACCGAATATTTCTTTATGGCTGCACGTAATCCACAATGTATACATGAATCAAGACATTTATTCAGAGTAGAGAATAAAACTGGATATTTTTTCTTGATAAAAGTACTGCAACATCTTTATTTCACTGGCAATACATTATTTCATACAAAATCACTAGTAACATTACTTTTTAACACTAGTTAGCAATTCTCATTACTGCTATTAGTGTTATTATCACAGTCCTTATCATCACTGACACAGCAATGACCTCCTAAATGATACTGTCTTCAGTTCCATCCACTTAATTAAAAATTTCTGTCACTTTCCAATTCACTTGCACATCAAATTTATACTGTGCATTATATGAGATAACAAAATTTCATCTATTATTAGTTTGAAGTATGGGGTGCAAGTTATACACGCATGCACACTATACACGAGTAAATACGGTATATACCGTATTTGCCCAAATCAGGGATGAGATTGACAAAAAAGGAAAAAGTCTGAAAAACATATGCAAACAACATTTGAGCAATAATACTTACGGATTTAAAATTCAATAAATATTGTAATTGCTACTGGTATCAAATCACAATATCCTACTTATATACAATTTTGCTTTAATAAAAAATAAAAAAATCAGAAAATTTTTGAAAAATTAAAAGAAGTGAATTTTTTTTAAACATTGAAAAAGTCTGAAAATCAGACAAAAGTCTGAAGAATCTCATCCCTGCCAAATATAACACGGCCCCTAAATTCTTCATCAGAATAATTAGAAAAATCCTATATTTAGCCCTCGAATTTAGTGCAAGTCAGGTTTTTTTACAGGCTATGATCAATCAAAAAACACTGTGTTATATTCGGGCCAATAAGGTAAATAAAGCGCGATTCCAAATAGATGTTCGAGTTTTAAAAGATGTTCACATCTTTTAAAACTTGATTACATCAGAAATGGTAATTATTTTACTACGGACTATATATATATAATAAAATACAAAATTTAATTTTTATACACAGTCCCTCCTTTCCTATCACTTATATTTAGAAAAATGTTGGTCTGTGTCTAAGATGATAAATTTTTAAAACCCCATGTCTCTGAGTGGTATAGTTTCCAAGATCTTTCAATTTGAAAATTTTTGCATTCATCACCAAGCACTCGGGGGATGTCACAAAAATGAGAAAATTGTAATTACTTTTCAAATGACATTAATTTATGCTAATAGTCACTCAATAGACACAGTTGACTTCTCAAAACCTAATTTAGCTACAATTTTCCTATGACACGTGTTTGGCAGTTTCCAGTGAAATTTACCACACCATAGTAACTTACACCATTATTTTGTGATTTCCTTTTCGATTTTAAAATTCCTTCTCTAGAGGCATGACATAATTAGTGGATGACCCCCACCCCCAAAAACTAAATTATCGCTAATATCATAACACAGTACCAATCCATTGAGGTAAAATTCTACCTGTTAATTTCACGTGTGAACATATTTGCCTTTCACAACAATGGTATCATTATTTAACTTTTATCAACTCACAGTTCATCTCCTAAAGTAAAGATATTTTTTTACTGAAAACCGATGGCGAAGCAGTAGGTAAAGTGGTGTAAGTCATCATTTTTAAGAATGAATTTCTCTCTAACTTACTCACTTAGATTCCTTACTTACTCTTGCTAACTTACTTAGAGACATGGAATTTTTTTTCAATTAATTTTCTTAAAGAGCAACGTTTTTGTAAATATAAGTGATAAGAAAGGGAGGACCGTATAAAAATTAAATTTCATATTTTAATATATATATATACCCTATAGTAAAAAAGGTGTCATATTTGAAAAGCTACTCTTCATTTGACAAACTTTTCTTATTGAAAGGATGTTTCAATCATTACAGTTCAAAAGATAATTGCTTTTACATCTATTTTGAACCCAGTTATATGAACCCCCTCTTATTCACCCAGTATATAGCTATATATATGTATATATATATATATATATATACTGGGTTCTAGGGAAAAATAATTACATCTAATCTTTCTTGATGTTGTTTTGTTTCATATTCCTGATATTTCATCCTGCGAGATAATTCTTGGAATCCTATTAAAGGTACAGGAATAAGTTTTTCTGGATCAGGATTGTCAAGTTTAGCTTGTTTCCAAACAACTGGTTCAATTCCTATAAGAAAAATAAGAGCTTTAAATACACAACATAAAAAAATTGCATGAAATAAAACCAGTTAAGTATTTATGGTTAACAAATAAATATAATTTATACAAGCAAGGTGGTGTTTTAAATTAATAAAATAAATAAACTATTCCCAAGATTTTAATGCATTATACTAAAATACCTATACTAATTATCTCATATGTGCATGTGTGTATATATATATATATATATATATATATATATATATATATATATATATATATATATATATATATATACTGTAAAATCCGAAAGTAACCCCCACATTTTTGAAAAGCAAAACAGATGCATTTTGGGTGGGGGTTATAATCAAGATTTAAAAATATAAATAAATAAATACATAATAAACTTATTGCAAAAAAATGTTGAATTAATTCAAAGTACAGAAGATGAATAAAAAGAATAAAATAACTATTAAAAATATATTTTATAAATTAATTGATAATTTAAAAAAATTAATTAATAATAACCCTTATAATTTAGTAGTAGATAGCACGGTGGTGCTATTTTTCAACAAAAGAATTTGGTAATGAACATGCAAACCCAATATTTAACTTTGTTTTAATTGTATAACTTCTCTGAGAAGACATTTTTTTAGCACTGAATATTTATATAAAAATCAATTTTTAAATCGCCAAACTCATCTTTGTATGAAAAAAATTTTTCAAGCAGTTTTGTTTTATGGAAACAAAACCAACATAAGGGGGTTTACAATTTGTATTCTTATGCTGTAGTGTATAAGAATTCTTTTTTATAGCCCTGATTAGAAAAAGCTAAACATCCTATATACACCAAAACTGGCCCGGGTCCCCAAACATCCCAATAATATAGATTAAAAATTCATATATACTGAAATAATAATAAGAATAATAAAAATAAAACAATTTCCTCTGTAACAGTTATTGTTGTCCACCACTAGATCAACTGGGAGACATTCTTTGGATGGAGAACACGATTTGATTAAAGTACAGTAAATTGAAATGCCAATTTTTATAAATTAAAAATTATTTGTTGGTCCAGGAAAACTTTCTAGCACGCTAAACTTGAGCACCTTGTAGAAATAACAATCCCAGACAGTGCCGGATTTAGAGTTGTGGAGGCCCTGAGGCAAGAAAGGAGTGGTGGTCCCCAATTATTTCTCAAGCAAGTTAAGAATTTTTTCGAAGACAAGTGTGGCGAAGTGGGTTCGCCGTTTACTCATAGCCTAGAGGTTCAGGGTTCGATTTCCGAGTTCGATATTTGTTAGGAAATTTTATGTGCAGATGTCTATTGTGGAGGCCCTGGGGCTGCAGCTCCGGTTGCCCTCTCCTAAATCCTTCCCTGATTACAGACTTAATATCCATAAGAGTTAATAATGCAAATGGATAAAATATTAAAATAAAAACTATTCTTAGTTATATAATCTTGCTCAGGTATATGTACATAATTTTTTAAAATTCAACGTTGGAAGTTTTGAAAATGTTTTATGTAGCAAAAACGCAATAGCAGTCAAAAATATGCAAACCCTGATCATACTTAGATGGGGCCCAGGGGCAAGAGGTTATTTTGGGTCTGTATACTATCACAGGCATTTAACTTATTTTTGATTGTTCTCTATTTTCCCAGCATAAAAATAAAATATTTTTAAATAATTCTAAAATTGAATTAAAAATTACCCATGTATTTATACTCATTTAGAACAAGACTATGCATTTAAAATTGATTTTAATATTTTTTTAATCTATTTGTATTATTAGCGGATGTGTGCGTCAAGTTCCGCCTGCTAGAAAATTTTCCTTTCTTCATCATAATATAAAAAATGCTAACTAATGGATATTTTGTATAAGTACATATGGCCATAAGTTTTCAAAAACGCCTTTAATTTCTATTTTATTGATCTAGTCTTAGAAACCATTATCATTGAGTTAGAAGAACGGAAAATAAGTCTCGAAGTCTTTTTATTGTTACACAATTATGATATAGATATTATAAAGGAAATTTAGCTTAACAAAAATTATTATAGCAGAATATATAAATTTAATATACAATAAATCGAGAGATTTGCGAGGCCTTTATTTTTCAGGGGCTCCGGGCTATTGCCCGCACGTTAATGAGACTCAGAAAATATGTTAAAATGCTTCATATGATATAGTAAAGGGGGCCCCGAAGTAACCCAGTACCCCGAGACCCCATCTAAATATGATCAGCTTAGGACCTTTCTTTCCTTCTTTTTTTGTCCTCTTTATGGCAATTGGCGATTCTACAAATAATACTGAGAACGATAAAAGAAAAAAGATGCACAAGGTCAGGCTTCAGACAAAGCAACCCTCCCTCCTTCTCTTGTCTTCATAAATTTATGTGGTTTTTATTTTATACTAGAGGCATGGCAGTCTTCCATGAATATGTTGAAGTCTGCTTTCTTTCGTCAAAATTTTAAAGTGTCTATTATATTTAAATTATTAGGTTTCTTGTGTAATAATTTTCAGAATTTAATATGAAAATATGAGAATTTCTATTAATAATTAATAGTTTGTAAAATCCTTAGAGACTTATCTCTCTCTTAGCCTTAAAATAACAATATAATTCTATGAAATTCTTTTATACCTAAAACAAAGAAGAAAAAGTTGTGTTGATGATTATAACTTTTAAAATTTCTTTAACATATATAGAGGATTTTTTAATGTAATGTTTTAAATAGATATATCATGAATTTAATTAGTAAGTGTTTTCATTATTTTATAATATGCATATCATATATGATGTTTTCAATTAAAATATACAATGTTACATGGTTCACACGGGTCATTCGTCATAAATCACAAATTTGGTAAGTCACGAAAAAGGGTCTTAGTACTCATTAATTTTGATTTGTGCTCAAGAAACTAGAATGTTTGTACAACATGAAAGGGCTTTCAAAACAGGCCTTTTTTTATGGTTCAGACATCCAATTTTTTTGTAAACGTTTTTGGTTCTCATGATTCTTCTCATGCTCGATCGTTCTCAGTATTATCTCATGCTTTCAGAGCGCACTTTCCCAATTTATTTGTATCATAGAGGTATTAAAACTTAATTAGTTTGAGCAATACTTAAATAATTAGCAGTAGTTGTCAGTAGTGTATATATAGGCTTCCATTTCGGGGGGAGGGGGACTATTCCGTATTTTAAGCTTTATTGTTCTAAAGTTAAAAGAAATGTTTCAAAATAGCTCCTTTTTAATGATTGCTTTACATTTTCGGAGGGGCCCTGCCGCCCTCCTCAAATATGCCCCTGGTAGTTGTTTATTAGACTAATAGTTTTTCTAATTAAGATATCAATAGTTTTCTCTAATTAGGATATATTATAAATATCCTTAAATATGAATGTAATGCAAACTGAATCTGTTAGCAAAATTTGTCTCCTAAAAGTAAAGAAAAAGTAGTGAAGTAGCCACTACATTTCAAAAGTAGTGTAGCTAACTACATTTGTCAAAAAGTAGTTGTAGTTAACTACATTTTTCGAAAAGTAGCTGTAGTTGTAGTTCGCTACAAAAAAAAATAGTTTTTCCCACCACTGTGAATGCCCACTTGGGGAGATTCTGTTTTCAAGCAAACAATGGTGTCCACTCTTGGCTATGATAAACCTGTTTAATAAAATGGTAATGATGGGAAGGCAAAAATGAAGTTTCCTGGTTTTATTTATTTATTTGTATTTTTAAGAAATTCCCTGACTTTTCACTGCTATGTATTATTATTATGTACACTGAATAATAATTGTAAATAAAGAATAAAAAAATTATAGTGATTTGCATACTTGCAGCAATTTTGTGGATCATCCAAGGAATTAGATTATTTATGATTGCTGCACCATATACTTCTAATAATCAACAGTTTATTGTAGTTCATAACCAGAAATATTACATAAAGGGTTTATAATAAAAAGTCTATTACACAAAGCATTTCAAAATACTTACCAGCCGGAGGGTTATCAAGGTAGTGTTGTAACTGTTCCTTACTAGGTGCAATTTTAGGAGCTGCACTTAAAATTCCTAAATTAGCAATTTGTTGTTTGACATTAGGTTGTTCCATATAACTACAAATTTCATTAGGTGGCACACGTCTTGTTAAACCAGTCTGTAATCTTTCCATGAGATAAAACATAACTTCTGTTCTGAAATATCATATAGTCACAAACTTAAGACGATTTGAAAAAAATTAACACATATCTAAATTTAAAAGTATGTATACAGTCGAGTGCCAAAAATCCGCCGACCTAAAATCTGGAAACGTCCGAAATCTGCACAACTTCTCTAATGTAAAGAATGAAATTCGCAGTCATCCACTAGTGATGAAATCGTTGAAAAGTGTTTTGAATCCAGATAAATATGATTCTGATGATAATGATGATGAAAACTTGGATAATAATAATAATAAAATCCATTTGATAAAAGTTTAAAGTAGGAGAAGAATATCTTAAATTTTTAAAACATCAAAGTTCTCTAACAAAACAAGAACCAATGATAATATACAATTTGCAAAAATAAATAAGCAAAAGAAAAGAAAGAAAGGAAGAAACTGAAAGTAGAAAAAAAATATTTAAAAAAAAAACTACCACAGAATATGTTTTCGAAATTTAAAAAAAAAAAAAAAAAAAAATGAAACCATTTGCTTTGCTAGTCTTCATGTAATTTTTTCTTTTTTCTTCTATGCTTTGGTATTAAATGTGAAAATATAAGTGAAATACTTTTGACTGTTCCTTGTAGTTGTATTCTAATCTTTTTAAATCAGAAATGTTATGATTCATCTTTTACGGCCCGAAATCCACAAAATCCCAAATTCCGCTCAAGCCATGGTCCCAAGCTGTGCGGATTTCTGGCTCTCTACTGTACATATAAAGTGTCACATTTCAAAATTAAGCACAGTTTCTATTTTGTTTGCATATTATAAAAGCAAAAAAATTCTAGATTGGACAAATACAACAGCACAAAAATAATAAACATAAATTTAGTAATCTGCTAGCAAGCATTTGCATAAATGTTTTCTTTATAACACAATATGTATTTGTATACATTTCACTTAGTATAGATACCATGACACAATGCAAACATTTACATAAATTTTACTAACCCTTTTGGATAGTGTGATGCAAAAGATAAATTATTAAAATAAATTCATTTGAATACATAATACAGGCTCAGTGAAAGTGTGATATATTTGACAGAGTATTTGACAATTAAGAGCATAGCTTGAATGTGCATATCTTCTTAAAAAAATAAAAGTAATTGTAATGGAATTTAAAAATAAATCTTATAAAGTCACACCAGGGTTTAACTCAAAATTTGATTTAATTATTTTTAAGCCCCATATTTAGAATTCATATAGCTATAAAGTAAAATGCTGTATCATAAACAATTCACCCATTAAGGGTTTTTGTACAGGGAGGGGATATCATTACTTTTGGTGGGTATGTTCAGAAGATAATAAATTAGTTTCAAGGACAAATTTCAGAAGTTTGCTTGGCACTAAGTTATGTAAATAAATATACCTCTCGCATGCTAAGCGAGCTCTCTACCATCTGAATTATGCCCCAGATGAACGAAGCGTAGAATAAACTAATTATTGGGCTGCTAGTCTCATATTTGCGCAAGTACCTGTCGTATTAGTCTCATGGACGAATTTCAGTTTACTTCACACTAAGTTATGTAAATAAATATAGAAATCTGTTTTCATGAAGTATCAGAGTATTTGATTAAAAGTCAGCAGCTTTGCACAAGACACTACCAGGAAGCTCTCTAACATTACAATCAGGCCTAACAGGACCTATCAGGCTCGCAAACAGCAATTCTTACATTTTGTGTTAATAGTGGCTTTTCTGAAGTGTTTCTTTGATTAAAATAATCAACAACAATGTTTTGTATTCAACGCAGTAAGCGACAGCCAACAGCAGCGTATGAATACTTTTGTATCATACAATATCTAATCACCACTCAATTTAAGTTGTTTTCAGTATTAATAAGCATGACTTAAATAGCTCCATCTTTAAACGGGATTAAATTTTTAAAAAAGGAATTTTCCTAATTTAACCAGTGACATTACTCTCCGGTTTCAGCACTGATTAAAATCATATATTAATTTTTTTTAAATCGTCAGAGAGGATTTTGAGATAAAAGTTGGACACCAAAAAATTCCACCAACTAAGTGTATAAATAGAGTGCCGCAGTTAGTTGGTCGGTTCGTTGGTGTAGGCTGTGTCACTCATAGAACTGTTGTTCTCAATGACAATAAATTTTCAAAAAAGGTTAAATAATTGAAATTATTCTTAGAGAATCTAATTTATGGTAAATTGAAAATATATCCCACATGGCAAGATATAAATGTTCAAAATAGAGTATAAAATTCTGAATTTTAACTGAAAAAATTCTAAACAATTTTTAAGTAAGATAACAGATATGATATTAGCATAGTGCAGACTTGCCCACCTGGGAAAATCAAAATGTGTAAAACAGCGTGCGAACAGAAATTTCGACACTTTTTGCTATACAACGCGTGACCGTTAATTTTTACCTTTCACTATAGAATGCACGAGTATTATTTTTAATGCATTTTATGTCACAATTATTTGTTTTAAGTTTAACTATTAAATAAAGCTAAGAACAATAAAAGAAAATTAAGTTGTTGAATAAAAGGCAAATCAATTAATACACCATCTTCCAGATTTCTGGCAACAATTTATTAATCACAATCACTTAACTGACTTGAAAAAACTCTCATTTTGACTGTGCTGACTTCAAAGAAGTAGCAGTAGCTTTTTGGCCTTTATTCAGAAAATCTGAAGTAATAGTTTTCTGGATGCAAGATTTTTTGCTGTCGGCTTTCCGAAATCTTATTAAACAAGTTGCACCTGAATTCAATTCTGTTTTTCCAAATAATACTGAAAACCCTCTCACATTCAGCATGGTCAGATGCTGAAATAGGAACATTGTGTTCGATCAAGAAAGATGTAAATAACAGTTCTGCATGAATAATGTCCGACTGTCTCAAGGGCAGATTAAGGGAGGGGGGGGGGGAGGGGGCGACTGCTCCCAGAGAAAAAAAGAAATTAATGTAAAAGATCCTAAATTGCTTCCATAAAATGGATGTATATGTCAATCTTCTAACTGCTCCCCCCACCCCCGAGAAACTTGCATTAATCTACCACTGAACTGTTCGTCCTCTTTGAAATATGTTTGTAGACTTCTGCTGCTGTTAGCACGTTTCACATTTTCACTGTGTTTTGACAAACTCACGTGGCGAGAAATGTCATACTTTCCTCCGTGAGAAATGCTGAAATCACCGGCACACGTTACAATAAGCAAATTTCGCTCCTTTGACATCTGATACTATACATGCCCATTTTTTACTATAACTTTTTTTTTATAAGTTATGCTGTTCTAATGGCCATTACAGGCCATTTATCGAAATTAATCCTCAGAAAACCAATCAAAGTATGCTCATACTACTATCTACCAATGTCTCTTAACTGCAAAGCGGGCGCACGCTGATAACGAAGAACACTACGTGAGACGCACAAGACACAGGAGAAAGACCTACTCCCTAGTAAGCGATTCTCCCATTCACTCTACTCTATGACGTCATGACTGGGTAAACCAATTAAGAAATACTCGGCGTCACATCTGAAAAAAGATTTTTTTTTCTTTGCCTCAGTGGCAACTAAGAAAAATATTTTGATGCGCATTGTATCAACATGGATGTGCGATGTGGATCACGGTGCCAATGATGTGCACTTAGATCCATATTGAAAAGGCAAAAAGGCTCAAATATAGAACATCATTTTCAATTTAAAACCTAATACATTTCTTTTTAATATCAATTTCAGTTTTAAAGAAATAAACACAAGTTAGGAAGAAAATATCCGGAAATGCGTAAAAAAAAGTGCTGTATGCATAAAAGCGTAAACAGCAGTCGAAATGCGTAAATTTTATGCATAAAGCGTAAAAGTTGGCAAGTCTGATAGTGTATTAAAGAGTCTTTATTGATATGAAGTAATAAAAGAAAATGATTTTCTAATAAAATTATTTAATCAAGTATCTTAGATATCTTAACTTCAAGTTGTTTCTTTAATTTAAATTTTAGCATATCCGTCTTGAAGGAAATCCATCACTCAATTTTTTAAAATTTATTATTTAATTACTTTTACAACATGTACTACTACTACATCCAGTTTTATCAACCCCTTTTTAAACACTAGTGTTTGAAGACCCACCCTGAGGAGCAACACTGGTCACAAAATTGAAGTCTTCTCTGCAGCATCTTTTCAATGATGAGTGCAAAAAGGTTAGACCTAGGTTCAATGTTCAAATAAACTTTTTAAGAGCACAACAGATTTGTTAGGTCTATGTGTGCTTGTAGACTGCGAAAGAAAAAAAATCTCACTGGAAAAGAAAACAAATTGTAATGGAAACATGAGCCAAATCTTGGGCTCATGTTTCCTAAAGAACCTCCTTCCTAAAGAGACCTGAAAAGTCCTAAAATTTCAAGGCTTAAATTCATTAATTGGCTTTCTTAAAAATATATAAACAATGCCCATTTTTTTACCAAACACAGTGTGAAACTTCATAAAACTAAATGACCACCTGTCTACGGTGAACACTTTCATAAAATTTTGCCCCAAAACAAGCATACTTTGTCACCTTTACAAGGTGACTAGTTTTGTTATTCCTGAGGGTAACATTAGAGATCCTGAGGTCTCATTAGACATGTTCTTCTGTATATTAAAATTGTTAAGATTCTGTATCTACCTTTCATGGAAAGTAATTTCTCTGAATGCTAGCACATGCATGCCTAATTAGTTTTACTAACATAACATTTATACTCTTTCTAAGTTCAAACCATATTATATCTGAATATCTAAAAAAACAGTTATAACTACACAAAATCAGAAGCAAAGTTCCCAATAATGAGTCTAGAACTTGCATTTTGAACTACGTTAAAAACGTTGTTTTGCTATTTAAAAAATACAAACTACTTAAAACAAAAAATAATCAGAAAAAGGTTAAATCTAACAGTAAAAATCTAACAGTAAAAGTTATTTTCCTGTTTCAATATATTTTACCCAGCCAAAACTACTGAAGCTAATAATACAAAATTTGGCATGCATGTCAGTTTTTTAACATAGATAGTGCCAGATTGAGTAGCATTTTCCAAAATTCATAATTATGGTTAGAGTGAGGGCAAAAACGATTTTTTTCACATACTATCTCGCATGATCTCAAAGAAAAAGAGAGATATCTATAAAATTCTTATGCACACTTATTGACACTAAAAAATACCTAAAAATCAATTTCAGGATATTTTGAATATTTTCCTTCAAGGTGGGAAGATGTGTAAAAAGAAGGAAAGAGGCCATCTTCCTTGAAAAAGAATATACAGTGAAACTTCTATGAGCGACCACCTCTATTAAGCGATCCCTTTTCGAGGCACCAGTTTTTTGAGGCACCGATTTTTTAACCTATCTACTTAATGTTAAAAGGCCTCAAGAAGAGACCACACATCCCTCTAAAAGTGGCCCGTCTCAGTTCAATGTCCGAAAATTGTCTTTCATTTTTCCGGAAATAAAATAAACAAACACCGCATTTTAAAGCAGTTGCTGTACTGCAAATCAACAGCTGGTGTAATTACACATACACATCATGTACAAATCGTGTAGGTTAAAGAAGAGAAATGTATTTAAAAAAAATTTAAAAAAATGATTTTGACGTTGGAGCAGTGCAGTGATGTGATCAAGTCACATGAAAAAAGAAATTCAGAGAATAAGTTAGCAGTTACTTTTGGTTATGGAAAAATCCAAAAAGGAAATTTTAAAGGAAATAGATTTTATTATAGCAAATTCAGAATGCTTGAAGAATAATTCAGATATGTGCTGTTCTGTTAGCTGTAAGAAATAAAGTAGAGATATAGAAGTATTCTCCCAAAGCGAAAAAAAGAATGAAACAATCTGAAATTCCTAAATATTTTACTTAAATTTAAATTTTAAAAATACATTTGTATAATTACTTATGTATTAGTATGAAGTTTCATTAATTTTGTAACTAGCAGTGAAAGTGCAGAAATTAGATGGTTGCACATCACAGCCAGTGTATGTTATGGAATTAAGTAAAGTTTTAACTAATAAAAAACAAATGGGAAAAAAATTATATTTTAGGCAAAAACTCACCTCTCTTCAGGTGAAGCTGTTACACCATCAATGACAACTGATATTGTAGGTTTACTACCAAAACATTTATGTAAAGTATCAGACACTTGCTGTTGTTGGGCAATAATTTCTTCATATTTCTTATTAATGACGATTCCAACTAAGCAATCTTCGGGTTTTGCAGTAGGTAAGCAACTATAACCAACTGCCTACATTAAAATATAAATAATTTAACCTATACATAAAATTTGAGTAATATGAAGAAATATATTATTTTTCATTTTAAGTATACACAAAATGACTATAAGACACTTAAAAATTGAGAAGCTATCAGATTAGCATTTCTGAAGCTTTGTAAAGCATAAGTGACCTCTGAAATGAAATAAATAAAACTTTGTAGTACAACACACATAAAAGGTACTTATCATTAATAACATATGTTTCAGGTAAAAATGTTCAAAAATCCTCAGCTGTGAAAAAGTTCTACCTATTTTACAGCTGAGGAAGGGTGAACATTTATCACTTGAAATCCTTAGTGATATTTAATGTGTGTCATTTTACAAAGTTTTATTTATTTTATGTTTTGAACACAAGTTTTCTCTGTTGAGTGTTTGTTAACCTCTGAAATATTGATTCACCAACATACATTTCACATATGGAAATGTCAGGGATTTACTGAGCCCAGGTAGTAACCACAGCAAACAGACATTACTGACATTAATATACTACTTGTGTAAATATTGAATTTAATTTGTTATCCAGAGTGTCTACTGGACTGTAAAAAAAAATTCATGACCACAAGGGAATTTTCATGACACAATATGACATATTGCAATTTTGTTGCTTTTGAAATGTAAGTAATTTTAAACATATTGTAGTAATATTATAATTATATATGTTATAGTGAAAACCCAATATTAGTCAAAACCCTAATTAAGTAGGGAAAACGCATTCTGACAGCGCTAGGCATAACCAGAATTAACTAGGTAAAACCCAATTTATTCGGGTTTTGACTGATTTGGTAAACAATAATTTTCATATTCATCAAAAATTATTGCATTATTTCAACGATATGTTATATGAGAAGATTTTTTTTTTTGGGGTCTCACAAAGGGCCAGCGGTGGCATATTACTGAAGGCCTCCCCCCCTACTGTGGAGGCCAGACCCAGTGATGTTTTTTTGGGTCTTGCAAAGGGCCAGTAGTGGCATATTTTTGATGCCCCCCCCCCCCACATAGAATGGTGTCTGAACATAGTGATGTTTTTTTTTGGGGTCTCGCAAAGGGCCAGCGGTAGCATATTCTTTAGGGGCTCCCCCTACAGTGGTGGCCGGACCCAGTGATGTTTTTCTGAGTCTCGCAAAGGGTCAGCAATAGCATATTTTTTAGGGGGCCCCTACATCGGTGGCCGGACCCAGTGACGTTTTGTTTCTTGTTTCTTGTAAAGAGCCAGCGTTAGCATTCGAGGAGGGAGCAAGATAAGGATTCCAGTTCAGTTTGCCTATCGATTTGATTGATAGCTGTTGGTGTGGATAACTCTGACCTTCATCCATATTCATCACTTGTTATAATATTAAAGTTATTTTGTTTCTTATCTAACAACTGTAATTTTTCAAGAAATCTATTTTCCCAATTTTTAGTGCATAAAGCATAAACATTCCAGAATTCATTTGCGAAAACGGGTTTTGCAGAGCGCTGTCAGTCAGAACACGTTTGCTTATGTTAATTCGGGTTTTGCCTAACACTCTCAGTTAGAACGCATTTTCCCTAGTTTATTCAGGTTTTAACTGCAACATATATATGAGACGTCAGATATTTCAGTAAAGTTCCAGAGTTAAGGTAGGTAAAACGGTTTATTAAACTTTATCTTTAAGTTACAATATAGAGTGAGAAGAGGAGAGGGGGAGACGGGTACAAAAATCAGCGTGGACAAATTAAGCAGTTCCAGTGGCAGAAGTCTCTCGATTTTCGATGTGCAGGAGTATTTACGCTTACCATACCACGTGGTTTGCGAAGACATAACTCCGCCTCTCTCTTATCTCTGATCGAACCACACACATTTACCAACATGACCTGCATCCGGGGCTACAAAGGCGTGGGGACACGTGTACATCTAAAGAACTCAAAATCGACGGCCTGATTACTGACAAATAACAAAATAAATAAAACATAGCTCCAGAGCGCGTGTGGCAAGTATGACAGGAAAGCAAAACTTACAGTGAAAGTACCCGCTTGAACAATACCCAAACTAGTAAAACCCAAATTACCTTTTTATACATTACATATATATATATATATATATATATATATGTGTGTGTGTGTGTGTCCGATAAATGCGTTGTAAAGCATTAACAGTAACATGCTAGTTAAAGATCTCGTTTACTGTTTTTACCGTGTTCATAAAATACAAGAGTTATACTGGTGATTTTCCAGACTCAAAATGCCTTTCTTCTTTGTTTTCTTTTTTCGAAGAAAGGGGAATAAAGGTACTTTTGATTCGAGAGGTGACATTTCTCCTTTAAGAACCATTACAGTGTTTGTCCCGTATGCAACGACACATGCATGTTCATAAATTTAAGAATGTTGTTTGAAGATGGTTCATTGGAGAGGTTTTTCCACGCACTCAACAATTACCGGAAACAAAGTTAATGCATTTTTCTACTCATGTAATAAAACTCCCGGAGAGTTTTAAATTGGTTGCCAACTGTCTGAATCGCATTTAATTGTTTTACAAATGTTAACTTTATACATATTGAAAACTCATATCAATAGTACTAGATTAAGGTAATTTATTTTAATTCTAAATAACCCAATGAAAAACATTGCATCTTTCAAGTATAATAAAGAGTTAAAAAAAAAAAACATTCGCTTTCTTCACCCTCAGATCTGAAGCAAAGAAGGTAAAGCAGAATTCAATGAGATCTTTTATATATATTAACTGTTCTTCCTCATAGTTTTAAATTTTAACTTGCCGAGAAACTAGCACGTGAAGATGAAAGGGGTAAGTATTGCTCACCTAGGCTTGAATTCTAGACTGTTCTCAAAATCCTGAACATCCCATTGCCGACGTACAGTCAAGTCTCCATCATTCCCAACTCAGAGGGGAAACAGTTGAACATGAATTTTATTCTGAATGTGGCTTTAATTCTCATTTGAACAGAAAATTTCCTAATGCGGATGAGGTAGGAAGTAAAAAGGTGTTTCTCTGGTAACACCCATGAGAGAGTGTCTGTAGCCAGAAGCTCTGACTACCTCACACAGAAGTGGGCCAATAACAGCAACAACAACCAATAAGAAAGGGTTAAGAAGAGAAATTTCTTTCTGAGAACGTTCTTCGCTCGCCAAAAACGGTCAAAAGGAAATGAAATCTGACTATCCTAATCAGCAAGAAAAACTGCCGTGGCAATGACATTGCAAGATAGTTTTTTTTTTCCCCTTCCCTACAACTGGAGACTAGATTACAGGAAGAAAAAATCATGACATCGTATCAAAATTCAGGACATTTTTGTGACTTTCATGACCCATTGTCCAAAATCGTGACATTCATGATTTTCATGACCAGTAGACACCCTGTTATCAGACAATGTGTTTAGCTTCTTGAAAAATTGATTATGAAAAGTTACCTTGAAGCAACAAAATGGATTGTCTGGTGTGAATTCAACAGGAGGTGCATTTGGTGAGAAATATCCTTTTCCAGTACCCCATGAAGCTTGAAGCTGATTCCATTTGGCAATAATACCGTCTCTTTCATCACCATATATCATGGGAACAGTTAAAGCAGACACAAGATTAGTAACGTTATCTACAGGCGTAGCTTGTTGGTTAGTTCCTAAAAGTATATGTACAAATTAATTACCAATATGCATTTTAAAGATCATCATAACAAAGAGATTTTTGCAAAACAATAACTGATAAAATTTGCAACCTTTTTCTTTAAAATCAACAAATGCACACATAATTCAATATGAATTAGGAATTAGGATCTACAGCATATATTTAGTTTGCACTGTACTTGTAGTCATTTTCCCAGAAGGATAGAGTGTGTAAATTGTCAATCTTTCAGGATGAACTTTTGAGGAATTACATGATATTAATTCTGTTCAATCCCGATTCAAAGCAAGAATGCTGTAGTATATTTAATGTACCAAATTAGACCTCAAAAAATAGATCCATAAGTGGGGAGGAGGGGCTTTGGGGGCTTTCAGTCTGAAAGCCCCCAAAGGATGTCTCAGGCAGAAAACTTTTTAATCAGTTCTAATGAATATTCACGTTACATCTGGAGAAAACCTGACAAAACTCCAGGCAGTTAAACTGACAGCTGTGCGAGATGACAGAATCCTGTACATGTACACTTCAGCTATCTTCTAATAGGCCAATTTGGTTTAATTGCCCCGGCAATTTCACTGCTCTAGTCAGCCCCTGCATAAGGCCACCCTAGAAGGTTTAGTTCTCACTACAAAAATTGGATTTTCTGTTAGTAAAAGAGTAGTTAGTGCCCTTTTAGGAGGCTGAATCTCCGACTTCAAAAAAAAAAACATCCAAAAAGCCTACCAAGATCTGTCAATGTGTGTGTGGGGACAGGGGGAATCTATAATCCTTTTTTATTCATCCAACAGACTTAAATGGGCTGGTCATCCCGCTAGAACACAAAGAGATCGCTGCTGCAAAAAAATCTTTCTGGCATTGCCGATGGGAAATAGGCCTCGGGGAAGACCCCCCACTAAGATGAATTGATTGTGTTGAAAAAAAACCTAAACATTCTAAAGGTTAAAAACTGGAAAAGAGTTGCCAAGAGTAGGATTGCCTGGAAAGAATTTCTAGAGAAGACCAGGGCCCACCCAGGACTGTCGAGCCATTGAGGAAGTTTATCTGACTGTTTTGTAGTAATAATCATAAACAAAATTTTATAAAAAAGGACACTCAAAAACATCTTTGTTGAAGTGAAAAGCTATTTTTGCAAGAGTTTCTTTGCTATATAGAGAGTGTGTTAAAGTAAAGATTTAAGAGAAATTCTTTGTAGATAATATGAAATAACTTGGCTCCAAAAATCAGCATGTGTTCGAGATCAGATAATCTAGTTTGCAGAAAAAGAACCCTGTTTTTTTTTAATTCGAAACTGGATGTTGGAAGTAAAGATAGTGTGAAGGTCATCAGAATCTCTCTAATTAGCTGTTTTAATCATGACCTTCAAGTCCCCGAAAGTTGTTAGTGTTACAATGTACCCCTTCCTACACATACATACCCTTTAGGGTATATCTTTTGGAGACATATGTTTAAGACAAAAAACACAGAAGCCAATTGATACAGCCAAGCTAAAAAATGAGCAAATTTGAAAAAAATGCACATTTCACAGTATTTTCAGTAATATTTGCCTCGGCCATTATCTTCATCAGTCAATTTTTTCAGTGACTTCTTTGGCAATTTTTCCTTGTTTTATCTTCACATTTATTTTAGCAAGAGTGCAATTTAATTATTTTATGTGTCTAGCACTTTTGAATAATGTATATTTAAATACAATAGCATTCAAATCAGAGCCAAATATAAATATTTTGCATGATGTAAACTTTAAGATGGAGAATTTTCTAAGGTATATCATGCAAAATACACCTCCAAATATACATGAATAAATATTTTTGTTGTAATAAAATTTCAAAATTATGCTATGACAATGATTCATTATCAGAAAGAAAAGTGTTCCCATATGTTGCAAGTTAATTATATCAAGTGGTCTAAAAATGGAAATGAGGGATTTAATTATCTCAGAAAACACATACTTGCGGTATAATGTCATAACTAATAAAAGAATTTGCAAAAGAAATCAAATTTATCAAAACTGTTTTTATTTGAATAGTGGCTGGTGTGGTTTTGTAATTGGGAATACCAATGTGTTTCTTTTTATCAAGAAGACAAAAGCTTGAAAATACACAAAGCGGGGGGGGGGGGTTCCTCTACTCTTCTTAAACTAAATTTCTGACTATTATATTTATTTTCCAGGATTTCAATGGAGTACCTAATGATAATGAATCACACATATAGCCGATGCCATTAGCATAACTGGGTAGGCTATATGGATAGGCTTGGCCCTTTTTTAGGGGTTGGGGGCCCATCCCTAGAGGCTTCATCTCTTATCCTTGCATTAAAATATCTAATTTTTCTAGAGTGAGCAATGCCCACCCTATCTTCAACTCAGTTACGCCAATCATACTCTCCCACACGAGTACTTTAAGGGGATGTTAAGAGGGGGGGGCTCTTCTATAGATGGGGGCTGGGAGCAGGGGGGGGGGGGGATCTAGAATCCCCTCTTGTTCTTCATCTAGGCCCCCAGTGGCATATGCAGGTTTTCATTTTGGACGGGGCCAATTTAGTATTTGGCTTTTTTCTTTTCTTTTTTTTTTTCGGTTGAGGAAGGGGACATTAGCTGAATGAGAATTGTTTGGAAACTATTACCTTTGCAAGGTAATAGTTTCCAAACTCCAAATCCAAAGGTAATAGTTTCCAAGATGGCTCCCCGCAGTGGTGGCTACTCATTAATGTATTCTTTTAAGTTAATATAAAACCAAGGATAGTCTATTTTCAAGGCCTTCTCCATAAAAAATGGTGGCTACACCTAGTGATATTTATTAGGTGAACACAGAGCTAGGAGTAGTATATTTTCAAGAGGGTCTCCATCATAGTAGTCTCTGGACTTAGTGATGTTTCATGAAGCAATCAAAGCTACCACTGGCATATTTTATTTTCTAAAAATTTGCACAAGATTATTTTTTATACAAAGTAAAATTAGTTAATTCATTTAAAAATTGTATTTACCTAGCATGCCAAGACCTGTAGACTGCATTCCTAAACCAGATGAAAATAATCCTCCACCACCTAAACCACCACTAGGCTGACCTGTTGAATAACAAAAACAGAAATTAAAATTGAAAACTGATTAAAATTTATTCATAATCTACATAAAACATTGTGAAGAAGTTTTAAGAATTTATTACTTTTCATTACATCCCAACTTGTACTATATTTTTTCATTAATTTACTGTACAAAAAATTACCAAGTTATACTGTATATGCTCATTAATTTTTTCAAGTCATATTCTCTAAGACCATACTTTTACTCAAAAAAAGAAAATCTACAAAGGTAAAAGCTTTTACTGAAAACATTCATAAAGATTGCTCACCTCAATTTAAAATATTTTTCAAGTTTATTTTTGATTACAATAATCTTGTAATTCTTTTTTTTTTTTTTAAGAGAGAGGTAATTTAAATAATATTATAGACTTTTTACTAATCAGTAGATTCATGAAAACTTTTAACTTCTTAAACTTATTCACAAAATTAGTGAATTCTGATGTCAGGGAATGTACATGAAGAAGCAATAATTAATTGCTAAAAAGAAATTGAAATTAAATATTTAAATATATTTTTCATTCCTTGAAATATAAATCTGCTTTACATAAATTCTCTCAACTGATTTCATGATTAAAATATAAATGTTAATACTAAGCACTGCTTTGACTACATTAAATGATCATGATAATTCTTTTTACATTATGAATTGTTGGCAGAAATGGCACTATTGCTGGCTCACTTTAACTAGCACTCTTTCACTAGAAATGTAAAAAATTTATGAGTATATGCATAGAGGGGAGTGAAAAAGGGAATATTAGTCTTTTCTAAAGGGGAATATGTCTTCAAGATCACTTTTAAAAATCAAAAAAATGTGGAAATTTCTTATTTGTTGTCCCATAGATTCATTATTTTGAATAATTTTACCCTCTCAGAAAATTATTTATGGATGCTCATGTACGAGGGATGATCAGAAAAGAAGGTTACAAGCCACAGCATTTGAAAACTACATATTGTGGAAAAATTTTGTTTCCTCAGAGTGGAGACAGATGGCACTAGTACTTGTCATACAGCTGGTGTGCGGGTAGGTAGTGAAAATTCCCAGATGGTTCAGGACGATAGATATGAAAAGACGCTTAGAAAATTGGTCTCGTGTGGAAGTGCAAGCCTTAATTCGATTTTTATGGCCAAAGAATGTGTCCGCATCTGACATTCACAATCAAATTGTGGAAGTTTATGGCGAAGAAGCAATGAGCAGACAACATGTAGCAAAATGGTGTCACTCTTTTCAATCAGGCAGACAGGATGTCAAAAACCATAATATGGCAGGGAGCGGCCAGCCAGGTTCTTCAACAACAGAAATCAACATGGCACGAGTTGAAGAAATCATTCAAAAATGATCGAAGGATAACTCTGTGTGAAATCTTGTCATAGCTGGGACTGAGCTATGGTAGCATGTAGCAAATCGTTTCTGATGTGTTGCAATATTCCAAGGTGTGTGCCCGCTGGGTTCCACGTGTTATCCAATAAGCACAAAGCCATACAAATGATGGGCAGTCTCACATTTCTTCAGCATTACAATTCTTACAGCCAGCACTTCATCGATCACATCGTTACAGGGGACGAAACTTGGCTTCATCATTTCGTCCCCACAAGCAAAAAAGCAACTATGGAGTGGAAACACCTTGAATTGCCAATAACAAAGAAATTTAAGGTTACACCTTTTGCCAGTAAAGTTATGGCAACCATATTCTGGCATTCATGTGATGTTATCCTAATCGATTACCTGGAACATGGCCAGACCATCAACACAGATCGTTATTGTGCCACTTTGACAAGGTTACGCGAAGCCATCCCATGCAAACAGCCGGGTATGTTGAGTGAAGGTGTCATCCTCCTGCATACCAGGCCCCATACTGCTCAAGCAATGCAGGAAATATTGCGATGGTTCAAGTGGGAAATCTGGAGTCACCCCCCATACAGCTCAGATTTGGTACTCAGTGACTATTTTCTGTTTCTGAGGTTGAAGGAGCACTTATCTGGCTCACGGTTCTCTTCAGACAGTGCTGTGAAAACATCCGCCGAGACATGTCTTAATGGACAGGGATCTGATTTCTACCAAGATGGGTTAAACAAGTTGGTTCTGCGTTCTGATAAATGCCTAAATAGACTTAGTCATTATGTCGAAAAGTGATAGGCACGTATGCCTCTTAATTCCCTTTTGTATTTTCTGTCTATGGTTAATAAATATTTCTTTATTCGACTTGTAACCTTTTTCTTATCACTCCTTGTATATACACTGGGAGAGCATTTGATTTATTATTATATAAATCATTACTTGAGCTTACTATCATTTCTCTAGCTTTGTAGTTTTAACAATATAATATACAGACAGATAATTATGATAAAAGTAATCATTCCAGATAATGTTTTAACCAACTTTTTCGAAACTAAAAACTAGATTTAAAAGGTATGCATATAATAATAATGACTATCTTTCAAAGTTAGTTGTAACTATAGTTTCAAATAAAAGGCGTTTAATTATAACTATGCAATATTACCAAATGAAAATCCAGAACTAGTAGTGGCAGGCGCACCAAATCCTCCAAACCCAAATGATGGAGCACTGGTAGTTGTGCCAATGCCAGAAAAATTAAAAGGTGCTGCAGATGTAGCAGCAGTCCCAAAAGAAAATCCTGTACTAGCAGTTGTAGTTGCAGCACCTAGGCCCCCAAATGAGAAGCCTGTACTGGCAGTAGTGGTGGGAGCACCAATTCCTCCAAATGAAAAACCAGTGCTTGCAGTAGTTGTAGCAGTGCCAATGCCTCCAAATGAAAAGCCAGTTGAAGTAGTAGTAGTGGGTGCACCAAACCCAAAGGCTACAAAGAAAAGAAAAGAAATTAATGATAGCAAAATATTACACAGAAATAATTTTTTTAAAGATCAAAATTGACATGTGTTAAATTTTGTTTAAATTGACTCTTCACCCTGTGGGAAAAAATTTCCTGGTTCCATAAATCTCTAGTCAACTGACTAAAGCCTTTAACTGATACTTGATTTAGTACAAAAAAAAAGTTTACTAAACTTCTGACTTCGCTGTTTTTCTATAGGGCTACTAGAAAAAAACAGTGTTGACAATGAATTGATGTGTAATTTATGCCAGTGGTCCCCCCCCCCCCTGGAAACACAGAGCATTTGCAAGGGAAGCACAAGAAAAACAGGCAAACAGCAAGTAATAATGCCTGTTTTAAAAAGTCATCTTATTTATTCTTATTTTTACTCCAAAACATATTTATTTTTGCTTAAAATTTTAATTCAAACTTCATTGATTCCATTATTTTCTAGAAAAGGTGATTGAATGTTCACTGTTGAAGAAAAATCTGATGTGGACAGGACACCATGTGTCTTTCTTGCATGTCTGAAATCAAAAATATTTTCGATGCACTTCATTTAAACTTATTTTGTTTGAAAGGATAAAATTCTACAGTAATACTAAGGTTTAGCGATTTCTAGCCAAATATTTCCAATATCACCAACTGGGCTCAATTTCGAAGATCTGTTTTTTTTTTCGTTTTTTTTACACTTAATTTGGCAATGTATTTCACCAAAAGCAAACAAGCTTGAGATAGTTTGTCAGATTTTGGGGATAGGCAAAGCAGTAATTGACCAGACTTTCACTGAATTGAATGTATCCACACACCTTAATGTATTTAAAGTCATTTGGGTGACCCTGTAATGTCCCAAAAATGCAACATAAAAAAGCGACATAATTTTACATGTATTTAAATACTATTGGTTCACAACAGCTTTAATCCATTGTTACAATATTTCGTAAGCTGTAGAATATGTGTTACATGTATTTTTTAAATATATTTAAATACTATAAGTTCACAACAGCTTTAATCTATTGTTACAATATTTCGTAAGCTGTAGAATATGCTTCACATGTATTTCTTTACATATATTTAAATACTATTAGTTCACAACAGCTTTAATCTATTGTTACAATATTTCGTAAGCTGCAGAATATGCATCATATGTATTTTTCTATAAATAGGTTACACTCATAAAAATTTCAGCATAGGGTTACCAAGCAAAATACGCAAAAGATAAGCGCTAAAATGACATAGTCAATTAATATCGTTTTAATATGGCAATAATGAAACTAAATAATTAGGGGGGTTCAGGGGGAGTCTCCCCCTGACGAGGCTCGAGCAGCCGAGATTTTTTTCTTTCTTTTCAGTACAGAAGTTTTGCCCATAATTACCTACTGCTGCTTTATACAAAGCATTAAAACAAAAGGTCAGTTTTCTTTCATTAAAGCTGCAAGCCGCCAGTGACTTACAGAATGCAGGGGTCATTCCAGGTTTCTGACCCAGGGTCCTATTTTTGAGAAATTTTACCCAATTTTGTGAATTTATACCTAATTTTGTGAATTTTTCCTATATTTGTGAATCTTTCCTTATTTTCTGAACTTCTTCCAATTTTCTATTTCATTTTTGAGCAAGAAAGCAATCATGAAATAGAATTGAATATTTTTTTAAAAATTAAAAATAAAATGGGTATAGTTAGTTCCCTTAAGAAAAGTTGGTCAGAACTGAATAATTCCTGTTCACCGAACATCCGGGATAGTCATACCCTGGAACAATATTTTTTTTTTTTTATTCGATTAAAATTAAAAATATAAAGCTTTAAATGATTAAAAAATAGATTTTATAATAAATGGTAGTTTTGATTTTAAATTGCAGGTACTAAACACTTTTATTTACACCCCAAATTCAAACTTTAGTAATTTTTAAATATTACAATGTCTGTCAGTTTCGACTGGAAATACTCTAATACTAACGATGTGAAAAATGCAATTTTTAAATCTAGTTAAATTTCAACAATTGAAGGGAAATCAAAAATAAGTTGCAAATAATTACAGATAGGAGAAATTAGCTAACATATTTTTAAAAATTAATTTCAACTTGTACCATTAAAAAAAAATTACTTGTCAGTGTACAGAGAATATCCCCAAAACACTGACCTGGGGTTTTATTCCTTAAATATTTTTCACAAATATTTTACAGTAAATCAGAAATTTATGTAAAAAAAAAGGGTACAGAATTTTACAGTAATGATTATAATTTTTGAAAGATTAAATCTAAATAAATACAAATGTACATTTTTATATGGTCTCCAAACAGAAAATTCCCAGTCTAAGATGTGCCCATACATTAATTAAGTTAAAAAAATGTAATTAAGTTATAAATTTTCAGTCTTCTATCATTTTTTGCTCGCTACGGCCCTGCCTAAGTCTTTCTCTCTAGTGTACCCCTATGACCACTCTTTAAAAAGACATTAAATCCCAATAAAATCACTCCTATGCTTTGTTGTTCACTCCCAAGAATGAAAAAATGCAGTATTACACTATTTCTACACCCCCCTTTTTTTTCGTGCCTTGAGCAGTGATTGACCTATATTTATCCCATTTCACATTCCACAGTGTGGATTCTCGACCGATTAAACAGGGCGCGGCACCCGGCAACGCTTTAACGTTTGGCAGTCCTTTTTCTCCACCCTATGCCTTGGTATGTCGATCCGTTTTTCCATTCTTATTTGCCAAAACTTTTTCTCTTTCCTTACCATACAGTTTTCCTTATACAGGAGACAATACAATGAAGTCAAAATCGACGTTTAAATGACCCTTTACAAAACAGTAAGTATAACTGTTCCTTCACAAAATTCCAATCAGCCTTTTTTTTTTTTTTTTTTTAAATGCAACCAGATAAAATTTCCTTTTATAAATAATTATTTTTCTATTTTCTTTCATTTGCGTGATCTGAAAGATGCCCTTGGAATGCTTGTTTTTTCAGCAATGTAAAAGGGCCATCTGGCACATTACGCTTTCAGTTGGGGGGAAAGAAGGGAGTTCAAAATGATTTCACCCTAAGGATGTTATGTTTGATAAGTATGCAGTTGTGAATTAGTAAACAATAAGCTTAGACTTAGCCACATAAATGACAGCAGCTCCCGTTGTTTTGAATTGGATGTTATGAATCTCTGGAGGTTGTTCTTAATGACTGCTTTTAGTGTAATCATTAGATGGTCTTTCTACTACAGATTATTTATAGTTATTAAAGATATTTACTAAAAATTAGAGAATTACGGATTCATTTCAAAATGCAAAACGACTTATTGCCAGTTAGAAAGTTTGCGCGATTTCGAAACATACATTCGTCTGAATTTATGTCTGTCTTTAGGAATAAGATTTAGGACTAAGTTAATCATTTTGAGATTGCATCAAACGATTTCTGCATCAAACATTTACTACATGGTGCATAAAAATGTGCCAGTTTGGAAAACAAAGTGCTTTCTTTCAATCCCCTTCCCAACCTGGCTGCCCTTTTTACATACACCACTGGCTTTATTCATGAAGAACGTTGTAATTTTTCGAGAATGACAGCTGTCATCACCTTTTCTTCTGGCAATGAGCGTTATTAATATTATAGTAGTATAAGTCTTGATGTTTAGTTTTTTGGCATAAACACAACTCACATGAAAAGAATTAATAAATGAGCGCTCGCTACTAGTCTGATTTTTATTCCCAGAAAGAGAGCTCCTATATAGCAGGTGGAGGGAACTTAGGTGGAAGAACAAACAAGTGCAGGCGTCTGCTTCAAACTGCAATCGTAGGCGGTGTAATTTACCCCCCCTGGCTTAGGGTCTCCAATCAACCTACCTCCCGTCATCATCAACGTTGTTTACATTTAGGCAAAGATATTATTGGGTGGTGATCGATAAATGATAATAATTCCTAAACTCAATTGAAAAGTGCAATAGTTATTTTGTGAAGGGGCCGTTTTGGTCAAACTGAATTTTGTGAAGGGTCCGTTTTTCCGATATTGAATTTTGTGAAGGGTCCGTTTTTAACTTGCTGAATTTTGTGAAGGGTCCATTTTCGGACCCGATTTTGACCTGGACAAACCCCTGGAATGCAAAATCAAAAATCCATACATAAAAAAGCAGTTCTTATAGTACAGCTACAGATTATAATAGCTTTACAAATTGATATCCTAACATATACATTACTACTCATAAAAATAAAAACAAGTAAATATACCTGGGGTGGCTCCAAAAGCAGGGGCGGTTGTAGTTGGATTGCCAAACGACATATTAAATGCCATTCAATATCTAAAATGAAACTAGTATTTTAATAACTATGTAACATATAAACATCTACATAGCAGATTTTTAAGGAATGGGCTAAAAAGTGCTATAGCGCACCGCTCAGCACCTATTTTTTGGTTAGATGATAAATGCACCAAATATTGTAAATTTGATATTTTAAAGCTGTAATCTAGCTACTGCTTGAAGTATTAGATGGCAGTAATGAATATGCTCTTGCTAAATTTGACATCGCTGACCTGTAATCGTGGGTTGTGGTAACCCAGTTGGGAGACATGCTTATCTTGTACTTTGACGCTTAATAATTTAAGTGACCAACTGTGATGATAAAAAATTTTAGCAAAATCACAAAATCTAATAAAAAAAAAATTTTTAATTCAACATCAATAGTTTGTTGACTGACTACCTATCTTGTCACAAATTTTGTATAAAATCCGCTTTAATAGTTATTACGTAATATGGAAACAAAATTTACACATTTTGAAACAATTTTTGCAAAATTTCAAAATCTAATTCAATTTTTTTTTTTTTTTAATTTGACTCCTATAGTTTAAGAGGAGCGACTGCCTAACATGTCATCAAATTTCATTTCATTTGCTGTAGTCATTTTTGCGTGATGCTTGAACAAAAAAAGCATTGCAGACAGAATGACAGAGTAGCAAAATGACAGACAAACCTTTTTTGACAGTTGTACTGCTTTCCTAAATGTTTGAAACGGATAGAAATTGCTTTTTTTTTTTTTTTTTTTTTCTGAGCAGTGATCGATCTAAGATTTTATTCAGAAGAGTCAAAATACTCCCTACCTTTTTAGAAGGAGTATTTTTCTATTCATATGAATAATTAAAGGAATGAACAATTACAAATGCATAATTAAATTGCATTTAACACATAAATCATATATAATAAGTAACTGATTACACAATCTAGGTAACACTATTAGTGTTAACTGCAAATTTCACTGTTTACATTAAAATTTATCACAGATTTCAGAGTCGACTGTAAATAGAAATCATTTTCAAGGGGAAATCTTGCCATAATCACTGATCATTCAGCAGAATTTTATATGGGAAAACCATGCATAAAAATACGCATTCTGAAATTCTTAAGGCATATTATGAATTTCTAAGGCATGAAACACGCATCTAGAGGCGTTATCGCGATCACTGATTCTGAGTAATGTATAGACAAAAGTCTAATTTTAATTATACAGATGCCTGCAAAGGCATCATGTACAAACATGCATGGACAATACCTGAAGCATTTTTTGTTGTCTGTTACTACTGTAAAGGGGAATAGGCCGAGGTAGCCCAGTTGGGGACGCATCGTTCTCGTAGCCAAAAAGTTATGAGTCTGATCTAGGATCCAACCATAGACTATTGTGCTCACTAATGGTGACTGGAGAACATTAAATACATCGTGATCACAATGTCCTCCAACTTACCATACAAATTAATACCTCTATGATGGAAACTAAGCCTTCGGGTCTTCTACTTGGTATTTGCTTCAAAATTAAGAAGCCCCGCTAACGATCAGTAGTGCTGCCATCTATCGGCTACCGAATGAGGTAGAAACGAAGTCTTTGGGAGTCTGTGGTAGAAATTAATACCCTTGGCAGGTACTGCCGTTGTCAATCTAATAAGGATTTGGGGTTGGTACAAAATGCTGTAAAAATAGAAGTGCCTAAGTGCCCATAATTCATGAAAACAAGAAAGAAGAAGACCTGCGTTTTTGCACCTGCATTTTAATTATTTCCTAATCTAGTTATTCTAATTTGCTTAGGCTGTACAGTTTAGAGATGTAACGAATAGTGATTTGGCAGAATAGCCGAATACCAAATATTCGGCACATAGTTTAGGCCAAATATTGATTTTTTTTAAATTTCATTTTAATTGTAAATAACATGTCACCTTTCACATTTGTAATTAAATACTAAAAAAGGACTAATTAAAATTCATTTTATATTATTTATAGGTACTTAAAAATACAAAACAGTATATTATCTGTAAAACTAAAAAATCTTGGTTCTGAAAAAATATTTTTTACACAGTTAAACACTAATAGCAGCATAATTATATTTTGAAATATTCATACTTTAATAAATGTGCTATGATAAATGTGATTAATCTGGTAGCTATACATAATCACATCACGCTTTAGGTTTTGCAGCCTCCGGGCAAACACATGTAACAGCTTTTCAAAATTATGTTTGTAATTGAGGATCTGAAAAGAATCCTCCAACCCCCATCCCATAAAGAAAGTAGAATAAAGTCAAGTAGTGTCACCAAGTAGAGAAGTCTGCATTTCAGTAATATTATTAAACATGTTAGATTATGTTTCATTCAGCTTAAAAATCAATGACTCAGGATATTATATAACATGAAATTAACATATTGAAGTATAACTAAGCAATATTATTGGTAAATGAATTTAAAAATACATTTTTCTCTTTGCTCTGAAATTTTTCAGCTGCATATATAGCAATATTAAGTCAGAACTATTCAGCTTACCAAATATTTGGCCAACTGAATATTCAGCAAAACAGCCGAAAAAGCTGAATACCGAATAGTAGCTGAATATTCGTTACATCCCTAGTACAATTAACAATAATTACACTCTCACAAAAAAGCATTCAAGAATAAGAAAAATTTCCTATTTTAGATTTGTGAATAATGAATTAAATTTTTGAAAAATGCACACTATGACAGAAATATGAAAAATTATATCTATACAAAGTTTTTAATTCATATTTTATGAGTATTTTTAATAAGTGAAACCAATGTAGGAAGTTCGACTTTTACTTGAATAGATTTTTAGCGGGTGAACATGATAGTCTGATGTTTTTAGTTTAGCAAAGGGCCAGCTGTAGCATATTTTTGAGGCCCCCTCCCCTACAGCGATGGATGGACCAGTGAAATTTTTTTTTTTTTGGGGGGGGGTCTCACAAGGGGCTAGTGTAGTATATATTTAGGAGGGGGGGCAGAACCAGTGATATTTTTTTCAGTCTTGCAAAGGGCCAACAGTAATAATGCCATGGGGGCCTCTATGACCTGCAATGACCAGACCCAGTGATATATATATATATTTTATTTTTTTTTGTGGGGGGGGGGGGATACATTTTTAGCGGGTGAACATGATAGTCTGATGTTTTTAGTTTAGCAAAGGGCTTGCTGTAGCATATTTTTGAGACCCCCCCCCTTTCCTACATCAATGGATGGACCCAGTGATATTTTTTGGGGGGGGTCTCACAAAAGGCTAGTGTAGTATATTTTTACGGGGGCCAGAACCAGTGATATTTTTTTTGGGGGGGGGGGTCTCACAAAGGGCTAGTGTAGTATATTTTTACGGGGGGCCAGAACCAGTGATATTTTTTTCAGTCTTGCAAAGGGCCAACAGTATATTGTCATGTGGGCCTCTACAGCAATGATCGGACATGCTTTTTTTGGGGGGTCTCGCAAAAGGTCCAGTGTAGCATATTTTTGAGGGGGGCCCATACAACGAGGGCTGTACTCAATGATGTTTCTTTAGGTCTCGTAAAGAGCGAGCAGTAACATATTTCAGAGGGGGCCTGTTTATTTTTACGTTAAATAATTGTTCCATTTTTTTTAAATATTTGGTTTTCCTAAATTGCCATTTTCTTTATACTTCCGAAATGCATCTTTGAAAAATAATCGTAAAAATCAAGATTGCTTCCTCCATGACTGAATTCCACAGCCTGTTGCGTTGCCGGTCGGAACAAAATGTAACCAATGTAAAACAACGGAACAGTGTAGAAGTGGCAATAAAGGCTAGGCCTTGGCCCAAAATAATTAAAATAGTCTTAAGCTCTAAAAAAAATAGCACAAAAAAACACGAATGACAATACATAAATAAATGCAATTTCATAACAAATTGCGCTGTGCTAAAGTTCTTGTTTACACTGTATTTAAAGACAGAAGAAATGTCATGTTAAGGTCCAAAGCATTATGCCATGGAGCATACGATTTAGTATTATTATCTAACGATTTAGTATTATGCAAAAAATCACTGAGTCTTAAATTAGAAATTGTGTTAAGATCAAAGAAAGAGCATTATTATGTTCTTTCATTGATCTTAACATTAATATTTAACAAGCGGAAAATTTTAAAAAGCGTGATCAATACAGAAAACATATTTTGGACTTAAAATTACAGAAGAAAAAAAAAAAACAAACAGAAGAAATAGCAAAAAGAAAATTAAGCTGAGAAAGACAATCTGGCAAAAAACAAATAAATTTGCCTGTAATAAATCAGAAAAACTGTGCACAAATTTTGTCATGGCATCATAATTACATAATTTACCGATTACAAAGTTGAATTAAAGTTTTCAGTTTGAAAACTCTCACGACCAATTTTGACGAACACAAAACATTGATAGATACACCGTGTACGCTATAGGTACCACATCTCGGTCAATTTTCATTTTTATCTATTGAACCAAATTGGAATTCATATGAACCTTTGAGTACGGAAATCAAGGAGGTTTAACATATGGAGGCGCCCGTTTCCGGTTTTTGAAGCCAACGACCACGCCCTCTCTCTTTCCCAGAACATCGGATATCGTCATTGGCATGCATGTAAATTTTTAAGAACAAAACTGCTGTATTTCTCATTTTTTACTGATTGTATGTAAGTTTATCTTAAAGCCACATCTTTAGGCATAATTTTAATCTTAATTCTGTAATACTTTTACTGTTTATTTTTAAATAATCAATTATTTTTAAACACGTATTATTTACACACGTATTAATTTACAGTAAAGAATATACCTCGGCAGCTGCATTAAATTCATCGATAGGATAAGATTTGTTTCCTTCTTTAAACGAGCATATGCTTCAAAATGAAGTCATGGATAACCATCTTCTTCATCTGATAAAATCAGGGATCGATCAACATTTACATGTGCGATATCACTATTTTAGTAACCGCTTAAGTAGGAATAATAAAAATGAGAAAAATGTCCGACAATTATATACTAAAATCATTCAGTTCAAAGGACAGTAAGAACAATTGTTAAGATATTTCACTCTATTGGAAGTTTAAGAGAATAAGATTACTTATGTGCAATGTATATAGAGCTTTAAGCTCCTTAATTGTTGTATGTTTTATTAAATAACAAAACTTAACACGTGATGAAAACTCGTCTTTTAATTTTTGATCTGTTTAAAACCTTAAACCAGACAACCCTGCTTCTTAGATTTAAATTAGTTTCCTGAAATAAATTCATGATTCATATGTTTTGGGGGGAAACATGCAAAGTTTTCATTACAAAGTTCACTAGTGAATAAAAGTCCTTGAAAATCAAAAATATATAGTTCTTTAAAATCAATAATAGCCCTTAAAATTTTAAATGTAATTTGGTTAGCTACTACATTTTATTTGAAACCTTATCCTTTTTTTCCCCCCTCTACTAAATGAAGTAAACAGTATTGGTGGAAATTATTCTACTTTCATATTTGTTTCATTACCTTAACCCATTTGTGCCTGGATATTTTTGCGACTTTCTTCGATTTTTACTGATAACAGAAATAATAGATAAATTTCTGATGTCAACTTCTTGAACAAGGGATGATTTCTTTTAAAATCATTATGCATAAAAATCAAAATATCAACATCCTACTTGGTCATGTTAAAATATTTTGTAGAGTTGAGGCTCAATTCTCATGAATAAAGGCTAGGAAAAATAAATAACGTTTTCGACTAATAGCGAAAATGCCGTCAAAAAAAAGGGAGACTAGGCATAAATGGGTTAAACTGTTTGTCAGTGCAAAATATTATTATGACCTAAGAAGGTTAGGGATGGACGCGAGACATCTCGCATCGTTTCCCGAGACGAGACAGAGCCTTGTCTCGCTCGAGATTTCTCGCCTCGCATAAATTTACAAAGTTTTCATCAAAATGGATGCATACGTATGTAATTAAATCTTATGGATATTTCATATTTTTCTCTTAAAAAATTAATATTTCTAAATAAAATGTTTCATATGTTATTAAAAAAGTGCCTTTTTCACCATAAGCCGAGCTATGCGAACGCAAATGAATGATCTACAGGAGCGATTACACAAATACAACGCTGGGTATCAGCGGAGCATTCAAAAATCCATGTTGAGAAGCAAGCCTGGTCACAAGTCTTCTCTGTTGTCTCTTCTTTTTGATGGTGTGAATGAGCAGGTTAAACCCAGGTTCCCGATTAAATGTGAAACCCATACCTTGCACTCTAAAACCAGAGGTGTGTGTATGGGGGGGGGGAGGGGTAAGTAGGCTTTATTATAATTATCCCGTCTCCTTTGAAACTTTTTATGAATTTACTATTCTGTACATTGGGGCCGCTTAATTAGCTTAAAATTTTATTTGCGCACGATGTCCTGAGTTCTGCATCATTTCTAACAAAATTCAAAGCTTTATATAATTTCAAAAGCAAATAAAACTTCCATCAACCATGCATATTACATTTACGCAACTTCGGAAGTAAATAAATAAAAATAAATATTTTTTCGGTGTCTTGTCCCATTATATATATATGGATTATATCTGAATTTATTATCACTTAAAATGCACATATCACTTAATATGGTTATTAATATATGTATTAATATTCTAATATCTAACTAATTGTTATTATTAATATTATTTTCCCATAAAATAGTAATAAGTTACTAAAAATATGGTAGCAAAATTTCAGCTCATAATTTTGCGAGACTCGCGAGACGTCTCGTGATAGAAAATTTCTCTTCGAGACGAGACGAGACAGCCCTGTTTCTCGTTTTGCATGTCTCTAAAGAAGGTTCAAGTGTATAATTGTTTCCTCGTGTCTAAAGAAGATAATGTTCTCTCACTGTCTGCAAATACCTCATATATCTTATTTAACATATTTGAAATTGCATTCTTACTTCTAATACCTGTAATATGACTTAAAACTGTTGTTAATATAATGTGAGCAATTTAATAATTTCGGTTGATGTAATAAAACTTATTTTTACCCATGTAACAACAGAAATATCTTCCTGGAAATATAAAAAGCAATTTTTTATTATAATAAAACAATTATCATGAAAAAATATAAACATTTTTGCAAATTATAGTATAATCCTAAGAATAACTGTTTTTTGTTTCACTTGATGTATAAAACGCAATGCACGAAAATAAATTTGAAATTATGCAATAAAAGTACAAGTTAATACGTGTAAACAATCTTCCATAAACGTAAAATGAATAAAAAAATTGGTTAGTAACTTTTAAATTATTTTTATTAACACTTTCCGGAACTCGTTTTTCAATGCTTCGCTATGCGTTCTTCAATCTTCTGGGCAAGAGAGGGGGCGTGGCATGGCTTCACTTTCCTAGCACTGCGGAGCGCAGCATGGGCGCCTCCATATGTTAAACCTCCTTCACGGAGATGAAGCATTTCCGTTCTCAGAGAACAACCACCTGTTTCTGGCTGCATTCGTAAACGCCAAACGTTTCCATCTAAGGCATTCGTAAAGGAAACTGAGTGCATACAGTTCAAACGAAATAAACCGATCTCTGCTAAGGTTTCGTCAGTTGTTTAGAAGATACACTTGCTGCACGTTGTTGTTGTTTTCAAACGGCGTCCGTTGAAATTTTAGAAATATTATTGGGGTTCGGATAAATTTGAATGCGGTTGTTCTATTTATAGTGAAAAACAAGTTTTGTGTTTTTACTGTGGAGAAGAAGATATTTGATAGTGTTTTTTGTGTAAAAGTAGTGCTGAAGTTCTTTGCATCTGATCTGCGTTAAAGAGATTTTAAAAACTGTTGAATTGCTAGGTTAAAAAAGTAAATTTTGTTTTCTCGGCTGGGAGCTCGGACCGGAGTAGATTGTGTCTCTCCGCCTTTCTCTGAGTTGGCCGGTGTTAGTTCTTTGAGTTTGTTTTTCTTTCTTTTTGTATTACCTGGTCGGTAGTGCACTCTGGTATAGTTAAGTTTGTTCCTGCTGTGAGGTAGGTGTTTCTTTTCATATTTTTCTCTTAAAAAATTAATATTTCTAAATAAAATGTTTCATATGTTATTAAAAAAGTGCCTTTTTCACCATAAGCCGAGCTATGCGAACGCAAATGAATGATCTACAGGAGCGATTACACAAATACAACGCTGGGTATCAGCGGAGCATTCAAAAATCCATGTTGAGAAGCAAGCCTGGTCACAAGTCTTCTCTGTTGTCTCTTCTTTTTGATGGTGTGAATGAGCAGGTTAAACCCAGGTTCCCGATTAAATGTGAAACCCATACCTTGCACTCTAAAACCAGAGGTGTGTGTAGGGGGGGGGGAAGGGGTAAGTAGGCTTTATTATAATTATCCCGTCTCCTTTGAAACTTTTTATGAATTTACTATTCTGTACATTGGGGCCGCTTAATTAGCTTAAAATTTTATTTGCGCACGATGTCCTGAGTTCTGCATCATTTCTAACAAAATTCAAAGCTTTATATAATTTCAAAAGCAAATAAAACTTCCATCAACCATGCATATTACATTTACGCAACTTCGGAAGTAAATAAATAAAAATAAATATTTTTTCGGTGTCTTGTCCCATTATATATATATGGATTATATCTGAATTTATTATCACTTAAAATGCACATATCACTTAATATGGTTATTAATATATGTATTAATATTCTAATATCTAACTAATTGTTATTATTAATATTATTTTCCCATAAAATAGTAATAAGTTACTAAAAATATGGTAGCAAAATTTCAGCTCATAATTTTGCGAGACTCGCGAGACGTCTCGTGATAGAAAATTTCTCTTCGAGACGAGACGAGACAGCCCTGTTTCTCGTTTTGCATGTCTCTAAAGAAGGTTCAAGTGTATAATTGTTTCCTCGTGTCTAAAGAAGATAATGTTCTCTCACTGTCTGCAAATACCTCATATATCTTATTTAACATATTTGAAATTGCATTCTTACTTCTAATACCTGTAATATGACTTAAAACTGTTGTTAATATAATGTGAGCAATTTAATAATTTCGGTTGATGTAATAAAACTTATTTTTACCCATGTAACAACAGAAATATCTTCCTGGAAATATAAAAAGCAATTTTTTATTATAATAAAACAATTATCATGAAAAAATATAAACATTTTTGCAAATTATAGTATAATCCTAAGAATAACTGTTTTTTGTTTCACTTGATGTATAAAACGCAATGCACGAAAATAAATTTGAAATTATGCAATAAAAGTACAAGTTAATACGTGTAAACAATCTTCCATAAACGTAAAATGAATAAAAAAATTGGTTAGTAACTTTTAAATTATTTTTATTAACACTTTCCGGAACTCGTTTTTCAATGCTTCGCTATGCGTTCTTCAATCTTCTGGGCAAGAGAGGGGGCGTGGCATGGCTTCACTTTCCTAGCACTGCGGAGCGCAGCATGGGCGCCTCCATATGTTAAACCTCCTTCACGGAGATGAAGCATTTCCGTTCTCAGAGAACAACCACCTGTTTCTGGCTGCATTCGTAAACGCCAAACGTTTCCATCTAAGGCATTCGTAAAGGAAACTGAGTGCATACAGTTCAAACGAAATAAACCGATCTCTGCTAAGGTTTCGTCAGTTGTTTAGAAGATACACTTGCTGCACGTTGTTGTTGTTTTCAAACGGCGTCTGTTGAAATTTTAGAAATATTATTGGGGTTCGGATAAATTTGAATGCGGTTGTTCTATTTATAGTGAAAAACAAGTTTTGTGTTTTTACTGTGGAGAAGAAGATATTTGATAGTGTTTTTTGTGTAAAAGTAGTGCTGAAGTTCTTTGCATCTGATCTGCGTTAAAGAGATTTTAAAAACTGTTGAATTGCTAGGTTAAAAAAGTAAATTTTGTTTTCTCGGCTGGGAGCTCGGACCGGAGTAGATTGTGTCTCTCCGCCTTTCTCTGAGTTGGCCGGTGTTAGTTCTTTGAGTTTGTTTTTCTTTCTTTTTGTATTACCTGGTCGGTAGTGCACTCTGGTATAGTTAAGTTTGTTCCTGCTGTGAGGTAGGTGTTTCTTTTTCCTCTTATTGAGTTTGGTGTTGTGTAACTGCAGTTAAGTGTCATCCCGCCCAGCGTGGCGTCGAGTGGTTTTGAACAGGGCCGATCCCACGGGGGGGTGAGACACCCCCCCCCCCCCCCACTTAAAATGCAGTCGGCAAAATTGCTATTCCAAACTTCTCATTTTAGTATTCAAAAGAGTTTTTAATCGCCACTTTTCCTAACTTTTGTCCCTTTGACGTCCTAGTACTTCCAATGCATACCAAACCGAGTGAGAAATTCCTTTCTCATTAGCATCAGTCAAAAGAAAGAAGTGGGAATGTATAAAGAGCGCTCGGCACTGGGTGGCCAGATACACAGAAGGAGGAGTCGGAAAATCAGCTCTCTGCAATTGACACCACATACATAACATAGCACCTGTCTCGGCATTTTTCCCTATGCAAATAGTCATCTCACATGTCCATAGTAATCTAATTAAGAATCTTCTGTGCACATCTCTATGGGAGAAATACTGAGGATGAGAACGAGAATGTTCTGTCCGGCAGTGGTCGGGGCGCTAAACTCAGTTCCAATAAGAACACGGCAAGGGAAGCAGCATCCAGCTTGGCCAGTGCTTGGGAGGGTCAACCTCCTTTCGTCTGGACTGCTGTTGGAGCGTGTACGCTAAAGGGAGCTGGTGCACGTAAAATCCGTCGTGGCTCCAATGTCCTCCAAGTTGTTAAACGATACCTCAGGGGGTGCCGATTTCAGGGGAGTTGGGTCCCTCCTCTGGAATTGGTTCAAAATTAGAGGACTCCGAGCTGAGTTGGACTTCCTCCGACTGGGGCTCATTAAAATGGAAGACTCCCCTTCCGCCCATCGCCTGCCTATATGGGGGATCTGGCACCGCCCCGCGGTTGCTAGAGGGTATTAGCAACAAGAACAACGAAAATGTTCCAGTCTTATATATTGCCCTGAGACAAATTAAGAAATACCATTCTGTAAGAAGTAAAAATATCGCAAGAAGGCCGCTAGCCTGAGGCTGTCACCACCCTTTAGTCCAGCGTGGTCTTTTCTGGGAAATATATGTGTTTTCTTTGCTTCATTGAAATGCATGGGAAAAAGAAATTCACTTTGAACAGTAGCCCCCTATTCCGGTTAGCTAGACAGCAACCGAGCCAAAGTCAAACATATACTTGGAGCCTTGTCATACCTTGGAATCTAAGCATACTTTGATTAGAAGAAAACCATATTTAACTTTTAAGATATTATTAATACATCAATTTGGTAAAAATAAATAAATAAAAAAATCTCTAGCATTTAATAAAATGAAGTAAAAGTTTGCTTCAGTGTGCATTTAAGACAAGTTTGAAACCAGTTGTACACAAAAACATGAAACATATAGTAGTTGTAAACAAAAGAAAATGACAAAAAGTGCAGTGCACAAAATGTGATATGTAGTTGCTTTGATAATGACTAAAAGAAGAACGCGAAATAACTGTCATAATGAAAAGAGAATTTCCATACAAACTGTTGGAGCTCCGTCAAATCCAAGAAAAAGGTCATCGCCGATTAGATTATATTTGTACTATTTTATTATAATTTACTTTCATATCATTCATATAGAAACAACCCCAATTTTGTAATTTAATTTGATTTTAGAAAAATAATAGGCCAGTTATAAGAGATAAAATGCAAGCGTATAGATCAAAGGCACGTTAAAATAGGAAGACATGGCATAGCAAATAGTGGGGTGTCGCGACCTTAGGAGCTTCGAAATCGATATGCTTAATTTTCCATTTTCTCTTAAATTACAGGGAAAATTAACTTTTCGAGCTAGAATTACTTTCCTTATTCCATTTTTTCCCCTTTAAGCCTCACATTCTTTTTAAGCCTTTATTTTTTAACGCTTTCCAAAGAACTTGAAATGTTTATGCTTTCAGCTTGTCTGCTCGTGCTCTAACTGCCGCATATCTCCATCGATCGAATATTTATGTGATAATGAAAATTACGACCGTACCATGTACCCTATTGAAAAGGATGTAGGTACCATTTATAGTTCTTTTACAGGAACACACAAAATAATTCCAATGCTTTGCAGCCTATGGGCAGAGAATTTTTAGAGTACATTTTAGAAACGTTCATCCACTTCAAGCAAAACGAAATTGGTATTTATTATTGAGGTTTATGAGGGCATTCTATCCATCGGCATGGGTGGACGTAGCGTTGATACCTATGCAGGGCTAACAAAATAACACTCATAGATTAGGCTTTAAGAGCAGTAGTTAAAACAATATTTTAGTTTCTTGTTTGCTTTAACCTGTTCACTACCGTCGTTGCTAAGATACAATGGCAGAAAATTCTCCCTCCTGTATAAATCGTTGCTTTCCGGCATGGGTCTTTGAATGCCCTGGCATGGCCCAGCCATGCGCTTGTGCAAGGCTGTTCGAAATTTTACAAAATCTAAGACTAAAAGAAGTAGTAAAGTTTTAGAACTTTGAACTCAAAAAATGTTACAATTAAACGATTTGCCATCGAATTCTGAAAACTTCAAGAATCGCTCACAAATGTGTTATAAATATAAGCACTGCACAAACCTTTATTATTGGACCAAAATACCATGGTATATTTGTCTATATTGAATGAATAGACCCAGAGAGCGGTAATTTTTCAGAATTGGAGGAGAAATAAATGTATCGATTATTAAAGCTTCAAAATGTTAGAAAACCAGAAGATTTAATGTAAAATCAGGAGACCAGGAGAAACCATCAAAATCTAGTACTCTCCTGAAAAATCCAGTAGAATTGGCAGGCATACAATAGCCAGTATATACGCAAATAAGACAGTGTTGAAAGTATAAACAGTGCTCTCTGTATGGCTTCCTTTCCTTTTTTTAAGTTAATGTAAAGACTCCATTCAGGGTACCCCCAAACTCATTTCGCCAACCCAAACTATGGCCTGATAGTTTTGTCGCATACGGATAAGCAAATATTTTCTTCAGTCCGGAGATAGAATTTAATGACTCAATTAAAAGTTATGAATATTTTATGAAAATTTAATTACTTGTGACTGAGTCAGGAATGTAACCATTCCTCCGCAACAAAATGTGGAGTTTTGTTGACAAAGTGATAATAATCTAGCCTTTTTGTAGAAAATTCCGCCTTTTGCGTACTCCCCTCTGCAATTTATTAACCCATTTGTGCCTGGATATTTTTGCGACTTTCTTCGATTTTTACTGATAACAGAAATAATAGATAAATTTCTGATGTCAACTTCTTGAACAAGGGATGATTTCTTTTAAAATCATTATGCATAAAAATCGAAATATCAACATCCTACTTGGTCATGTTAAAATATTTTGTAGAGTTGAGGCTCAATACTCATGAATAAAGGCTAGGAAAAATAAATAACATTTTCGACTAATAGCGAAAATGCCGTCCCAAAAAAGGGACGCTAGGCATAAATGGGTTAATGTAAAAACCAGACTGATCATTAATGCGTAAATAATGTGAATCCTCTGAAAGTCGTACGTTAGCGGTTCCCTCTGTACAACTTACAGAGGTATTTATGCTGTTTCTATGTTATGGGTACGTTCTGTTCGTCGGAAAACTGTCTAATATAGGAAGGTGACCAACTTGGAAACTGAATCGGCAAATTTGTTTTTTCAGTCGGCAATTTACTTCTCTTCACCCCCCCAAGATTTTCTTCTGGGATCGTCCCTGGTTCTGAATCTAGCAATGCATATAAATTAGGAGAAGCTAACGAGGAATCCTGCACCATCATGGCAGACTTGTCCAATCCGGACTGCTATGTCAACCCGGCAAGTCCAGTCGAACAGTTGGGTCATGCCATTCAAAATGGAGTTTTCATACAACGGTACGGGTGGAAGGCGTCAATGGTGGTATCCCCAGATTACATCCCAAACAGTTGAAAATGGAACTTACAAAAGTTTTTGGTGGCCAGACGAAAGGCTATTCAATTAGATTTACCAAAAATAGCCAATTTATGATATCCTCAGATAATCCCGACATAGCGGCTACGGCTCTTGAAATATCGTCATTACTGTCTATCCATCTAAACATCCCTCATTTTCGACGAAATCACTTCTCGTTTTCTCCTTCATGATATTGAGACACACAAGTGACTGCTGCGGATATTGCGGAAGAATTGCTAGACTCCGGGTTTGTCGCGCGCGAAGTCCGTCGGTTTACCCGCTTGTCTAATGGGAAACGTGTTCCTTCCTTTTCTGTTCTGGTGACGATGTTGGGGACTCAACTGCCGGAACGGGTCTATTTATGGTACGAATAACACAAGATATCCTTGTTCATTGACCGCCCCCGCGCTTGCCGCTGCTGCGCTCAATTCAACCACGGAACTCGGTCTTGTACGAATCCCCCGAAATGTAGTCGCTGTGGACAAAACCATTTAACCGAACACTGCTCCAGCTCCGTTATTCAATGCGCTAACTGTGGAGGGCCAACGGCCCAGTGTGCGAAATTTACAACAAAGAAAAACAATTCTTGAATTTCAAATGCTCTCACCATCTCTCTTTCCCAGAAGCCCGCCGGCTTTTCCGGGCTGATGAACAAAAAATTCTTACGCTTCTGTTACCAAATCTTCCTCAATTCCCCCTCCTCCCTTGGCTACCCCGTCAGTGGATATCACATCCATCTTAGAATCTTTCAAAACCTCCAAACAAACCATGGTATGAGAGACGTTACAATCTTTTCTCAGCCAATTTCAGCCTCTTCTAGTCAACTTTTCCCCTGACACTGAAGAAAATAATGTGATTAACCCCTGTTCTACTCCTCTTCCCACGGACGTCCCCCCCCCCCCCCCCGCCGATCGAGAGTAGATGTTCTTACCCAGTCTGTGTGACGTCACATCGTTTAAAGGGACCCGTGTCGTGGCCTTCCTCGTGGGGGTGTTGGCTAAACGAGGGAAGCGGAGCACTACTCGTCCTGGAAAATCTCATCGCCTATCCATAGATATCTATGCGCCTATTCCAGAATGAGTCACCAATGGATTTCACTTCGACCCCTGACTCTAATTGCCTCGCCTCTATTTTTCAGAAAGGCTCTCCTTCTCCCCAGGCTAATGGGTTAGAGTAGCCATGGGCTCCTCCCCCAAAGTCTTAGCGGCTCTCGTTCCTTCCCTCTTCGTTTTTTTTTCCGTCAGTCTTCTTACTCCCCCCCCTTTTTTTTGTTATGGCGCTCTCCATTATCCAATGGAACTGTAGAAGTGTTCGGGCCAATCGCCCTTGGTTTAATCATCGTGATCTCTCAACTGCTCACATTCTTGCCTTGCAAGAGACCTTTTTACAGCCCTCATTGCATTTTCCCCTTCCGCATTTCGTCACTTTTCGTGCTGACAGAGCTGGGCGGCAAGGAGGTGATGTCGCCATTTGTGTTACTAACTTTCTCTCCTCGGAAAGGGTAGATCTCCCCCTTCCGTTACCGTTCAGCATTGAAGCCCTTGGGGTTCGGGTTCTGTGGCCTCTTGTCCACAAGGTAGCAATTGTTTCCCTGTACTCTCCTAACGGTCGGTTCTCTTGTTCTTGGCTTGACAGTCTCTATACACTCTTAACTCCTCCCTTTATGATACTGGGAGACTTTAACTTCAAGCACACCCTGTGGGGGGGCTAGTACTAATTCCTCCGGAGCTCATATTTTAGCGGACTGGCTTCTAGACCAGGATCTCTCGTTGTTGAACGATTCGTCACCTACCCATTTGACTTCGGGCGGTTATAACTCTCTAATCGACCTCACTATCTGCTCCATAGACATTGCCCCATGCTCTACGGCGGAGGTCCTGCGGGACACATTCGATTCCGACCATCTCCCCATCACGGACTAAGAGGGTTAAGGACAATCATCCAAGCATTGTGAAAGAACTAAATGAAATTTGCCCAAAAGGTGGCGCTGGGGGTCGTACCCATTAATTTTTGGCGCATGCGTCGTGTGCTAGTAGCTAAAACGTAAACAAATATGAACGGAAGCACCTCGCGGGAGATACTTACGCCGTGTGTCGTCAGAGGGCGCCCTTGCCGTTAATCATTAAAAGGGGGTCGCATATTTTCCTTTCAGAGGCTGACGCAGTTTCGCCCGCCTGCCGCTTCCCGATGACCGTCCTAAAGCCTCTTAATCCGTGTCCCCATTAAGATTTCCATCTCGCTGAGGTCTGCCCCTCCTGCTGTGTGAACGATCAGGACAGGACCCGCCTTCACTGGGGGCGCATCCTCGAATCTCTCAACTCCTCGGAGTTGCTACTTCCTTGGGAGGCATACTCGTCTTTTCTTGCCGCTTGCCAGGACGCGATTGGCCAGAATCGACAGGCTCAGCGCATTTCTTGTCGCTCTGGCGCCCCTTGGTGGAATTCCAAATGCGCTTTTCTACTTGGGCAAAAGAGGAAACAACTTCGTCTCGCTCGCACCTCTTGCAGTCGCTCTCATTGGCTTCGATATAAACATACGGCTAGCCTGCTGAACGTACCATTCGTGTGGCTTCACGGAAATTCTGGCAGGCTGCTTGCCTCCAGGCCGCCTAGAGTGGGGATGTCTTCCGTCTTCTTTCGGCCTTAAAATGTAAAGTCGTTGATCTTCCCTCCGCCCATTTTCTTATCCACTCCTCTCGGGGTCTTCTGTCCTCGGCCTTAGATCAGGCAAACTATTTCGCTCAAAATTTCGCCTCCTCCGGTAACCTGTCATTCCTCCCTCTAGACTTTGGAACCTGTGACCCTGCCCTCGGGCAAGCGCCATTTCGGATGTACGACCTCCGGCAGGCCATTGACCGGGCTCCCATTGGGGCTATTGGCTTTGATGGCATTCACGCGCGGATTCTCAAGGGGTTAAACCCTACTCGCCTCAGAAATTTGCTGCATCTTTTCAATGACCTATGGAAGTCTGGTGTTGTCCCTAATAGCTGGAAAGTTGCCCTTCTTGTTCCCATTCGTAAGCCTGGCCGTCCGGCTGGGGAGGTGTCGTCCTACCGCCCTATTGCCTTAACTTTTCCAAAACTTTCGAATGTATGCTCTACGACCGCCTTTTGGATTGGATTCTCTCGTCCAACCTCTTCCACAGCAATCACTTCGGATTTCTCTCCTTTCGTGACTGCACCAGTGCTCTCGCCAAACTAATGCACTCAATTTCCCTGAAAATAAAGCTCCGTAAATACATCGTACTGGTTACCCTAGACATCAAATCTGCCTATGACTCTGTCTGGCCCAATGGACTGATGTACAAACTGCTTCTGGCTGCCGTTGGCGGACGGATGGGTCATTGGATCCATCAATTCTTAACGGATCGTGTTATCCGTGTGAAGTGGAGGGGGGTGGTGTCCCGTCCTGCTCCCTGTCGGTGGGGTATTCCCCAAGGTGGCATCCTTTCTCCGCTCCTATTTATGTTTTACTTACGTGATATCTTTGAGATCCTCGACACGGGAGTTGAGCTGTTTATTTACGCCGACGGCATCTTTCTAATAGGTGCGGGTGACTCACTCGGTCAAGTTCATGGGAGGCTGTCCCGCACGCTCCTGAAGCTGGAAACTTGGACCCGCTATTGGAAACTCAACATTGATCCCCAAAAAGCGCCTTTCTAAATCTATCTCGCCGTCGGGGTAATCCCCAGTTTCACCTAATGGTGGCTGATAATCCAATGAATTGGGTCTTGTCGTTACGGGTCCTGGGCCTTAACATATCTAGTAACCTTAAATGGAAGAGTCACTTTACGATCCTAAGAACCTCGGCCCAGAAGAAAATTCACTTCATCCGGTACATGGTTCACCATCACCGTGGACTTGATGCTAAAACGCTCCTTACGATCTGCGATGCGGTGATTCGGGGCGCCCTAGACTTTGGGAGTGTGATCTTCCGCACCACTTGCAACTCTGATAAAAAGACGTTGGAAACTATCTATAACGCTGCCATCCGTGTCTGTACAGGGCTCCCTGTTTGGAGCCCAATCCCCTTGCTGCTTCGCGAAGCTGGGTCTCGTCCGATCTCTGGTTGGCACAAGTACCTCGCCTATAAATTCATGATCAAGCATGATGCGCTCCGTTCTTTTTCTCCGCTCAGTGATTATCTCTTTCCTCCCCCCGAAACGGGGTTCCTCTAGAACCTCTGGAATGACGTCATGAACTCTTGTGGTAGTGACCTAACCATGGTGATCACCTGGTCTCCCCCGCTGCGTCCTAGGCTGGATTCCCGGTTATTTATCCACACTCAAAAGTTCGCCTTTCAAGATCGTACTCTGCCTCCTGCCGCTATTTTGAATCTCTTTCGGTCCTTTGCTGCCGAGTGGTCCAACCATACCTACCTGGCGACTGACGCCTCAAAAGGTCCCAATTGGACGCATATTGGTATTTGGCAAGTCAACCTCGGTCGGGGTTGGTCCCGGAGTCTCCCCCACGTAAATTCTATCTTTTCTGAAGAAGCTTTTGCGATTGTGTTCGGCCTCACGTTGCTTGAGGGTGCTCCACAGGATATCCTTATCTTCAGCGACAGCTTATCTGTCCTGACTTCCCTCCAACATGTGTCTCTGAAATCCCCTACGGTTGTCATTGCACTCTCTCGGTCGTTAAAAATCTTAGCCCTTCGTCCCCGCTCTGTCTCGCTTATTTGGGCTCCCAGCTATGTTGTGATCGTTCCCAACGAACGTACGGACTGCTTGGCACGGTCTCCGGATAGATCCTGTCCTACTCTTCCCTGGACCACTGCTGAAGATCTCTATTCTGGTATTAAGCGCCAGTGGGTCACGGAAAATGAGGAAGCCTGGAAAAACTGCAAATACTCCCCCAGCTCGGGATACTTAGGTCCGAAGAGCTGGCTCCGTCGGACAAATCTCCTGGACCGAAGAAGTCAAGTCCTTCTTAGTCGTCTTAGGACGTACAGCCTTCCCACGCTCGCCACACTTAATAAAGTTGGGATCACGAACTCTCCCCTCTGCCCTGCTTGCCAGGTTCCTGAAACCTCTGAACACATACTGTTAAACTGCATCCGGTACCAGGCTCAGAGGTCCCGGCTCCTTCGTGCCTTGAACCTCGGGGGGCACCCCCGCCCTCGTTTAATTTGATTTGCGACTTTCAGAACCTATCTCATGCTCAGGCTGTAGCCAACTTTTTAATAGCCACTCAACGATTTTGAAATCTGGTGGCAACAACGGTTGCCCTTGTCCATGGTTTCGCCCGGCGTGCTAGCCCTTTTATATCTACTTTCCTTCTGTTGCTTCCCTCCCTTTGGTGGAGACCCAGGTTGTCTGCAATTTATTAAATTCATCACGAGGAAACGAAGTTATTGTTCCTCGCACTACTGGTTTTCGGCTAAATTTCTTGTCTGGAGCGCAAGGCCGGTCCGAGAGTCCGTAGCCATAAGCTCCCCAGTGTTCCCCTTCTTGGAGATCCATTAACAACAACAACAACAACATGGCGTCCGTTGTTATGGAAAAGTATTGTTGCGAAATAATAACTTACTTTGCTCTCGTGTTGCATGCGCCGCAATGAAACTAGTTTTACAGGCATAATAGCGAAGTCCTCAGGTAATGGTAAACCTGTGGAAGTAACTCTGTAGCCTTGGCGACAAACTTGGCGATCGTTTTGGCGACTTGGCGACGGATTTAGCGACCTTGGCGACAAATGGTGGCTTCTAGAAAATTCATGTCTCGAGACCATATTTCAATTTGATAAGATTGTTCCAAAAATTTCTCGGCAGTTCTGGTGACGTCATCATCTCTATAAAAGCGCTAGGATTTCTCTCTGGGGAGTTCAGCTCAGTGATAGACTTTAAAGAGCACAGTTGATTCTGTGATATGAATAGCGTTATTGTTGTGCTTATTTATGATTTTAGTTAATGTTTCTTGTATTATTTTGAGCTATCGAGCTGCGAGCCGTGGAATAAAGTATTATTTTTCTATTTACTGTGCTCATTGGACTGCTTTAAAATACACCCACTTGGCGATTTTGGTAACAGTATGCTGTTGTGAAAAGTATTTTACGTTTTCTAAAGCTGCAAATATTATTTTTTCGAGGAGGAAATTCATGCGTACGTTAGAAAATGCTACGAAGGTACATAATTTTTCAAAGGTAATCCTTTTCTTGTATTTTTCATTTTAATAAATTCAAAAATGCATGTTTTATTGTTGAGATTGAAGTTGATTTAATCCGTTATTAGCGGAATTTGAACTTCTCTTGCTAAATACCTTTGAAAAAATTAAGTTTAAGTTGAAATTTCTAAATTTTGATTCGTGCACTTCAATTATGACCACACTTTCTTTTAAAAATCCTGTTGATTTTATATTGAGTACGTACTAAAAACTCTCCTCAGCAAAATTAACGCATTCGCGAATTGTAAACAAACACGTCTCCTAGGCGACGAAACTAAATAAACTGAAATTGTTCGTAAAGTCAAAGGAAACTGATAACCACTGACAGTACTAAACACACGCATTCCAGTTTTCTTACGAACACTCGTGCAACGAGTTTGTCGTTTACAAATACAGCTCTGTTTCATCTTTGGGTGTATTCGTAAACGACAAACTCGTTGCACGAGTTTTCGGCCGCATTCGTAAACGCCAAACGAGTTGCACTCGTGTAACCAGTTTCCCTCTAAGGTGTTCGTAAAGGAAACTGAGTGCATTCAGTTTAAAAACTCGAACGTTCGTATATAAAACTGAGTGCAATTAGTTTCAAACGAAGTAAACCAAGAGCGATAAAGCTTGATTGAGTCAGGCTGCATTCGTAAACGACAAACTCGTTGCACGAGTTTTCGCAAGAAAACTGGAATGCGTGTGTTTAGTGCTGTCAGTGGTTATCAGTTTCCTTTGACTTTACGAACAACTTCAGTTTATTTAGTTTCGTCGCCTAGGAGACGTGTTTGTTTACAATTCGCGAATGCGTTAATTTTGCTGAGGAGAGTTTTTAGTACGTACTCAATATAAAATCAACAGGATTTTTAAAAGAAAGAGTGGCCATAATTGAAGTGCACAAATCAAAATTTAGAAATTTCAACTTAAACTTCATTTTTTCAAAAGTATTTAGCATAAAAATGTTCAAATTTCGCTAATAACGGTTTAAATAAACTTCAATCTCAACACTAAAACATGCATTTTTGAATTTACTAAAATGAAAAATCCAGAAAGTGATTACGTTTGAAAAATTATGTACCTTCGTAGCATTTTCTAACGTACGTATGAATTTCCTCCTCTAAAAAATAATATTTGCAGCTTTAGGAAACGTAAAATACTTTTCACAACAACATACTTTTCCATAAAAACGGACGCCATTTGAAAACAACAACAACGTGCAGCAAGTGTATCTTCTAAACAACTCAGGAAACTTGATTCGTTTTCCGTCTACTTCGTTTGAAATTCATCGCACTCAATTTTGTATACGAACGCTACAGTTTTTAAACTGAATGCACTCAATTTCCTTTACGAACACCGTAGTTAGAAACTCGTTGCATGAGTGCAACTCGTTTGGCGTTTACGAATGCGGCCTCTGTTGAGAAGATTACTTGCTGAACGTTGTTGCTGTTTACAAATGGCGTCTGCTGTTATGGAAAAGAATGTTGTTATGAAAAGTATTTTACGTTTGCTGAAGCTGCAAATATTACTTTTTCGAGGAGGAAATTCATGCATGCGCTAGAAACTGCTATGAAGGTACATAATTTTTCAAAGTTAATCATTTACTTGTATTTTTAATTTTAGTAAATTCAAAACTGTATGTTTTAGTGTTGAGATTGAAGTTATTTAAACGTTATTAGCAAAATTTGAACTCCTTTTGCTAAATACTTTTGAAAAATGTTTGAGTTGAAATTCCTAAATTTTGATCTGTGCACTTCAATTATGTTCACTCTTTCTTTTAAAAATCCTGTTGATTTTATATTGAATATGTACTAAAAACTCTCCTCAGCAAAATTAACGCATTCGCGAATTGTAAACAAACACGTCTCCTAGGTGACGAAACTAAATAAACTGAAGTTGTTCCTAATGCCAAAAGAAACTGATAACCACTGACAGCACTAAATACACGTGTGGCGGTACGAGATTACCTCCGCTCACACAAACCCATCAATTGAAGGCCGGTCAACCGGGAATATTGCCGCAATCCGGTACCTTTCGGCCGAGCCGGATTGCGCCTCATTCTACCACCCATAAATCCCTGAGTTCAAACCCAGCTCTCACTGCACGCTCTCTCCTCACAAGCATTCCAGTTTTCTTGCGAAAACTCGTGCAACGTTTTTGTCGTTTACGAGTGCTCCCTTTGTGTACTGGTGAGTTCTGGGGCAATATTCATGAGCTCCGATGTGTCTTGCCTTGCCTAATATGTAAAAACTTCCTCTGAAAAAAGAAGTACCGGAGCTGAGCTTCAGTGAGCTACTGTACAAATTAAACCCTGATTTTGGTACAAAAATTTTTAAAAGCTCAAATAATGAATTCCCTTGTCTAAAAGTACAAATCTGGGCGTCCATGAACGGTGCCAAATTTCTAGAGAGACGGAGTAGAGTAGATGGTTTAGAATAAAGAAATAGCTGCGAGTCCACAGCCATTTTGAAACATTTGTCAACAATTTTGAAACAAAAATTGCCGACAGGAGTAAGAAAACATGAGGATTTTTGGAAAATTCGGGAAGAGATAGCCATTTGTATTAAAGTTTTGTCCATAACTTCTGTTTTACAATTTGGGGACAGTTGGTAAGGTGACCAAACGTCCCCATTCCCCGGGGACAGCCCCCAATTTCAGGACGTTTTTATACTGTCTCCAAAGTGTAAAACAGGAATTGGCGACATTTTTTGATTATTGCATCGCTTTTTTATTAAATTACTGTTAATTATTTCATTAATTATAAATTTTCCCAGTTTTGTTTCAAAATCGGGGACATGTCCCCGATTCTATGTTCAAAAATCTGGTCACCTTAACGTTTGGTGTTTGGTCATATTAGATTTGAGGCAGAAAGTTTTAATGGGCTTGGCAGGGTTCCACACAGAGTTCTGTTCAACTTTTAAATTTTATTATATTAAATTTTTACTTAAAGAAGTAATTTCTGAGGTAAACATGCCAATGGTATCTCAAAAATCTTCTTCCTAATCAAATTCGCAAAAACTCGATGTGGCTGCGTCAAGCTAAAATCTGCAATATTCTGCAAAGTACTGTTTTTGTCTTTAGATTACGACGCCATCTATAATAACTTCTGGAATCATTTTGCAAATTAATTCGATAGTAAGATTTGCTGTCAATAGATGGCACTACAAGTTTATTTGATCAAAGAGCAAAACAGAATTGAACCATCATATTAGAGTTTGGAGGTGCAGGCACTTGAATTTGTTTACCTCAAAAACGTGTTTTTGTGTTTCACGTGTGATCCTAAAACAAAAACATATAAATTTTTAAGTTGCTTATAACATGTCATTTTTCATACGTAAGAAGACCGGAAAAGCAGTTTCCGAAAAGCGCAAAAAAGTTTGTGAAATATTATTTTTAGTGCTTAATAATCTATGTATTTTGATTAGGAACTTGTGATGGAACACGGCAGAATAGTTTCTTTTGAAAATTCTGAAATATTCTTTTAAAATTGTGTTCGATCATTTTGTGTATAAAGGGGTTTGCTTGTATCTTACATGAGATTTCCTTACGTGTATGATCATACGTAAAGAGACCACCCGTCTGACAATACAAAATTGGTCTTTTAGCGAGATGATCTCTGAATAGAGATAATAAAAAAACTGTCATGTACCATATAAGCTTCAAAAAATGTTATTGAATAAATTTATTGCATGACCATTTACTTATTTAGCTTTAAACAAAGATTTTCTGTTAGCTAGGTAAATGATAATCTCTTCTTTTTGAAAGCATGAACTTTGAGGTGCAACTGGAATCAGGACAACTTCTTTCCTTTCCTTGTCCGACCAGGACCATTCCAGGAAAGGGTATAACAATCCTTTTTCTCTTAGCTAGCATTTCACCGAGAAGAGGAATTTAGAGATTTTCTCCCGTGACAGCAATCCTGAAAAATAGTCTTTCAAGGGCGTAAAGCAAACTTTAACACTGAGCCTATTGCCTGTAATTACAGAACAAGAATAAATAGTCTTTATAAGAAATGTTTTTTTTAAAGGGGTTTCACTCTAAATAGTATAAGATTTATTCACATTTCTTACAAATTACATTCTACTCGTACAGCTTCAAAAGTTCCAAAGTAACATCTTCAAACATTTTAATGTGTTTTAGAAATGTAAATTTAATGGTAATTTTTTAATATTAGTTATATAAGCAGAATAATATAAAAAAAAAGTGTCCCATCCGTCATTTATTTGAGGTAAGGATGGGACATGAAGTTGAAATTCATGCAAAATTTTTGTGTGTATTCTGATAAAAATGAATTCACTTTTTTCTTTAAAACCCCCTTCTGGTTCTTTCTTTTTAACTTTAAAAGAACATCAATAAATTCTTAAGCTGTTCTAAACCTAGAGAATCTGCTCTCCGTGGACCTTTTAAAACTAAAAATATATCAATAAATTAAATTCCTTCACCACTGTGGGGTGGCATTCAACCTAGATAATCAATTTCCCGGTGCTCCATTTTTAACTTAAGAGCCAGGTTTTACATGTTTGAATAATTATTTTCAGTTCGGTAACAAAATTAACTTTAACAACAACAAACGAAACAGAATACATTTTTTAAGCAGTGTAGTTCGAAAAAAACCTGCGATTTTGGTACATAAGTTCAAATAAACTAATTGTGTCAGGCACTTCAAAATTTTGAAACTCTCTCACTACAAGCTGTATTACATACTGAAATAAACGATAAACCTATACCAGTTTCAAAACTTTTAGAAAAAATTCTTAAAAATCGGAAAGTTTCGCAAAACGTTTCACTCTTCGAAAAATCTTGCAACTCAGATCCATGTTTAAGAATTTTTTCTGAAAATTTCACAAAAGGCACAGCTTTTTTGCTTATTACAGTGTGTAAAGCAGCTTATGAAGAACCATCTGGAATTTTTTTTGAGACCATGGTGCTGTTACTCGTTTATTTCAATTAGTGTACCAAGACTAAAAATAGAGTTTTTTTTCTTCAAACTACAGCCTTAAATCTCACTGTGATTAAACCCAAAAATATTACAGCTGATCTCAATGTCTATAAAACATACAAAAATTTTAAATTCTATATATTAAATGCAGAAATACTATGTAACACTCATATCCTTAATGCACTTCCAAGTATATTTTATTTATTAAATTCAAAATCTCCTAACATTCATAGCCTCAAAATACTACACTCTTGAAAATCATATTAAAATAAAAGTACGCTATGCACGCGCCTCACTACACAAAGTACAATGTGGTTTCCACAATTGGCTGAAAAGAATTATTACTCATGGATAAATCACAAAAATTAATTTATCTAGCATCAATAAATAAAATGTAAAGCTGTCGTATATTTTATATTGGTTTTGGCATTAAGTTAACCAAATTGTATTACCTTTATTTTTGAAAGCGGTGGCTAAATTTGGCCCCATAACTTTAGTTGTGTTTAAAACAGTGTAGCTGTGGTGACATTGGTGTCCCAGTTTCACCTTTTTGAAAACACTGATATGGTTAGCATTCATAGGGTTGTCCTATTTTGTCCGGAGTGGAAAAACTGCTGGAAAAAAATGTCTGGGACAAAATATCATTTTGTCCACTTTCCCTCAGTTTTGATATGTAAACTGGAAACACTTAAATATTTTGGTTATTTTTATTAATTTTTAAGCAAAAATACAGAGACTGTTGTTTTTCTCCTTTACGTACATATACACATATTTATAGTTTGAATTTTTGGGACGTTGAATGTTTGTATTTTAGATTGCTTTAATTTAATAATTTTAAGTTAATTGCATTTAAACATTCCTTCACAATAAAATACAGATACAGCAAAAAATGAATATAAAGTGATTTAGCATTTTAACGCACAATGCACTAAACCTAGAATGCTAAATTAATGGGAACCCTGAATTTTATGACTGCTATTCTAATTCATAATCGTGGAATGTTTAATAAACAGTAAGCTACTTTAAAATAGTTACAAGATTTCTTTTGTTAGGAAGGTATAAATTAAAACCAACCAAGCTGAAACCCGCCAGAAATACACCAAGCTAATAAAATGGAAATTATTGAATGCTCCTTGGGTGTCCTGGTATGATTGGATCCAGGGACTGGTACCTGTCCACGGCCCGGGGGTTGGGGACCACTGTTATAAAACATCTAACTCTACCACTGGTGTAACTCACTTTGAAAAGAATATTGTTTTTTGTACATTTAACTACACTAAATGAACTATCCGACTGCACTGCTGATGCAACTCAGTATGACTGAGAAAAGAGCAGAGAAGTTATAAGTTCACCTTTCAGTTTTGGTTCAGATTTTTTTACCTGTTTTCAGCTTTGGTTTATGTTCTCATTCAGTCTTGGAGAAAAACTTATTGTGGTTGTAGTATGTAGCATAGAGTTGTGTCTTGAGTGAAGGTGAATTTAAGCTAATTTTCGTTTTGTACTTTTGGTTCAGAATTTTAGTATTTATTCCGTCGCCCAAATTTTTGAGTGTGATTTAGGTTTGAAGCAGAACTAATTTTAGTATGCATCAAATGACTGGTTTTCAGATGAAGATTAAATGAAGGAATTTTTTTATCTCCAACAAAAGTTTTAGAAATAGTATAATTAATTTAAAAGTACAATTGTGAAAGTGTTTACTATTTTCTCAATATCTCAATACTATACTGTTATATGGAATATAGAAATTAAAGTCTATAAAAACCAGGGTTGGCTTTTTACCGGTAAAAACCTGGGAAAAAGGAGTAAAAACCTAACGATACAATAAACTCCCAGAGTCATAAACTGTATATTAATGCTATTTTTAAAACTGTATTCTCATGTAATTGATGTGGATATATCATCATCAGGACATCATGATGATGCAAACTACATTATGTGATTGTGCAAACTACATTATGTAACAAATAATATTTTTAAGCATTTAGTTTTCATTAAAATGATTAAGATAAGTTAAGTGTAGTAAAAGTATATTTACAATTTTCCTTTAAGTAAAAATTATTAAACTAGACTGCATTACATAATTGAAATAAATATTGTAACGTGCCTTCTCATAATAATAGTTTTATTAAGTTTAATAATGATAAATGTACATTATCTATAAATTTGAATTTCTTGTAAGATGAAAACATGGATCAAAATTTTCTGTGTTTATTATATTCCTTAAAATGAACTATTTTCGTATAGCATTCTTTTACTTACCAAATCAGACACTGAATTAGGTGAATAGTGTTATATGGAAATGGAAATAGTGATATTAAATGTCCTGAACTTTGTTTCCCTGAGAAAATGAAAAAATAGCAGATAAATCTTCATTGGTTGCTTGTGGATTATGGCTGATTGACTGCACTAGGATCCTAATCCTATTGGGGAATACCTTCCTATTCCTAAGGGATCCTAGCCAGTATTTATGTGCAATTTCTGAAAAAAAAAAATCCACGGAAAACTCCGAACAGCTAGATCAACAGGCACGACCAGGGTATGAACCTGGAACCTCCCACCATCCAGTTTCGATAGCAGAACCTCTCAGCCATTGATGGAGAGATAAATCTTCAAAAAGTGACAAAAAATAGTCAAATTATTAAGTTTTTCTCAAAGGTTGTAAAAACTCTGGTAAAAACATGTTTTTCCAAAGACGGTAAAAACCGTAGTAAAAACCGGTAAATACCATCAGACGGTAAATACCGTCCAACCCTGATAAAAACAAAAATAAAATTATTTTATTTTATTTTTTCCATAAAAATGATTAAGTTCATGCTATATCATAAAAGGAACCTCTTTTCATTTATAATGTAATTAAATTAATTATTTAATAACTAATTTATTATTTTATTTTGTTAAATTTAATTAATTTTTTCAGAAATGTATTCCATAAAATTAATTGCTTTACTATGTAGTTTATCTTTGTGAATTTATTGGGTTATATATGATTGACATGTGATTACTTTTAATGAATAATTAAAAAAAATATTCTTATTTTTGTTAAAATGTTATATTAATATCTTTGTTAAAATGTAGGAGCACAGTTTTTTTTTTTTCATGATAACAAAGCATGCATCATAACTATAATTCAATAATTTTTATTTTATTCATTTTGTCCAGTGTCCTGATTTTTTTTACAAAATAGTGGACAAAATACCAACCCTGAGCATTCATCAATTACTTATATGCATGAACTAAAATGGTATTGATAAATTTTAATGATAGCTGTATTAACTCACACAATGTATATTCTTAATGTTTTTAGCCTGCTAAGTCTGTAAAGTCATCTAAGAAATCTAAAAAGTCTAATGGCTTGCAAGAAATAATATCAAGTGATGAAGAGCTTAGGTATGTATTAAATAAATTTTGGAGTATTTTTTAAAATTTTGTTTATAATATCTTTATTTTAATGTGTAATTTCCACACCCCTCTCCCTCTTTTTTTTTTTTCTTCCTTTTCTGTACTATTAACTGAAGAAAATTGTGGTTTAAAGATCAAATATTAATATTTTAATAAGTCTTGATTTGATTCTAAAATTCTACATAGTATTGATTGCATTTATTTGCTTACTGTTTTTGTTCTTAACATTTTATTTCTTCTAAGCTTTTTGGCCCCATCATGGGCGAGTGGTTAAGGCACTAAAAATGGTAGATGGCTGATGTGTGAAGGTCCCAAGTTCAGGCCCTATCTCATGGCTGTTGATCTAATGTCTGGAATTCTGGTTGGTTTTCTCCAGATGTAATGTGAATATGCATGTGAACTCCCTAAAAAGTCCTTTGCCTAAGGTAACTCCCATCCTAGGCAGATAGCCTGTGTGTAGCTTTGCCTTAACAACACAAACAACATTCTTCTATGATTTCCCATTTTTGTGGTGTGGAAGATATTACTTAAGGTAGTTTGACGAAGGAAAATTTCATAATGGTCTTGATACACAAATTAAAAATTTGTAGCAGGGACTTTAAAAAAAAAAAAAAAAAATCAAAATGATTCTTTATAAGTTACACTGTATGCTGAAAGAAATGAAAATACTGTCCATTTTAGAAATTTTCTGAAAAAATTCTTAAACACGGAACTGTGCTGCAAAATTTTTTGAATTTGTTTCTGCAAAATTTTCAATTTTCCCAAAGTTTTTAAAAAAAGTTTCGCAACTAACAGATACAGATTTATTAAAGTACAGGCTTGTAAAGAGATATTCTAGATATTTCAAGGTGCTTGACATCTTTAGTTTATTTGTATTTATGTAGGTACTGAAATCACATAATTATCATTAACAAATATGTAATTTTGTAGAACTAAGGATTACCTGGGAATTTTTTTTGTTGGGTGGGTCCAAATCCTTCAAAATATTATTTAATAAAGTTAATTGCTACACTGATGTGCAAAATTAAGAGAATTTTTAGATCTGGTCAATTATCTTTAGAACTACTGGACATATTTTAATGAAATTTGTTTAAAATATATGTTGATACTAACTGCATAGCCCGGTGTTGTCAGGGAGCATTATGCAGGCATAACTTCGCCCCCCCTAAAAAAAAAAAGCACCCACGCTCGCTAATTACTCCCATGGCGTATTTTCACAATCATTAAAGCATAAAATAAATATGAATTTTAAAAACATTAGTCTGCTTATGTGTGCAATTCTTAAAACATTGTATGTGATGCAGCTACCGAAAAATCATTTAATCCTCTTAAAAAAAAAAAAAAAAAGTTCAAGTTCCACTATTAAAAAACAGTAATTTAACATCTACGGTAGAAGACCCAAAATCTGTGGATCCAAAATCCTCAAGGCTATAAAATCTGCACTTTCTGTACAATGGAATCTGCCTTTCCATCTGCAATTTCAGAAACCTGCACCACAGAGAAAAACTGATAATTAATTCCTACTTGAAAAAAAAATTATATTATGGAATTCGTGAACTCTGTTGGTAATATTAAAAACCTTCATATGACTGACAGTGACATAATTGACATTGAATTACTGTCACAGGATACATACTCTGACACAGTCACAGCTCTGAGGATGATCAAGGTAGATAAAATAACATTTAATGGAGGTTTAGCACTGAGAGAGAAATACCTCAGATTTGTAGAGCAGCAAAGCTGTTTTATTGAAGAGGAAATAATGACAGTGTCAAAAAGAAAAAAACCTGTATTTAGAGCATTCTAAAGTCTTCTGTTCTTCCTAATTAACAAATGTTTAGAGTGTTCAAATAATTTGCTAATCTCATAATTTTTGTTTATAGTATTATTCCTCAGTATTTTAATATTATGATTCTGATTATAATATAAGTAATATAATTTGCTTCTCCCCCCTTTTTTTTACTTATTTTATTATTGTTATCTGGGTGGAAATGGAGCAAAACAGAATAATTTTCCTATTATGACACAAAATCTGCAAAAGGTCTGGAACCAAGCTTTGCAGATTTTGGGTCTTCTACTGTATTTAACTAAAAAATAATTAAGAAAACACCATCAAGTCCCATCATCCTAAAATTAAAATGATAATAAAAATCTTAGTTTCACTATTAAAAAATTTGTAAATAAAAAGTCTTACATAATTTCTAATCCATAAATAATAATATCAAAATAACTTGCTGAAAATTGTCAAAAAAGTGCAGTTGTCACCAAGGGCGGAATAAAGGAGGGGGGAGGGGGCAGTATGTGCAACTTTTTGCTATGAAAAATAGATTGCTTGCTTAATTGCTTTTCTCGTATTTCAGAATAAATAAATATCCCCCTTTTTTTTTTAAGTGGTAAAGAAGAATATCCTGAAGCATTTTCTAGTGATGAAGAAACTGCAGAAGAAAAAAAGTTACGTTTAGCAAAACAGTATATTGAAAAGATTGAAAATGAAGGTAAATCCATATGTGTGTGTGCAATAATTTGTATTTGCTCTTGGTTAAAACAGCATTTGAAAGCATGCTTTGGTTATTAGATTATTGAAATGTAGTTGAAGTGAAAATTAGAAATCAGCTAGATTCCTGGGCTTAAGGTACTGAGGAAAGGTCACATTTGCAGATGACTGTAAAAGTTTGAGCTCTTTGCAGCAGTTTTTTTGTTTTGAGAGTGTAATTATCAGTGTTTCTTTGTTTTTTTGCACACTGAAATTTTTAGTTTGATGAACCGTAAAGTTACACTTGGTTGTTATTTTTGATGCGTAAGAATAAATTTTTTCTATTGTAATATCTGTATTAATTTTTTCTGTAGTAAAGGTATCAAAAGGCCTTTTCTTTCCTATAAAATCTGTACCTCTTACCTCTACTCATGTAATATAACTTTTCTAAATAGACCTCAAACTTTTCTGACTAGTTCTGTTAAGGGAAAATTATTACAAATGAGGGGTTATTTAGGATCATATAGACAACTAGCAGAGTAGCACAGTCTTTGCCCCGTGCAATGTAAAAGAAATGCTCATTGATCTTAAATATAGATTGTAAAGAGAAGGAATGTGAATCCTCCCACTGCAGTGATTAACAATTGGACATGGGACTTCCTGCTGCAAAAGAAAAAAAAGGAGAACATGTCACATGATAGCTTAAGGTACTTAGGTTACCGAGAGTTGGACATGGCTAGGCTTCTCACCTTTTACCTATCTCATTCTAACAGTCATTTATCACTAGCACCTGTACAGCTACTAAAAACAAATATAGAGTCCAGTTGTTGGTGTAATAACCAGTCTTCCTGGCGTGATACGAACATAGTAGAGAAGAAGGGGATTAACTGGGTTGCCTTTCCATCGCTCTCTCTTTCACCCCTCCTCTCTCATTCATTTCAACCTGCCTGATGTCAGAAGAATAATAATTCTGCTTCCAACGTCCCTTCTGGATTAGACATCTTTCTCGAGATCTTTTCAGAAAAAAAAGCTAATTAAAATTTCTGCATGGTTGAAAATTTGAAAGAGGGCAAAATAAATGTTTCATCAGTGGTAAAAAAATAGAAAATTTTTGCTGATTAGATTTTTTGATGTGACAGTTTCAATTTCAAATTGCAAAAGTTTACCTGAAAAGTTATCTACCTTTAAAAAAGTTCTTAAAAAGCTACAAATTTAAATATGACTTTGTTAACAAAGTTTATTTGAAAAAGAAAACTCTGTAGTTTCTGATGATATAAGAAACATAGTTTTCGGATGAAAATTTAGCTTGCAATAAATCAAAATGTGCGAAAGATGACCGAAAACTGGACAAAACATTAAATAAAAACAAAAAATTGGACTGATTTTTTTTTTTCCCCCCAGTGTGAATAGTGTGCAATAGTGACGGTGATCTGATATATTGAGCTCAATCAAATGCACCCTCACCCTGTTGAACAGTGCAATGAAAACGTATCGATGCAAATTATTAGTTTACAAATTATGGCAACAGAAAATACTGAAGCGAACAAAATAGCGCTGTAGTGTTAAAAAAAAAGAAAAAAACCTACCAAGTTTTGTCATCCTAAGATTAAAATAGTAATAAAATTTTTCAAGTTCCACTGTTTAAATATTTATGAATAAATAAGTCATTATATAATTTCTAAGATTTGATATAAGTAACAATGACAAAATGACTTGCTGAAAATTGTCAAAGTATTTTCACAGAAGGCTTTAAGAAAAATTCCATCATCTATTCTGCCAGTGTCCTTCCCCCCTGCTTATAAAAAGAACACCTTCCTAGTTGTCTTGGTAATGCTTCAGCCAATGGGGGGAAACCAATGCATTGCATTCCTCTGGCTACCTGTTTTTGGGAGTAGAGGAGTCCGGAGGGAGAGATTTTTAACCTGTGATGTTTTCAGAAAAAAATCATATTAAAAAATTTAATAAACATTTCCACACGGTTCAAAATTTAAATTGCGCAAAAAATGGCTGTAAACTGGACAAAGCATAAAATAACTAAACTAAAAATCAGATTGATTTTTTTTTTTTTTTTGTAAATAGGATTTGCTTTTTCTTGTCCTTTTTAACCAGCGTGCCAAATTTGGTCCAGATCCGAGGAATGGTCCAGATGCCTATAGCGAACAAACAGACAAAATTCCTCTTTTAAATATATAGATGTCATTTTATGTGCACAGTATTATTTTTGTAATCTGCATCATCATGTATTAATATGTTTTAATGATTTTAGAAAAAGAAAATAACTTATTAGATGATACTAAAGAAGCAGTTGCTCAAAGACTGAAAGACGAAGCGGTAAATATCTTTTGCACTTATTAATATTCACTAATATCTTATTTTTAAGAATAAATATATAAAATGAGATTTTTTTTGGTTTTGTTTTTTGTTCTGAGTTGTAGAAATGCTATACTAGTGGATGAAGTGACTTTCTTGGAAGTTTAAAATAGATCTCGTGATGTTTGCTAATAATGATAGAAATATTTTTCTCTTATAATTTTTACCGTTTGAATAAATAAATCCATAATCTTTTAACATGTAGCGATATATAATTACAGATAGTGTCATAAATTTCAATTAAGTTTAATTTTATACATTATGGGCCATTTTACGATGCAAGAAAAATGTCAGAAGTTTGTCATTAAAAAGTTTATGATTTTAGAACAGAATTTTAAATTTACACTTGAAAAAATTTATGTATAAATATTAATGTCATTATTGATGAACTTGTGTTCAGTAGTTGTGTTATGGCCTGTTGAGACAGTTTGGTGTGGGCTAGGGTTTTGAAAACTTACTACATGCATTTAAGTTTTTTAAATTATGTTGATTACACAATCACATTTTTAAAAACATTTTTCTTCTAGTTATTTTTAAAACCAAAATTGTAATAATTGAAAGATTTGTCATGCTATTTGATCGATTATAATTTTAGTTACTGTAGTAAATTTTACTCTGATATCTGTATGTTTTTCTTCCAGCTTGATGAAATTGGTCAGCTACAGAAGAAAAAGGCTCATGAGGTTGTAATTAATTAATCTTTATAAAAATTTTTAAAAAATGGATTCATGGTGTTTAAATTTGTGTATTGAATGCTTAATGTACATGTATACTAAGTAATTTAGTCAAACATTGTTAACGCAAAGTGGCTTAAGATAAAATACCAGTGTACATAAAATATGTCCTTAGTCCCTTTAAACTACCCAACAAGTTAAATTTATTGGGTAATATAAAATTTGGTCAGTTTGAAACAATTTCTATGGTCTTGTTGATTTGTGTTAGTGATATTCACTGTACTTTATGAACCCTTTCAGTGTCACGTTTTTATTTCTTTTAAATGTTATCTAATTAGCTCTTCAATAGTGTTAGTCAGACCTGCGACTGTTATTACATTTTAAAAAAATCTCTAGAAAAGCTGTGGGAGATTATTTTCTATCAAATAACCACCCATATGTAACATATAAAATTACTAACATTAGAACATTGAACAAAATTAAAAAATATTATGCATGTATGTGTGTAGATACAAAGAGAAAAATAGAAAAATAATAATGTTAGGCTATTTAGACCCTTATAAGTAGTTATCCTAGTAAGCTGATCTCTCTACAATATGATGGCCCTAATTTGTAAAATGTCAGTTTTGTCAATTTGAATACACTACAGGCCATCATAGTCTGTTGACTTTGTTGAACTCTGGATCAAATTACTGGAACTCAAAGACCATTACGTGCATGCTGCAAAAGTGCATGTTAAATAGGTAGAGCAATATGTCGTCTTGCTGTGTAGGTCAGTTGGTTAGAAAAAGTTGTGGTTTAAAGAATGACCCCCGTCTTTTCACATGCTCTAAATTGTGAGGAACAGCTAATTTCCATACTGTGGAGGACTAATGAAACTGACATTCATAGCTTTCAAGCTGTATAATACAAGTAAGTTGTCAGTCTTCGGCAATAACTATTTGAATATCAGATTCTATGTCTGTCTGTATAAATCAGATATCCACACAACTGTCACAATAATGCTTTAAGCATTTTAATCTTTAATAAAATCAAAATACATTAAATTTGTTCCCCTAAAAATTACAAGTGGTTTTATTTATTTAGTTACCATTCTTAAAAGGGTTTAACTGATATTTTGCTCTGATTATTTTTAAAAATGAGTTGTTAAATATTTATGAAAAGAATTTTTATTTGGTTACACTTTTTATTTTATTTATTCAGATTTCACGAACTGTTTGCATTACATTTCTAAGTATTATGTTGTATTTTGCAAGATTTAATAATACTTGAAAAACCATGAGTTAATAGTTTTACTGATGCATTACTGTTTTGATGCTTTTATATGAATGTCTAAAAGATGAAATATTTCAGAGCTTGCTGATTCCTTTACAGCATCTTTTAAAACTTTTTTCTTTCTTTCTTTACTTTTTTCAAAAATCAATTTTTTTTTGTGTGCTCAAATTCCTGATGTCACTTGATAGTTTATAACATTTGTTCAAATTTAATTAGTTCTGTTCTTTATTCTTGATATAGAATTTTATTGTCATTAATTTTTATCATCTCAACCTCTTCTTTGTTTCAGAGCTCGTGCTAAGATTTTGTGATTTTTGACTTAAACTAAGTTTTTAAACTGTTCCTTAATGGAGTAATAATTAAAAATTAATTTGACTGATCGACTTACATGCTATAAGTTGGATATATTTATTTCAGTTTAACATTATTTTGATTATTTTAAAACCATTTATAATTAAGGTCATAATAGGAGTAGTTAAAATAACTTTATGTTCAATTCAAATTATTAGTTAATATTGAATCACATGTAATCTATTTAAAATTCAATGGTATTTAAATTTTAGCTGTTATATAATTATTTCCCTCCACAATTTTTTTAAGGATTCAAATTGTTTATTTTGAATTTATCAGCTGATTTTCATTTAATTCAGTACAGGTAATAAATAGACTTATAAAAACTAACTATCATGATGTTACAACGTTTTTAAGTCACTCAAAACTGCACTGCAATTTTCTCAAAAACAATAATCTGTATATTCAAGCAGAAAAAAATAAAGCATGTCATCACATATATTTATTTCATTAAAGAAAGCTCTCTTCATATCCTAGGAGGATTGAAGCAGATAATTAAAATAACATATGCAGTTTTCTGATTTTATGTATGATGCTTTATTTTTTAGTATGAAAATTTATCACCAGACGTCCATTGCATCTTTAAGGCTCATAGGTTAAGTATAACATGCGTAGTTGTTTCATCACAAGAGAACTTCTTATACAGTGGTTCAAAAGATTGTTCCATTATCAAATGTAAGTAAATTTAACTTTCGGTTACAGCTTTTGAATGAATTGGCATTTAAGTTGAATAGTATTTGCATCTAAGAATTTATAATAATTTGGTTTAGTTTTATTGTTTTATGATATACAGTCGAGAGCCAAAAATCCGCCGACCTAAAATCCGCAAACGTCCGAAATCCGCACATCTTCTCTGATGTAAATAATGAAATTCGAAGTCATCCGCCAGTGATAAAATTGTTTAAAAGTGTCTTGAATCCAGATAAATATGATTCTGATGATGAAAACTTGGTTAATAATAATAATAAAATCCATTTGATAAAAGTTTAAAATTAGGAGAAGAATACCTTAAATTTTTAGAACAGCAAAGTTCTGTAACAAAACAAGAATTAATGATAATATACAGTTTTCAAAAATAAATAAAGGAAAGAAAAAGAAACTGAAAGTATGCAATGATATTTTAAAACAAATCACCATAGAACATGCTTTCAAAATTAGAAAAGGAAATTTTGAAACCATTTGCTTTGGTAATCTTCATGTAAGATTTTCTTTTTTCTACTATACTTTTGTATTTAATGTGAAAATATAAGTGAAATGCTTTTGACTGTTTTTAATTTCATTGTAATTGTATTCTACTTTTTAAAAATCAGAAATGTAATGATTATTGATTATGATGAATTTTATGGCCCGAAATCCGCAAAATCCGAAAATCCGCACAATCCGTGGTCCCAAGCTGTGCAGATTTCTGGCTCTCTACTGTATACATAAAAAGAAAATACAGAGTAAAATTTATGTGCTTCTAAACATAAAAAGAAAATTTCCAAAAAATGTTAGTTTATTGAAAAAAATTTAAAATTAGTGTGGAAAGAAATGAAAATTTTATTGATCTTATTTATTTAGCAATAAAAAATTGCATTTGCTATAGCTCTGTTTGAGAAAAACAAATAATTGTGTTAGTTAGCAAGCACTTAGACTGAATATTATAAAAGTTTAAAAGGGTGTTTCATATGAATCAGAAGATATTTAATTGTACAGTAAGGGAATTAAAATCAGGAAGACCCAAAAACATGAAAGTTTTTACGAACTATGACATCAACACTTTCTGCAAATATTATATAAAAGTGATGGAGTTCAGGAAAAAACGTGAATTGACAACATTTTAAACTCTAATGTGAAAGAGGGAAGAGAAAGAAAAACAGAATGAGAAACTAATGATTGTTTTGTCTTCACATTTGCCCAAGGGGTGAACTACAGTGATCTCTTATATGTGTTTTAAAAGACCGATTTAAAATCATGTGTAACTGAGAGCTGCGTTTAACTGAAAGGGTCTTATTTTCTAACTCTTCATCTAAATTATAAGTAGCACAACAATTGAAAAAAATATTCTTAATAATATTTTTTTAGTTAAAAAATGTAATATTGTAGTCTAAAATATTAAACTATACTATTTAGTTTAACTTTTAATTCAAAAATAGAAAGAACGTAGTTTCATTTTACATGAGATGAACTTTAATTTTACCAACATTCTCTTATCAAAATGTCATCAGTACTGCAGTTTATTTTTGTTTAGGCTGCATTTGTAATACAATCTCTTCTAACTCTTTAAAATATGCTATTGTATTTGAAGTTAAGTCATGACTTTACAGATGCCTTAATTTTTCTCAGGCTCCCAAAGCAGTAGCTTAAGAAGGGACAGAAACATCATCTTATCATTATCATCTTATTTTTAATCATATTCAATCATAACTCATCAAAACAATTTCAATGTTTCATAGTTTACTTTATATTACTATATTTTTATCAACATTCCCAACATTTGCTTTTTTTAAACACTGTGTCTTACAGAAAGATGGAGAAAAATACATCTGTGTAACAGGATTTGTGAATTGCACTGTTTATTTTTGCTTATAACTGAGAGAGAAAATTCAAAGTGGCACTTATAAGTGAGAGACATTTATCATTATTTTCCTATTCCTTGTGATGGCACTTTCCAAAATTCGTGTATAAAAAAGAAATGCATATAACTGAGAGGTGCTATGGGGAAGCTTTCCCCAGGTTCACATCCCATATTTTATGTGAAGGCGAAACCCAGGCCGTGAAGAAAGAACAAGACTTTATAGTGGCAATCACATTTTATTTTAATATATCAATTATAAAGTCCTATGGTGGCTGAGCTGACCCCTGAAAAACGCAGGCTCACTGGACAACTGCTAAGGCGTGAATGATGATGAGAAACTCAAGCCAAAAGGTTAGTACAGAAGGAAAACATGCCAAACAAAGCGTGAAAGTAACGTGACGCCAGTAGGCGTTAAGAACATTTCTATATAATTATTTTTGAATCCCAGTCATGCCAACGGATAAAACAAACAATCTAGCAGCTAAATTGTAACCCAACATGAAAGCGAATGTAATTTATAGATTTGATACCATATATGGTCATAAACAAATCATGAGAACAGAAATGTTAGGCTTTACCAATGCAAAAGTGAAATAAAAAGGAAAAATAAATGAAAACGGAAGATTGCTTTTAAATACGGTAGGTGCAGAAATAAAAACTTTACAGGCGAAGGGAAGAGAAAATATAAATCGAAAGTGCAAAGAATAAATTTTGAACACAGATTAAATTTAGAAATAATTAACAATTAAGTAATTGATAATTAAAAATAAGATATGTGATTATCTGCATCACATATATATAAGTGAGAGGTCACTGTACTAATACACAAAATATTGATGAAATCTGAGTGGCTATGCCCGAGTCCATGCAAGTAGCTGGTGCTTTCAAATGTGGTCTTAATTCTCTGATTATATCCTGTACACCATCTTATCAATGCAGTCTATGTATGAAGGAGGTTCTTTCTTTCTTTTCTGAATGGATTATATCTATTTTAAATCCTCCATAGCACATTGATTCTCATTTATTTTAATTGTCCCTTTACTCAACCTAATGATGACCATTTTTTTTGAGATATCAGGCTGTTTGACTTCTGGTACTGGATGCAAATATTGGTCAAGTGACATCCACAATTTCAACCAGTAAACCCTCTGCATATTGATTTGTTTTTGGAAATTAGTTGATCTCTGCAGCTTTTCAACTGAAGAAGAAGACATGAGAGAGAAATGTTTGAAAAGACTATGTCCCTGTGAATTAAAAAATATGTATAGTGACTTCTTAATATTAATTTAATATTTCTTTTATAGGGAGCATAGTTGATAAAAAGCGAATTTATACGATACAAGGGGGGAAAAAAGGCAAAGAAGGAGCTTGTCACACTGATGAAGTTTTATGTCTGGCTTTGTCTTCTGATGATAAGTTTTTGGTATCTATAATTTTTTTCTCTTTAAATCTTTAGGGAAAGGGATATTTCTGTCACATTATATGTTTAGAGATATACTATACATTAAAATATAGCCTATCTCTAAAAATAAAATAATTATGTTTCTAAAAATAAAAAGTGTTAGGTTTAAATTTTGTATTTTACAAATTTATTGATTGTTGATAATTAGTTTAAAATCCTATTACTTTTTAAACAATATTAAAATATTCTGTTTCATATTATTAAAAAAAGTTTTGTTAAAATTATCAATAAAAAGAGTCTTAAGAAATTTAGGCTTGTTTGATTGCTTATTTTGATTTAAACAGTTAATTAAATTTTTTTAAATATAAAATGTTGTTATTTAATCCCCTAGCTTTGATATTTTAACCACTTTCATTATATGAAGTGTGTGTTTAAAAAATTTATGCATTCCATAATTTTAAAAACATGTTGTGTGGCTGTATTACAATAACATAAAATTTTGAAACAGATATTAAAGTGCGTTTAAACAGTTAAGTACTATCACATTTTAAAATGAAATATTCTTTCTTATAATCTGACACGCATTATTAATTCTTACTCATATTTGAATTTAATAATTATTTGAGAATGTTCATCTTTCTCATTTAAAGAAAAATCTTTTTGAATTTTATTTAGGAAAATTGTGTTTGTAGTTTGCACAGAGAATTTTTTGTTTTACACAGCTTAAAAGTTTTACTAAACATTTTTTAGAATTCTATTCATTGCTAAACATTTGTTAATAAGTTTGAGAAATGGAGGAACGTAATTTTTTATTTTCATTTCTGCATAGTTCATAAGCATTTATATGTGTTCATTTGCATATCCCTCCCCCTTTCCTAATGCCACTGAATTATTTTATACAATTTTTTTAGGCTTCAGGATGTCGAGGAAAAATTATTAATATATGGAATCCAGATACAATGGAGCTGCTTAAAACATTCAGGGGGCATAAAGATGCAATTACAGTAAGTTTCATATGAGGTTTAATTTTTTTTTGTAGACTAAGATTCATGCATATTTTTGAATTACATTAAAAATCTGGCAGAAAGTTTTAAATAGTTTACATTTGTTTTGTACTTTGTTCATTTTCAGAAAACGTCTTAATCAAAAATGTTTTTTGAATGAATGATTTTATATAAGAGACCTTTTCTTTCTTTTTTATCTTTTGCTACTTTTAAAAGCTTTATGCTGTTATTTTCTTTCTCATTTGTAGAGAAATTAACTCTTATGCTTTGCACAGTTCTGAAATCCTCAATTTCGTCAGTTTGTTTTAAACCACATTGTTCATAATGTGTGAAGAGCACCACATCTAATTATATATACACCAGGCTATTCAAAAATCTTCTGTGATCCATTTCTGTGATTTTTTTTCTTATTTCCGGAAATTGAAAATTTCCCCATTAAAGTAACAAGATCGAACTACCAACATAAAGTGTAATTTTAAAAGAATATAAGCGAATGTGTTAAGTTTTTCTAACCTATTAAAGTTCTTTCTCGACTTACTATTACATTTACTTTATCAACTTACTACTTAAGTGATGATAAAAAATTATTTTCTATTTAAAAATTATTTTTTTTTCCTTAAAAAAATGTTGGTTTAGGTGTTTGAAAGCAACATCTATATGGATTGATTGTTTGGATTTTTACACAAATTCTTTCACAAGACCTGCTTCTAATTATATTGAATGAATAGTGTAACCTTTTTCAGGGAGTTAAAATTGGTTTTTGTTATGTTTTGTGATATACATTTGCTTAAAATGATAGTTTCTTCTAAGGGATTGATGCAAACAAAATTTCTGCCTGCTTTTCGACCCATTCATAAATATGCAATTGATTAAAATGGCCCTTTTATCAAAATACTAGAGGGGGGGAGAGATGAATAAAACAGCTCTACATTTTCGTTCTGTTGTTGTACATTATATTTTATGTTGTTTAAAAAATGTATATCATATTTCAAAATGCTCTTGATGATAAATAAAAATTTGTATTGAATGTTACTGTTGTGTAATCATGTGTGAAAATGAAACTCACTATTATTTTTGTCTTTATCTTTTAGGGTCTTACATTTCAACGATCAAGCCACCAGCTTATTAGTGCTTCAAGTGACAGATCACTTAAACTTTGGAATCTTGATGAAATGGGATATGTTGAAACAATGTAAAAATCATTTTAGATATTCATAAGTAAATTATTTTATAAATTAAAACTGCATAAATTGCACTTGAACTAACTTTTTTATGTGTAACATGATATTTCTCAAAAGTAAGTCCTCTTTTTATTAAGAATTACATGGCAAAATGTAGCCTGGCATTTTATTTATGAGTCCAACGATATGTTAGTTCTAGAAATTAGCTCAATAAAATTTCATTTTATGATGAAAAGGCAAATTGAGGAGTTGGTAAAACTAGAAATTATGAGTTGTGTATAAGTTTTCTATCATTCGTACTGAATTACACTTAAAAAAAAAATATTCTCACACAGGGTTTTTTTTTTTTTTTTTTTTGGGAGGGGGGGAGAGATTTATTTTTAATTTATGAAAAAATTCTAAAGATTCTATTGAGTTCAAGTAGTTTTCACAATATAGAAAAAAGGTAATACATTTTGAAAGAAAAGGTATCATAATTGAAGGAAATTAACTCAAAATACTTTCAAGTTTTGAAGCTAGAGTTATAATATTGCATAAGTATGTTTTAGTTAACAAGATTGAGGAATTGAAAAGTTGTGTTCAGTAAACAAAATTTTACATCTCAGCTGTAACAGGTTTTGTGCTGATATTTTAATTCTTTTAGTTATCAGAGATTTGTTACAACAGAATTTATTTGTAGTCACTTATTCATCGTTCTTATGCAGTAATATGGAACTTTTAAAAGATAGTTTTTACTTCATTTCTTTGTTTTCACAGGTTTGGCCATCAGGATGCTGTTACCGATATTGACAGTTTCCATGGTGAAACAGTTGTCACTACTGGTGGCCGAGATAATTCTATAAGAATATGGAAAATTGTTGAAGAAACTCAGCTTGTCTTCCAAGCACATGGGTAGTTATCTTTCTGAGTACTTTTAGCATTGTGAATTTGGCTTTATCAAAATGTGTTTACCATTGATGTTTGTACTAGTTCTTTTTTCTTTCTTTTAAATCAATTTTTGAAACTGGGCATTAATTGATTGTTTTGTATTATGATACTTAAATATTCATAATACAAAACAATCAGAGTTAAGAATCTAATGAAATTTATAATAGCAAAATATAAAATTAAAAATAGTTTTGAAAAAATTTTTCCTGTGTAATCTTGTTTTTAAAAGATAATTGATAGACCTATCAAAAAATAACCTCAGTTTTGAAGTAATTTTCATAAAATTTCATTATGTATTATTGGATTTTTTTTTTTTAAGACTTTATGTATTTGGAAGTCCATTAATTATGTTAAATTTTAGGTCATCATTAGACTGTGTTTGTGTGTCCAGTCATCAAAGCTTTGTGTCTGGAGGTGATGATGGGTAAGTAAATAATACTTTGTAAAACTTCTTATTAATAGTAAAATAAATTAAAAAGATCACTGTTTAAAAGAAAATTCAGTGCCAGTACAATTAAGTGCTAGACATTCCATCATATATCATGTACATAATTTTAATTAGACATATTGTCTGTGAAATCTTACACTATAAGCTGTGTAAGTATTTTATTTTTTACTATAGTTTACTGATCTATAATTAATTTCCATATTTGAATAAATAAAGATTTAAGATTTATTTGATTGGAACAAGATGGAAAATGTATTTCACATTTTTTTAATGCTTACTGTTATGGCAAGTATTTTAATTAGATAGATTTTGTGGTATTAAAATTAAAATACCTATTAAAAGAAAAACCTGCATTTATAATATATTCAATTATTTTTAAGATACTACTTAATTTTGTACACTGCTCTAGTATGAATGTGAGTAAAGTTTATGAACCCTTTAACACCTTTTCATTCTCAAAATGCTCTACAGTCCTAAATTAATGATTAAAAATAAGTAGTAGTACATACCCTCTGTTATTCCCGCAAGTACATTTTAGTGTAAATTTTATGTTCCTTTTTTGTTTGGCTTTTTTATCGAGAGAGTAATAACATAGCTGCACTACTTGGCAGCAAGACAGGATTTAATACTACTTCTGACTGATTAAATTATTTTAGTACATTTATATATTTTGTAAGTCTTTCTAAATTTGGTTATTTATCTTTTTTTTTTTTTTTTTTTTTTTGCTTTGCCTTAATTTTTTATAAACATTTCTTTATATGTTTTGTTTCATTCTTCCTTATAATATTCTTTTATTAATTTAAGTAGATGTGTGTGAGTAAAAAAATCATTTACTTCCATAAAGTAAATATATAGGGTGGACCTAAACTATATATAAAAAATGTGAAGGCAGATAGAGGAACCAAAATGGTTCAGAATCACGTAGCAATGTGAGGTTGGAAATGTCTTTTTCACGTACCTGTTAATAATTGCTTTAAAGAAGCGTTGAAGTAACAGCAAACTTTCTGACCATTGTTTGTCAAAAATGAATGCTTTTTTTTTTTAAACGGAAAGCCCTTAGCTATCAGTTTAAAAATTTTGCTTTGTTTCATTGATGAAAGTCTTCGAGGAAAGCTCATTGTTTATGAAATTTGAGTTAAATCAACAGTTCTTCCAATGTGATTATTCACAGGTACATGCCGACGTCAATTCCTACTCCACATTGCTATGTGATGCTGAACAATCTTGGTCTTCTCTACATGCCTTTTTTTTTTTTTTTTTTAAATATAGCTTAGGACCACCCTGGATAAGAAATTATCAGTCAGCCAATTGTGCTATCGTTGTTATGCATTTATTTTCAAAAAGAAAACTGAAATAGAACAATATACTTCTGCATCTGTTGTATAAATATCACTGTAATTGCACATAGTAAACAGATTAGCTAGTTTGAAAAACATTACTTTGGAACTTAAAAAAGAAAAACATAACAGTAGTCAAAAAATAGTAAAAAGCAAGTTATTAGACTAACTTAGTTTCATTGTTCTGACCTGAAACGACAGGGCATATCAGGGAATTATCAGGGAAGTTGCAAATGATGATTTGGTGGCCACACTGTTTTTAGCTTCTTTATCTCGCAGCTGAAGGTTATGGTTATTTTAGATTTGTGTTGTTTTCTTGTGTTCCTCTGGTATTTGGTTGTTGCCTGTTCCCGATGCTTACAGAGTGTTGTGATAATTATTGCTAATTTTATTGTGTTGATTTGATGCTTAGTTTGCACTTTACATACAGGTGCACGCACGCACACACGCACACACACACACACACACACACACACACACACACACACACACACACACACACACACACACACACACACACACACACACACATGTATATATATAACTTTATGCTTATGTGAACAGAAACAACCAATTATTTAGTTGTTTACTAAAGTAGTTTCCATAAATTGAAAATTTCTTCCTAAAACTTGAAATTAAGTTTTAAATAAGAATAGCTAATTATGACTTACTAAATACTAACTTATTTTGTGTAGTTAAGTACATATTTTGATGAAAACATGTACTTCTAAATAAGTAATGCACTTAATTTACTACCTTTGTAAATTTTTCAATGAAGTGAACATGGGTCTGTGTTAGTTTAAAGAACTTGAAGGTCTGTTTTTTAAAGACAACTGTAAAAAACAACAGTTAACTTAAGCAAATAGAGATTTCTGAATTAAACTAAAAAATCTGGCTTGCAAAAATATTCTAGGATATTAAAAAATGCCCAGAGAATTAACTGTTATTTAAATATAAAGTGCTATGTGTGTATTTGCAATTTTTTGTTTCTATTAGATTTTAAGTTTGTTTCTGTGTATAAAGTTGCACTTTACAAAAGAAAAATCCGCACAATTCTAAAGAATATCCTCTTATTAATTGTTCTGATTATCATCTCTAGATAAAATTTCTCTTATTGATGCAAAATATTATAGCTTTGTTTCTGGACTAATGACTGAATTGAATTTTCTATATTTTAATATGTTTATATGTTTTACAGGTGCCTTCTGTTTTGGGGGGTGAAGAAGAAAAAGCCCATGTCTAAAGTGCTTCTAGCCCATGGTTGTGAACCTGAAACTGAACATCCTAATTGGATTGTTTCATTAACTGCTTTACAAAATACAGATCTTATTGCATCTGGTAATTTCAAATAATCATTTTCATCTCACTGTAAATGCTATTTTATTGCAAATTCTAAATATTTATTGATTGAAAATGAACATTATTATTAGAATAGCTGAGAAAACACATTGCAAATCGTGTAATGACCTTGAATATATATATATTAACCCATTAAGTGCCAAAGCTCCCGTTATGGGAGCATCTATTATATATTTTTTTTCTTAAAATATTTTAACGCAATTTACAAAACACACATTTTATATAAACATTTACTCTATATAACGCACCCTATAGTGTAAATGTTTATATAAAATGTGTATTTTGTAAATTCGTGTCGGTAGATGTTCCTGTAACGGGAGCTTTGGCACTTAATGGGCTAATACAAATAAGTTCTGTTTTTCAAAGCTTGAAATTTCGTTTGATTATGAAAAAAGTTTACATTAATTTAAATATGTTGTATTAATTAATTAATATAATTTTATTTTCTTAATATTTTTCCAAATATATAAATGTATGCCCTTTTGTATTTAAATGTCATAACTTCTATGAAAACAGTTATAGAAATTTTATGAAATAATGCAGAATTTTATAGTTGTTAACCCCATATATTGATATATCTATTTGCATACCTTTACATATTTTTTTTATACATTGCATAATATTATTGTGTTTAATATTTGTGCATAATATTTGTGTTTAATAATATAAGGCACTGTTACCTTATATCCTCCAGCACATATAAATAGAATAATAATAATAATAATAAAACATGGGCTGTGTTAGGAAAAAACTTATTACACCAAAAGTGTCAACCACAAAATCAACTATACAAAATATTTAATAATAAAATCATTATTTGAATAATAATAGATATCATTATTTTGTCTATTCTTGCTCAATTTATTTGAATGAAATGCAATTTGGTTGATTATTTCACATATCAGCTCTACATTTTTTAATATCTAACAAAACAAGTTAAGTTCTGGTGTATCAGTGCTTAAAAATCTCCATGACCAGGTCTTGGAATTTCTTTCTTTTTTTTTTTGTAAATGAGTATCATATCAAGATTTTTTACAGCTGAAGCTATAAAAATGAGGAATCACACACTGAACATTTTCAAAATTATTCATCTTCTTGCCAATTACAGACAAATATTTTTATTTTTTTTACCTTGCAAGATCTATTTTCAGTACAGAGATTATGTAAAATAATAAATCATTTCAGTTTTCTAATGACTTTTTGTTACTTTAACCCACTTCTTCCCCCACCACTCCTCAAATCCAGCATTCTTGAAGTATTCCTCTTCAGCAGATAGAAGTTTTCTGATGCAGTATTCTGTGTTATATGAAAGTTACTTATCTTTTATTTTTTGCCGTTTTTCTTTGGCTCCCTAGTCAATTTTTAAAGAAATATTTCGAAATATTGAAGAAGGTTAAGTTGTATTGAAGTGCTTGCTCAAGATACTATTAGATTCATCCAGGCGTAGATACTACCAGATTCATCCCTTTGTTAATGAAAACTAATTATGAACAATTTTTGGTTTTATTTAGAAACTCATATTGGGTCATTATAATTGAAAATGGTAATAGTATTTATCATAGACCAAAATATGTTTACTGTGTGTGCTTAAATAGAATGACACTATTTCGGTGTGTATTATACTATGTTGATTAATGTTTCCTGAAATTAAATGATCAAACTAGTCTTTGATACCAAATTCATTGTCCAACATTGAGTGTTATTTTCTTTTCAAAGGATAAATTCAACGTTTTTGAGCTTTACTAGCCAACTTTCAAGCATTTTGTATGTGAATAGTTAAATCACTGATGATTTCTTTATAACTTTTAAAACATATTGTATTAGTGAAACTTAATATGCTTTTCATATCTATAAGTTTTAAATAAAATGTATATGTAAGTATGTTGTAAATGTCTTTTTTTTTTTTTTTTTTTTTTTTTTTGTCTCAGCAAAATATTGCAATTTTTCTAATTCAAACATTTGGTATTCAATGCTAAATATAGCAGCTTGTCAATAAGTAATATTTAGATCATATTTAAAAGTGTAGTTTGAAGAAATAAAATCTTCCTCACAATCTAAGTAAACAAATTAAAATAAGCTAACTGCACCAGGTGCTCGAAAAAATTCAGGATGCTTCTTTCTAAGCTGTACTACCGGCTGTAGTAAATGAAACAATGGTGCCTTTTATTGAACTTCTGGAAAAAATTCTTCAACAAGGAATTGCACAGCAAAAATTTTTGCAAAGTCTCACATTCCACTAAACTTTCAGTTTTTAAGAATGTTTTCTGAAAGTTTCGGTATTGATACAGGTTTATTGCTTATTGTAGTGTATAGTATAGCTTGTAAAAAGGCATTCTAATGTTTTTGAAGTGCATGACATAATTAGTTTATTTGTATTTATGTACCGAAATCACATGCTCTTTTTTAACTACGCCGTTAACAAATAGTGTAGGACATCAAATTGGGCCTAATATGATCCTAGTTGTTTGGTGCTTATATTCATTGATATCCAGTGACTTTTATGTGCATGCATTTCTTTTTCTGGGTTAAAAAAATGTTTTATATAAGTATTTTTACCATGTCAAGAAAGTCAGTGAAGTCAAGTAAAAGTCACTTATAATGAAGGCTGTAGTTCACAGAATTTTCAAAAATTTGTGAAATTGATTTTGTTTACTAACATCGATTTTGTTTTCTGCAGTAAATGTGCATTTTTATTTGGGAGAAGTATAAATTATTTATTAAATGCAGGTCAAGGGATGTTCACAAAAAATTCAAATATAAAGGTATGACAAAGTGTGGTAAACATCCTGTATATGTTATCTCTGTGAAAGACACTTGATTATTTTTATTATTTTTTTAAAATAATCATTTACTTAACTTGCGTTAATAGTTTAAATCTGAATTTATAATTTTACTATACTTATAATTCTACTTTAGATAAAAGTAAAATTATAAGTAGGAATGATATATTTATATAAACTAAACATTTTTCAGATTAAAAAAAAAAAAACTCTTAACATACTTTAAAATATATGTTTTTCCACAGTTTTAACTTTAAATAATCTTGTTTCAGGTTCTAAAGATGGCTTTATAAAATTATGGCGACGAGATGATGACACTCATACCCTTAAATCTGTTTCCAAAATATCCATAGTAAGAGTTTATTTTAAATTCAATATTTGTTCACTGCTTCTTTTATTAATTCAGTAAAAAAATTAATTAATTTCTGTTTATTATGCTTGAAGTGAAATTTTTATTTACTAATATAAAATCTTGGTTTTAAAAATTGATCAAAAACTTGTAATATTAATAATGTTAGTGTTTATTCTCATAAATTTATATTTTTAATTGCAGAATGGATTTGTTAACAGTCTTCAGTTTACACCGTCTGGAAAATATCTTATTGCTGGGATAGGCCAAGAACATAAATTAGGACGATGGTGGAGAATAAAAGATTCCAAGAATTCAATTGTTGTGTATTCTTGGCCTAATAAAATATAAATTACCTGTATAATGTTAACTTATGTTTCTTGTAAATACTATAAATACTTTGAAAAGTTTTTATTAAAGCATTATGTTTTTTAAGACTGTGTATATTTTTTGTGTTTACTTTAGAAGAGAAAATGTTCAGTACTGACACAATATGCTCTGATCATTCTTCAACGAAATGTTATAAAGCAAAGATACCAACAGTGTTGTTGATCCAACAAAAGCTGATTTTAATGGCGGGTTTATGAGTGGATATTGCAGTTATCAATAAATGGTCACCTTAATAATTTGACCACAGGATATATGTGAAAAGTGTTCATTAAGCTGTTAAAATGACACAGTTTTACAGAACACGTTTAATCTAGATCAAATGTTAACGTCATTCATTGTAATTTTGTATGAATTAGAAAGCAGTTGAAATATCACTAGAACCATTTTATCCCTGGTTAATAAAGTATCAGTAGTATATTACTTATATTTGCTTTTAACCAAATTAACTTAAAACTAATTGAAAAGAAAAAATATTTTAAAAAACTCAGTGAATTTAGTGGTCAATTTATTGTTGTTAAATAAGGGGAGGAGGAGTGGAAAGAAGGATTGTCTCACAATTTTTCTATCACTCACAATATATGGCAAATTAAGCCTCTCGTAGTGAACTATGCTAGTTTTAAGCACTTAGGAGAAGACACTGAACATAGTAGATGACTGAACTTTGAAGGTTCTACTTTTGGCATCACCGTGGGGCTGCTGATCTAACTTTCTGGAGTTTTGGTCAGTTTTCTTCAGTTGTACAGTATAGAACCTGTTATCCGGAATGGTTGGGACCGGGTGTATTCTGGATAACTGATTGGGGATTAACTTGACACGTACTGATTTGATTGGTAGCATAAATGTTACTCTCTATTTTTGATTAGAATGAAACATTAATTGTTAATATATTGGAAAAATATATAAAAAAAACTCTGAATATATATGATTAACATAAATAATAATCATTTAGAGAGGAAGTAGTAAGTATATGATAACTTCTTGAAAACTTAGTCACACACTAAAAAAAAAAAATTAAATACCGTACCAGATTGCTGTCAAAAGGATTAATATTAATCTGCGATCCGATAAATCGCATATGTTTGAGAAAAACAATCGCAAAGTAAATCGTCACACTGTTATATACTCAAGAAATGATTTCATCTGCATCGGGAAAAAAATATAATGCATCATGTAATGGAGTATGTGTAATTGTTATATTATACGTATATTAAAAAATGTATACTACATATATAATAATATAGTGTGCATTCTATATATTATACGTTGAAAGAAAAAGTTGCTTGAAAAATAACGTCATGACTTGTATCCCCAAATAAGTCAGATGCAAAGCATCTTCTTTGCACACATTTCACATACTACTAGAAGTCAACATGATTGGTTGCGAGCCATATCCACATTACATTAAGAGTGCAACACCACACAAGAAGTAGATATTTTTTTTGAAAACAAAATCTACCTTCACGGAAATCAAACTCTGGATCTCAAGGATGTGAATTAACAGAGAACCCACTTCGTCACACTGGTCGTGGAAAAAAAGTGTCAACTTGTTTGAGAAATAATTAGGCGCCACCTCTCCTTTGTTACCCCAGGGCCTCCACACATCTAAATCCAGCACTGATGAATGCGGTTTCCAGTGAATTGGTGCCACCGAATCATGCCTATTTCCCATTTATAGGGAAATACTTAGAGTAGATAAGTTAACATTAAGGTTAACATTAAGGTTAACATTAAGTTATAACAGCCAGGTCTACTTTCCCGACTGCAATAACTAACGCAGGGGGAATATCATTTCATGCTGTACAACTGCTGCTCATCCTTGAACCGCAACTAACACAAAATCATAGTTTCTCGCCTGCGAGTGATAGAACACCTCCCTTTGGATGGGGTGGTGAGTCCCACCCATAAATCTGATGTCACAAAATTGGGAGGAATTATTTTCACGTCTCTTCTTCAGTTTTCTAGCCAATAACAATTCAACAAATTCCTGATAAACTATTAACTGTAATCTAGCAACAACAAGAGACTAAACAAACCTTGGAGGAACTAATAATATTGGAGTGGGTATGAGCTAGTTCTCCTATGGGGAGAAAATTATAAGTAACTTTTAGCGTAGCCTTGAGGGGCGTGGCTCGATAAATCATATGAGCTCCAAACGGCTCTTTAACTCTGAGCCATACCCCACAAGTCTATGAGTAGGAATTACTCCATATTTCTTCCTATAGAAGAACATAGTGGACGGAGGAAAAATCGGTTACTGTTGTGGCTTCACTTTTCTCCTCTCATGCCCACTCCATGTTACTCTCTCCTCCAAGAAACAAACAAATAGGCATTTGAAAGGACATTTGGCATATTTATGTTGATGTACGATATTCACAGGACTTGTTGCTGTGTTTGGGGTCTAGTTTTCTAGCTGCAATAACTACAGCAGGGGGAATATGATTTTATGCCATACCACCACTGCTCATCCTTAAACCGCAAGTATAATACAAAATCGTAGTTTACTGCCTGCGAGTGATAGAACACCTCCCTTACGATGGGGTGATGAGCCCCTCCCATAAATCTGATGTCATAAAATTGGGAGGAGTCATTTTGACTTCTCTTCAGTTTTCTAGCTAAAGTAGTAATCAGGCCACTATCGGGAAGTCATGTCATCAACCCTAGTAGCAATGACTGCTTGTTTTCTGTTCGGTCGTTCATCGACTCATCGTTAACTCATCGACTTATCAAATTCAGTCATCGGCAAGTGCACTTTTGTTTTACTGCAATAGATGAATTTTTATTCATGGATAGAAGTGATCTAGACGAGCAGTTTCGCCAATGGGAAACCGACAAACAATATCTTATCCGAAACTGCAGCTCTATAGTCATCGGGCCTTGCAGGTGTCCCAGTGGTTTAATGTGCCTTTGCTAATCTAAGGGAAATTTTGAACAATTCTTGAATTAATGACATAATTTACTTCAAATTTCTTATAATGGGGTTCGGACGGGGCAGGGGGGGTGTCCCCTTGCCCCCCCCCCCACAAAATTTAAATTTGAAAAGAAATATTTACAAAAAAAAGTAAGTGTTTATTATATAAAATCGTTTGTAATATTTAAATAATTAAAAAAAATGTGTTTAAAAAAAAGAAAAGAAAATCTGTTTGTGCGTCAGCTGCATTATAAGAATAACGGAAACTTCATTAAAATGAGCAACTCTTTTGAAACCTCCTTAATGTAAACAGCAAGAAGAGAAAACAGTTAATTTTTAAAAGTTATCCAAGAGATATGAAAGTTAAAATCACACTAAAATTCCTATACAATTTGCAATATTGTTTTTTAATTATTAATTTTGAATGTTGTTGTTACTTACATACGTTGGTAAAAAATGAAATTAATTTCTTACCAGTCGAGTTATTTGACTACTATTAATAATAGCTGAGCAGCACTTTCAAAATTTCATTTAAGTCCCAATCTGTCACTAAAATAACCCCTACTTCAATCTTTGGCTTATACATGATAAGTCTGGATGGCCTTGTGGCAACACGCTAGGCTTTGACTCCTCAGGGTTCGGGTCCGGTGGAGGAAGATTTTTTTTTTTCTTCAGAAAAACGGAAAGTTAGCATCCAAAAAACGAAAATATAATAAACAGAACGGACATTTTTTGAAAATTTTGCTGCCAGTCGTTTATTTTTTTATTAACATTTTAAACAGTTTGGCGGTTTCTTTTAGTTATTTCATCGGAGTCATCGGGAAAAGATGATTGGCTTGATGGCCCCCCCGAGCGAACATTTTGTACCAGTTGCCGATGTAATTTTCTCTTTTTTTGGATGAAAAGCCGTGATCGGCCATTGCTCCTTCTCCTCGGATTAAACTCACCCGCCTCTCATCGACCGATGGGTTATTGCTACTAGGGAAGGGGGCGTGGCCGGAAGTGACGTCGTGAATGGAGTTGAGTTGTTTTTGTCCTGGCTGAGTTGAGTTGCTTTTGCCGAATGTTGAGCTGTTTACTTCCTGGATATTGAATCTGCTAGGTTTCGGTTTCTTTTTCGTTAATGGTTACGAGGGTATTTTTGTAAGTTGGCAACACCGAAACAGTTCTTATCCACTTTTTTGCTAAATTTTTGGACTCATTTAGCAAACTATTGAATGAATTTTGATTTCTTAATTCGCAAAGTCTATTAAAAGATTACTTAATAAAATACTAGTTTTCTGTAAGTCATTATTCTCATGTTGTAGAGCTTTAGAAACAGGATTAATGATTTCAAATAGTGAAGAAAAAAATGTGACAAGCACTAAGAAATCATAACTCTCTAAAATGTTAAATATATTTTTAGATTCTTCACGTTCATCTTTTTTTTTCGAAATTAAATTTAGTTGGTACAAAGTTTATAACAATAAATAACTTTTCTTTACCGCTAATAAAGCGCCGTTCCTTGAAGACCATCTGGTAGGACATACCTTTTTAAGGGTAATTAAATATATTTCAGATGAATCGTCACTTAATATTGCCCAGCGTTGTATACTATTGCCAAAAAAAGTATATATTTTTTCTAAATTATCGAAAAAAGTCGACATTTCACGAACATGTTTCGCAGCATCGTTTAAAACTAAATTTAATGCGTACGCAGCACAATGAACATAATCGACATTCGGAGCATGCTTATTTATTAGGGTTTGTAATCGTCCATAAACACCCGACATAACATTTGCTCCATTGTAACCCTGTCCTCTACATTTAGTCAAATCAATTCCATTTTCTTTAATCGTATTTAAAATTTCAGTTTTAAGTCCTTCAGCACTGCAATCGGATACTGCTGTAAACCCCAAAAAGGACTCACAGATTTTTAATTCTTTAGGCCCATTATCATCATTTTCTGTAATCGAGATGTATCGAAAAACTACAGAAAGTTGGTCAATTTTTCACAAGTCTTGTGTTGTATCTAGAATTATTGTCAGAAATGGAGCTTTTTTAATTTCTGAGATAATATTGTTCCTAACTGTGGTACCAAGCAAATTAATAATTTCATTTTGAATCGTAAGGCTTAAATAATTTATTTTCCCTTTTGGTTTTAGAAGAAGTTCTTTTAAAGTTGCATCATAATTAGATAGCAAACGTAAAACTGCCATAAAATTTCCAGAATCAGAATCATGGCCTCTTAAAGGTAGATTACAAGATGCGAAAGTAATTATAACATTAATTATACAATGCAATACATCTCCAGAATGTAATTTTACTTTTGATTTTACTTTGCAATAGAGTATCGATGGTATTTCCTTGTAACCAATTATTATAAGGTAGGGATGCATTAATATGCTGCTGGGACTTTTCATGGTCAAGTATAGTTTGCGTAAAATTGCTTCTAATGCAAACACCGTTAACCCATGCAGAGGAGTACGATTTGCTTTGACGATCTGCTAATAACCAACAAAAGTGGCAACTTTTTCCATTTCTGAAAAAAAAAAGGAAAGTTTTTATTAATTTTTGCTTACGCACGTAGGGGGCCCCCGTTTAATTGATACGGCTGATATGGCGGTAGCTACGCCCCTGCGTGGGGGGAGGCAAAACGTGGGAATTCTAGTAACACACAGATTCAATCGCGTTTATTAATTAGTGAAATATCATTAATTAACTGAATGAAGATTGTCATGTGGTGCTTTCATTCACACTCAGCAAGAATGAGTTCTCTTAATTAAGCTATGTAATTAATCAATACACACTCGTTACCACGTGTAACTTTCGAGAAAAATTACAATAATTAAATAATAATTATTTAAAATTCCTTAAAAGGTCCCAAACCATCCAAAAAATTCAAGTCCGGTCAAAGATTCTGCGAAAAATTTTCTAAGTTACCATACCGAAATTAAAGTAGACTTCAACCATTAGCGAGATCAAGTAGGCGCCGCAAGGCGTGTAGTGCTCAAAGCATCGTACTCCAGATCTAAAGATCCGGAGTTCGAATCCCGCAGGCTATAGGTGAGAAACAATAGTTTTAATAAATCCAAGTCCACGGATTAATTCTAAAATTCAATAACAGATGGCAGCACTAAAATTAATTAATGATTAAATAAAATTAACTAAAATAAATGAAAAGCTGTCTTGAAATTTACAAGCCCGGTCAAAGATTCTCCGAAAATTTTCTAAGTCCCATACCGAAACTAAACCCTGTTGCCCTTCCGTGAAAAGAAATTCAGTGTTGCCACCCTGTAAAAAACGCCCTCGTAACCTTCTACAAATAAAAAGAAAACCGAAACTAATAGCAGACTTCGCATCCAGGAAGATAACAACTCAACTCAACCAGTAGGAGGAACTCGACTCCACTCGTGACGTCACTTCCGGCCACACCCCTATATGTCATATCCACGCCCCTTGATGACGTCACTTTCATCTGTGATAGTGGCCTGATTACTCGCTGATTTTACCTTACTTCTCACTTCGCCGTTATAGAGGCGAAATTTCGACCGATTTCCGAGCTTTTCTGCAGCTAGCTGTCACCCTTTTTCATTCTTGCGATGTAGATAAGCGAGATTGTTATCTATCACGGTCACCACCCCCCTCGCGGTTAATAGGCCGTCTACAAGCTCAGCGCTCGACTGGCAAACAGGTGGACATATCCAATTGGATCTTTACCATCGAGGGTAGTGCGAGAAAAGGTAAATAAAGCAAGGAGCGAGCGATCGAGATTTGGCGGATTAGATTTTTTGTCCCTTGCAGAATTCCGACATTTTTAACAATTTTCACTTCTTACTGCTGACGTTTACCTTTCTGAAACCGTATTTTCTCATGGAGTGTTGTATGTCGCTCTTTCAAGGGTTAGATCAAAGAATGCCGTGGCAGTCAAGATCATTCACGCGGATTCTAAGTCACCGTTCCGTGGTCGATGGCTGGACCCAAGATGTCGTCTTTGACGAAATTCTCTATTAGAATTTATAACTGTATTCGTACTCATTCGTCATTTTATATGTATTCTTCTTTTTTATACTCAATAAAGATAGTTAAAAACAAATTTTAAAGATTTCAATCATTTCACCACCATCGTACAGTTGCTAAAGTAAGAACTGGCGCGAAACTTTTTGTTTACTTTCTGCCACACGTCATGTCACGTCTGTGCCACACTTCGATTGTCCTCGTTCGTTTTCTCCAAGACCTCGGTGACATTCCTCATCGTTCCCATTTATTTTTGAAACATTACGATCTATAAAGTGACCGTCGAATTCGACGGGTTCCAGCTACTTTATAAATATGTGGATTATTAATATTATCAAATTAAAAACCATTGCATTTTGATTAAATAATATTTTTTAAGCTGTTATAACAATCTTCTTTGAAGGGTGTATTATGAAACTTGCTTTGTAGGGTATAAGAAAGTTTTCGTAAGTGGGGGCCCAATGAAGCTTTCGTCCTGCCCTAGAGTGAACTTCTTTCTTGGGGGAGGGGGTGAACAAAACATTTTTAAGAATAAAAATATTGAAATTTCTTTAGATTTTAAAAGTTTTAATAACAACGGCTTTCTAAACAATGTTACGAAATCGCCCATACATTGCAAGCATGACAATCGGTAGATCACCAGCACACAACCATTTCGACCACCAGTCATCCAACTACTTGTTACATCATTGTTCTATTTATGGAGCCCATTGTTGAACACGACAACAATGACTTTGTTGCCGATGTTCAGCTGAGCTTGCGTTCTTTCGGTATCTTTATTGTTGCTGGGTGGTAAAGATTTCCAGCGTGCTCGAGAGTGTGCGTTCATCTCTCTCAGTCGCTCGGCTGCGAGCGGTGAGGCGTAGGGTTCGAATAATTCCGAGTGACCCATTGGTTGTCACCTTCCCTCTCATCCGTGTTTGTTCTTGTTTGTTATTTGTATTTATTTGTTTATCACGAAACATATATTGAATCCTCGAGGTTTTTTATTAATAGATATTCGCGACTTAAGTGCTTTTGCGATTTGCAGGGTGAATCCTTTCAAATTGCACGATTCCTTGGACAATCGGTAATACGAGGAGTGATTAAAAAAAAGGTTACGAGTCGAATAAAGAAATATTTATTAACAATAGACAGAAAATACAAAATGGTATTAAGATGCATACATGCCTATCACTTTTCGCTATAATCACAAAGTCTATTTAGGCATTTATCAGAATGCAGAACCAACTGCGTTCTTGGTCCCAACCCGTCTTGGTAGAAATCAGGTCCCCGTCTATTGAGCCAGGTCTCGGCGAATGTTTTCACAGCACTATCTGAAGAGAACCGTGTGCCGGATAAGTGCTTCTTCAACCTCGGAAGCAGGAAATTGTCACTGGGTGCCAAATCTGGGCTGTATGGGGGGACTCCAGATTTCCCTCCTGAACCTTCGCATCTATTCCTGTGCTGCTTGAGCAGTATGGGGCCAGGCATTGTCATGCAGGAGGATGACACCTTCACTCAACATGCCTGACATTTCTCCACAATATGTAGTTTTCAAATGCTGCGGCTTGTAATCTTTTTTTCTGATTATCCATCGTGGTTTCCAACCTCCCATTGGGCTTTATATCGAGAAATCGGTAAAATAACTACGGTTCGCCAATGATTCTCCAAATTCTCACACTTTCACTATAATTTTTACTTCATGATTTCTACATGGATTTAATTTGTGCGTTTATCTAGCAACAAAATATCTAAGAATTTGGTCATAAAACTTTTTCTCCATAAAAATCATTTGTTAAGCACAGGGACATGGCGAGAAAAAAATAAAATTCCGGTGGGTGCCCAAAAGGTGAAAAAGGTAGAATTTCCCACAAAAATGATGGATTTGTTGACATCCAATTAACAAAATTTCAGGAGTGCCCGGGCCCCATGGCCATGACACACTTCCTGTCTACGTCCCTGATTATACAAAACTCATTGTACTATTAATAAATGTAATGAATTTCATAATTATTTAAGAAAAATGTTATCTAATAACACAAAAATATATATCTAAAATATAAATTTTGTTCTAATTTAAGTAAATTTAAACTATTAATAAAAGTAATAAATTATATTTTTTCTTTAAATTATACCCTTTATTAATTATACTTTTAATTTTTAAACTTTACTCTTAGATATAATTTAAAATCCAATATGAAAGTTTTAATATTAATTTAAATTTTCATTATGCCCTTTATTTTCTGTTTTATTTAAATCGCAACATCTTGTCTAATAATGCCTGAGAATTTTATTTTTTTACGGAATTATCAAATTCATTGTAGAGATACATGAAAAGTATTTTTAATTTCAAAATACAAAATCGAAACAATGATGTTTTGGTCTGATTTCAGAATTATTTGTAACTGAATCGGTATGGAAAAAAAATTGGTTAAAATTTTAAACATTTTTCCAATTTACATTGTCTACTTATCTTTAATAGGTAAAAAATACATTTTGCGTATTTCAGTTTTTTTAGCTCGACAATTTATTCGTCAAATTGTTACCTTAAAAATTTAAAGGGGACTTGCCAGGCCACATATTAACCCCTCCGAGGCCAAATATGGCCCGCGGGCCACAGTTTGTATACATCTACTTTAGATATTAGAATCCTAAAAGAAAGAACGGAATAATGATATTCTTTCTCGAAGAAGTTATTTATAAAACCCATATAAAATATTTGTGTTAACGGGAAACTAATCAATATCCGCTATTTTTTTTACATTTTTTAAAATTCCGAACTTCATATTTTCTTTGCATTCCACACTATGCTATAATTTAACGTGTGTGTGGACTTACATGTCCGTCTTATTTTAGCCAAGGCCTTTTTTTGCTGTTGTTAAGTTTTAAATAAAAAATTGTTGCTGTTTTGAATGGTCTTGCCATTTTTAATACGCCTAGAGCTCAGGTTATTATTATTAATAATAATTATTTTTTTACTATGGAGCTGAGCCTCTGGACAGCGGTTTCTAGGTTCAGCAGTTTCTCCACTACATGACAATGTCAAATTTGGTTGCATTCTGATTACCCATGTTAAATGCAGATTAATGCTGCTTTTAGAGGAAATTTAAACATAACCACCTTGCATAAGAAGAGAAGGTTTGTTTACTAACTAACTTTATTTGGCTTAGCTTTTATTAATTTTTATTATTATTATTATCTTTTATTAATTTTTATTAATTTCTTTTAATTTTTATTATTATTATTATCTATCCAATAAAACATGTACTAAAAAGCCAGAATTTTATCGTTTTTTTTTTAAAATAAATTTTATAAGCAAGCCAGCTACCAAACCCCAACCTCTCCAACCAAGAATTACCAGAAAGGACACATGTTTATATTAATGCTAATTGCAACTAGGAAATAGAATCGAATTTAAAATTTTTTTAGGGTAATTGTATCTTAAAGCAATATGATACAGTGAAGATATATTTTCAGACTTATAATTACTTGTACAAAGAGACAGTACTCTATATAGATGATTAGCTATGATATTTCTAAATACAGATATATGCATACATGAGGTAAAATCTGTGAAACTAATTACATTGAAAGGAAATTCATCTCTTTTATTATACATGTTAAAATTGAGTTTCTTGTCCTCATTTATTATTAGTTGTAAATCAAGAAAATTAGTACAGTTATTAGCTAGAGGATTTTTAATTAATTCTAAATTATCAGGATAGGAAATAGGCAATTTATCTGTGTGTACATAGTTATCTGTAGCTATAACAATAATATCGTCTATGTACCTATATATTATAAGTGAGGAGGTATCATAGTGTTTCTCATAATTAAATAGATAGAGATCAGCTAAATAACTTGAAGTGGTTCCACCTTGTGGTAAACCTAAGACCTGTTTGTATAGTTTATTATTGTGTAGAATATAGTTATTGAATAATATAAACCTAAGTAGATTTTTGATTTAAGTAATAGAATATTGCGATGGTAGATTTAGACTATTTATGCTATTGTTAAAAAGATCTAGTATAGTATTGTAGAGATCATCTAAAAGTATGTTATTAAATAGATCTTTGAAGTCATAAGTAGATATGGAAGACATAGAATGTAAATCTTTAATTTTGTTTTTTAGCTCATAACTATTACTAATTGATATGGAATTGCAATTAGCCTTAATATATAAATTATCTAGGGAAGTTAGTATTTTTAGTAATGATTTACTAGCTATATTATTGTAAGTATTACATCCAATAGTTACAGTTCTAAACTTAATTGGAGTTTTATGAAATTTAGGGATTTATACTAAGTAAGGATAATTAAGATTATCATGTTTCAGGTTAAGTAGCTTATGGTAGGCTAGTATCTTTTTATTAAATATGGACTCAGTGGTATTAGGGAGTTTAAAGTTAGAATTGTTGTTAATTGAATTAGATAATAGACTATGATATAATTTTTTACAAATAATTGCATAGTTATTAAACGATTTATAAACATAAGTAATAACAAAGTATTGCTGCAAATAGTTAATCTGATCAGATATAGTTTTTTTGGAGATGCAAAAGATTTAGCTAATATATTATTTAATGAAGACAATACTTTAATTTTCCACATATCAAAAAAGGCAGTAGGAATATTGAATTTTAGAGAAGTGTTATATATATAATAGTCAATATCATAGGTAAACTGTGCAATAATATCATTTATATTATATTTAGATGGTAGTCTATACTTAGTGCCTTTGTTCATAAGTTGTCTTAGTTTTAAATCTTTTATTATATTAAGGTCACCTGTAACTATGTGTCCGTAATGGGAATTAACAAATGAACGATAATGATCACTGGTACATAAACAAGCAAAGGAATCATCCGGTGAAAAATTCTTACAAAAAGAATTGTAGTTGAATATTTTTCTACCCATGGGTATAGGATATTTAAAGGATTTTATTATGTGCAGGTCATTAATTGGAAATAAGTCACTGTGTTTAGAAAGAAGTTGATTAAAGAATCGAAAAGAAGGATGTGTATAATGTATGACAAAGTTAGTATTTAATGTAGACTGTTTGTAGTTGTTTCTTACTATGTCATGTTTAAGTGCATTTGCTCGGACAATCATAAAACAAATGACTAAAGTGATCAGACAGAGTCAAAGTGTAGAAGATTTTGAGATATTTGTGAATCAACTTCTTTTTAATAGAGAAGACAAAGGTTCTTACAGGTATCCAGTTAAAATTATTTATGTAGGTATCATTTAGAAGTTGAAGTATATATATATATATATATAAAGAATCATTTCTTTATTTACATAAAAAGAAAGTATAAACTGGAAGAAATTGCATACTAATTGTCAACTAATACCAATAAACTTGAACACTGGCATTTTGAAGTCCGTATTAACAGATATGTCTCAGAAATTAACTTTAAATCTTTTTAATAATTTAATTTAAAATCATACTGGGAGGGGGGTGGGGGTCAGCTTTTCTCCCATAAAGCTGCTTCTTTTTGTAAACTGTGTTTGAGTATACCCAATTTTACTAAAACTGGGATAGTGCATTTTTTTATTATTATTATAGTATTATAGTATAGTATTAGTATTATAGTACATAGTATATATGCACAGCTTAACGGAATAGGTAATTTGCCACGAAAAGTTATTCTAATAAGCGGGATATTCCATTATCTGGGATCAGATTGATTAACGGGTTCGACTGCGTATATATATATATAATAAAATTGTAGTTTTATGAAAAAATTTAGGGATTTATACTAAGTAAGGATAATTAGAAAGTAGTATTAAGAAGTAAAAATGTAATTTTTTATTGTTGCTGTTATTGTTCTGGTGTTATGAATTCTTTTTTTTTTTCTTTTCTTTTTTCTATTTTACAACCAATATTGCTTTTGCTAAAGCTCAGAGTAAAACTTATGTAAAATTTCCCCTTCTGCTTGCAAGGAGGGGAGAGGGAAAAAGAAAAGATGAACTCTTGAAAAAACTTATTTATTAACAAAAATGACTAAAATAACAGTAGTGAAAATGGAAACAATTTAGAGATTATGTAAGATTCACATGAATGAAAAATATTGTATTTCTCTAATATCGTGAAAGGTAAGTTTTGAATTAAATAATTTCAAATTGTCTATAGAAACATTAACCTGTGTATGTCCATCTATTCCAGAAATTTTCTTTGAAGCTGCTAGTTTTTTACTATTGTCAGTTTTCTAACACTTTATCAAGGTCTATGTGTCATCTTATCTTGATAATTTTCATTCCTATAACCAAATACCTCACCCATACAATTCCCTAATTCTTGACTTGTCCGAAAATCATTTGTTCCTGTTATTCCATGACCCTTTAATATTTCAATGAGATTGTTTTGGTTCTTCAGTTCCTTGATCTTGAGATTTTGAAATTTCTTCAGGTATACTTTCTTCTGCTCCTTCAGTTTCAGTAGTTCCTGCGTTTTTGGGTGCTTCCGTTCCCTCTGCTCTTTCTTCTGGCATATCATCTGCTTGTGTTGAACTTTGTACATTTTCTAATGGTGTGGATTGTTCTGCATTTTCTGCTGATTTGGATTGTTCTATATTTTGTGCAGTTGTTGATTCTTGAACACTTTCTAATGATGTGGATTTTTCCTCATTTTTGGTGGGCTCAGATTCATCTTCTCTTGCTTCTGGCTGAGTTTCTTCTTCTGCTGCTTCTTCTGACTTAGTTTCTTCTTTCGTTTCTTCATTTCCCAATTTTTCAACTGCTTCTTCAGAATTTTGAGTTTCATCTTTAGAATCTTTTGTTATTTCAATTCTTACCGAACCATTTGGATCTATTTTAATTACTGTAACTGTTGGATCACTCGGTTTGTTTTCTTCTTTAATTTCATCTGACCTTGATTCAGAGACTTCAGTGATACTCTGACTTGATGTTGTAACAGATGAATCTTCCTCATCTTTTGGATCAGATGATACATCTTCATTTTCAGCATCTTTGACGGGTTCTGAATTTATGGGATCACTTTCATCTGATCTTGCTTGAACTTCTTCAGATTTCTGATCATCAGATGAAGATTTAGTAGTAAGTTCAACATCATGAGGCTCGGTTGTGGGAAAAATTTCAAAATTTTTGCCGTTTGATTTAGTTGTAAGTTCAACATCGTGAGGTTCTGTTGTGGGAAAAATTTCAAAATTTTTGACGGTTGATTCAGTTTTTTCAACATTGGAAGATTCATCATTTCCAACAGAAGTTTCCAGTTCATTACTGGACCTCAGTAAATTTCCCCGTGCTTCATCCGTGGGCTGTTTCGTCGTTTCATCTGTGGAGTGTTGAGGGGTATTTTCATCTACAAGGTAGTCTGTTTCTGTGGTGAGCTTTGGTCTTTCATTGACATGAACAATAATTGTTACTGTTTCTGTTGATTCAGGCTTTATTTTTTCATTGCTGCTATAGAATGATGTAGCTTCTGGGCTTGTTGGAATTTCTTTAGTTGTGCTATCTATAGAACTATCTCTAGAATTTAGCGTTTGTGTTTCGCTAAATGCTTCAGATGACGCTTCTGATTCTTCTGGTTTATTTGTTTTTTCTGATTCATCGGATTGTACTTCCTCTTCGTTTTCTGGAACTTTTGATTGATCATCATTTGAAAACTTCAAATTTTTTGCATTTTCAGAAGCTGAATTTTTTATTTTTTGTTCATTAACTGGAATGTCTGTGCTACTTGATTCTAAATCTGGAGATTTTTCTGTTGTTTCTGCTTCATTAATAACTGATGTTTGTGATTCTTTAATATTAAGTACTTCTGCTGATTGAGGAGGATCATCGTTTGTTGATGTACTTTCTGAAATGTCTCCTTCCTTTATGTTGGTTTCTGAATTAAATAAGACTTTTGTTTCATTTTCTGTATTGGTAGCTTCCTTATCCTCATCACTTTCTTCAGGCAAGTTTACCTTATCGTCATTAGATGTTTCATTTACTTCAGTGACTATTTCTTCATTCTTAAAATTAAGCCTGTTTTCATCAGTCACTAAACTTCCTGTTTCAGATGTTTGCGATCTGTTAGGTGTTTCAGAAGATATTTCTGCGGGAGGCTTTGTTTCATCTGTGTTTTCTGAGACCTGCGGTGGTTGTTCCAGATTTAATGGTTCTTCCGGTGTTTTTGGTGCTGAAGGTACCTCTTCTAGCAGAACCGAGTCGTCATTAAGTGCTGGCAATAAATTGATCGTTGGTAAAATATTACCTCCAGAAGGTGGAATTTTATCTGGAACATCTGAAAGAAAGAAATAAAATAAGTAAATAACATTTATATATATTTAATGAAAATTTAGTTTGCATAATTTAAAATAGAATACAGAAAAATAACCATATTAAAAATTAAGTGTAATATTCCTTCATTTTAGTCACCCCCACCTCTCCAATGAAATATAATCTTACATTGTGCTATGTTTTCTGTTAATTTTTTTGATAATGATTTGCATCTGATACATATACTGGGACGCTTGGTCTTATGTTATATAGTCAGTTTCTCTTTCTCTATAATTTGGTCTTTCTCAAGAGAAAGAACTTTAAAATACTGACAACAAGTGGACTTTCAGCCCTGCAGATTTAATGAGTGAGTTCAAAGACAAAGTGGGATTCACAACCTCAGCCTAATTAACTGGAAGATGGTTTAATGACCAGTCAGCTACCGATCTTACGTTTTTATTTTATTTTATTAAGAAAGCAAGTTTATTTTGAAAAGCAATCGACTGTAAACTTTTTATAGCAACCAGTTAAAGAATATCAAAAGTAGCGGATTCAGTTACCTCCAGTGCAATTAACGTTTCTGGGGCAACATTCCCCTGGTAGAATTTCAGAATCGCAGTCATCCCTGAAAAAACATTCAACTAAGGCACAAGCTATGGAGCTGCCTAAACAATGGCATTTGTAGCAAGGATTCCTAGGATCCCGTATTTCGTCACCGTCCTGATACATCCTTCCATTGTGTTCGCACCCTAAGGAAGGAGATGTTTGATAACATTAGTATATTTTGATACTTCTTGTCAAAGGGCTGAGTTTATATTATGTAAACAGTTATTGAGAAGTTTGTGTTTGTTTGGTCTGCGGATGAATAGCTGTAGTTATAATTAAGCACATATATTAAAGAATGTAAGGGGGGGGTTATATATTGTCATATAAAAAAAGGAAAAATCAAGTTATTATTTCATTTTGGAGACGGCAGCGAATTCTTGAGCTTACGCTATCTTAGAATCTGAACTGGTCCCTGTTTACCAGATGGTAAGATCTTACAGAAGAAATGCAATAGCTATTTCGCGAGTTGCTGAATTCAGGGATGGCGTTAAAACTTCTTAATCTCAACATACACTGATGGCCACCCAAATTGCAACACCAAGAAAAACAAGAGATATCACAACAAAATTTATTGTGTAGATAACATGTTGACCAAGTAACAAATGATTAAATTTACAGCATTCTATGAAGCGTGGTTCCTGCCAAAATCAGTACCCAGAGTAGCCGCCGTTGTTGGAGATCACAGCTGCCACACGCCTCGGCATTGATTCAAAGAGACTTTGAATGTGTTCTTGGGGTACAGCAGACCAAGCAGCTTCCACACGTTGCCAAAGTTGATCTGGTGTGACAGCTGGGGATGAACTCTGGGTCAGTCGTTGAGCAACCATGGACCACATGTTTTCTATCGGCGAAAGATCCGGAGAGCGCGCCGGCCAGGGAAGCAATTCAATCTGGTGATTGACGAAGAACCCTTGGACAATGCGTGCCACGTGTGGCCGTGCATTATCCTGCTGAAATATGGCTGTTGGCAAGCCCTGAAGGTAAGAAAGGACAACTGGCTCCAACACCTCGGAGATGTAGCGCTGGCTGGTTAAAGTACCGGCAATGCGTACTAGAGGAGTGCGAGAGAGATATCCGATACCGCCCCATACCATAATACCCGGTACAGGACCAGTGTGACGGTGCATAATGCAGCTGTTCAGCATCCTCTCTCCACGGTGTCTCCAGACTCGAATCCGACCGTCGTGGTGTTGCATACAGAAGCGTGACTCGTCAGTAAAGAGAATTTCATTCCATTCTGTCGTCCACATCCTTCTTTCATCGCACCATTGGCGGCGGAGACGTCTGTGGTTCCGCGTCAGAGGTAGACAAAGCAACGGACGTCTTGCGGACAGACCATTCTGCTGTAAACGACGTCGAATGGTACGCGCAGACACTGGATGATGCGTTACAGACTGAATCTGCTGTGATATGGTTCGTGATGTGACTGAGCGGTCCGTCACTGCCATGCGTACAATCTGCCTGTCATCACGTGACGTGGTGCACTGAGGTCGATGCGGTCGATCACGTCTGTCCGTCGTACCCTCCTGCACCCAACGATCACATATCCGCATCACAGTTGTTTGGTTTCGTCCAATACGACGACCGATTTCCCTGAAAGATAACCCACAATCTCGGTATGCCACTGTCCTTCCTCTGTCAAACTCGGATACTTGATCAAAAGATGATCGTTGTTTCCTACGAGGCATAATTTATCGTTTTTTTGAAAAAAAAGCAAGAAAAACACAATTGCTGTACTTGAAACCGTCGAAATCTCCAAGCCTTAAATAGCGCTTTGAGGTGGCGCCACAGGCGCGCTTGATGTGCGTCTGCGCTGAAATTCTAATCATTTGCATATCTCACCTCAGCTAATGCATGTTGTAAATTTCATATTATTTGCATGCTTCCTTCAGGGTGTTGCATTTACGATGGCCAGCAGTGTAAATCAAATAGCTCATCGAATGTGGATATTTCAAACAGTGCAGTAGGGCATTTAGACATATATAAAGCGAAAAAGTGTGCCAAGAAACACAGGCGGAACAAACTGAGGGCATGAGGGAAAATTCCCTCCTTTCTAAAATTCAAGAAGATTCAGATATCGCCTATTTGAAAATAGTATTTTCTTCATCAGAATATTCTGTTGACACCCCCGAATGTTATGTTCCAATTTACGCCAATGTCAAGAAAAAAATGCGGATACAGATACAACAAAATATAGGTTAACACTAAACTTTTTCTAAGCTTTTTGGCATTCCTAAAAATATCGGTCCTGGAAAAGTTGCATTGAATGTTACAGAGGCGTAGGGAGAAGAAAAGAATTAGAGGAGGGAGAAAAAGGTGGAAAAAGTAGAATTTCTCTCAAAAGAAGCTTGTTTATTGACATCCAACAAACAAAATCCTAAACAAAAATCCTAGGTTGGTTCGAGGGCGGCGGATCAGTGCCTCATGACCCAACCCCTGTCTACGTCTATGAACCTTACACTACTAAGGAGAGAATCCATAAAAATGTATAGACTGCCCAGTTAAAAAATTATAATTAAATCCAAGGAGTTCCTTTTAAAAATATACATATTTTAATCAAGGACATGCAAATAATTTCTTACCACAGACGTAATCTGGACAGCATTCACCAAGACGTCTGATAGCTCTGCAACCGGGTTTTATAGTGCATTGCTTGAGTACACAGGCAAATCCTGGTGGTCGACATTTACAGGCTTCGCATGGATCTTCCGTTGGGATGGGTTCGCCATTTGAGTACACTATGTCATCCACAACGCAGGCTGCAAAACCAAACAAGATATATGAGTCATGCTAAAATGTTCATCGATTATAAAACACTTCTCAACACGGCCGTATTTTTTGCAAACTTTACTGCGTAAGCCAATAGCTAACCCGTTCGTTTGTTTCATTACGAAAACAAAGCGGTGTAGATTCACTTTCTAGGTCTATCGTTGTTTTCCTCTATGTACCTTCTAATGCTCCGCTATGGTTCAATCTTATACAAGAACAATGCTGGATCTCATCAAGGGATTCGCAGACCCAAACTAAGAAGCAACGATGAACCCAAAAAAGGAATCTCTGTTCTCCCATCTTGCGTCGGCCACCATGGGCGATAAGATACTGGACATGGTACATGGCTGAAGTGCGAAGATCCCGCGTTCGGGCCTATTGCGCTGTTGTCGATCTAACTGTCTGGAGTTTTGGTTGGTTTTTCTAAGGTGTAACGAGAATACGCGTTAGAACCCCTTAAATCGGTCTCCTACCAGAACAACACCCAGTAGAGAGACGGCCATCGTAAGCTTGCCATACTACTCCTCGCAAAAAATTCATCTTTGCTTTGAAAGGAGCAAATGGTTTAAAGTTTAAAGCGGATTAGTCCCTGAAGTGGATTTCTTTATTTTATTTTGTTTATTCTTTTAAAAGTTCTAAAAATGCTACATAAACTATTTTTGCTGAAGAACATTCTTTTATAAATCTTAATATGTATAGTAATTTTGCTTTGTTTGAAATAGTTGAACATGTCTAAAATACTCATTAAACAATGGTAGCGCCTATACATCTTGATGAACTATTTTCTGTGCTCCTATTAACCCCTTAAAGGTTGTATTATTTTCAAGAAAACGGTCATAAAAATGGTTATATTTTTATTCAAGAAAATTGCATAAAAATAAGTGTATGTGCAATATATGTATTCATTTTAATGTTTTAAAGTATTTTTTCAGCATTAAAAAAATAGGAAAAACAAACATTTAGAGTTATGGTGACAGAATGTGTGTTTTTCAGTAAGCAGGGAAAAATTAAAAACATGTGCTTTAAACTTTAAACGAGGATTTTATTAAACTAATCTCATAAATAAATATTAGTAATATTTTTTTCTTCTGAATCTAAGTAAAAATGTGAGCTAAGATTGCAAAAGGCTTATCACAAATGCACATACATGAGTAGTGCTACCATCTATTTTAAAACAAACTATCTCCAATTAAATAGTCTGGTACTGCAGTCTTTTGCTTAAAATGAGATATAAAAAAATTTCGTGCATAAGAATTGAAATGCTCTAATCTTTCGGCCGCATAACTTTTGAACACTCCAGCCGGGAAATATCAAGGGCACGGGAAATAGGTGGAGAAAGCCCAGTCCTTGATTATGACGGGAGCGAGAAGGAAGGGGTTAAAGAACTCTCATAATACATTAAGGGTGATTACAAATGAATACCTCAAACTTCCAAAGGCAATATCTTCTAAACAATACAAAATAGCGTTCTACTTAACACATCGTTTTGAAGGAGAAGTTATGAAGCTTCATTAATTCTAAGTATCTTTTCTCTTTCATCGAAAGATTTCGACGATGCTCTTTATCAATGGCCCCCCAGAAGCCCCGACTTAACTCCCTGCGATTATTCTCTTCGAGGCTTTACATTTTAAAACGCTTATCAAGTGTTTTTTCAGTCTCGACCATTTGACATTGTCAAACTGAGAACGAGGATAACTGCAGCCATCGGAACTGTAACACCAGACTTTCTGGAAAAAGTGTTGGACAAATTCTGCTACAGAATGGATATCCTCTGCGTTTCTGATGGTGATCACATTGAGCCTCTATGCTGTCAGTAATTTTACAATGCTGTTTATTATTTCTTTTTACCAAAATGCATGTATCTTCTTTGGTTTTGTAAATATAGTCCTTCAGAGTTGAGGTATTCATCAGTACTAACCCTGTACAATATTTTCAGCAGGTTACATATTGAACGTGGCATCTTATTGAGATATTTAGGGAACGTGTTTGTTTGCTTATTTGCCAGGAGAGGACAGTTCGCGTCACTGAAAGTGTCGCGTAGAGCTACATATGTCTTTTCCGGTGTTTCCCGCCACTATTTGGATCCTCATCAGAAGGTGAGGACATCTGAATACTGGCACCCCTCGGAAACCGCTATCGCCCGCCGCGAGGACTTTCGGGACCACGGATTTAACGTGCACGTACACCGCATGTGCACGATGGTCTTTAGTGGTACGTCGGAATCGAACCTTCAACCTTTCGGTAATGAGTCCAACGCCTTAACCACTGGGCTATCACGGCCCCTTAGGGAACATGTTTCTGGATTGATATAATGTGCATCCGTATCTATAACGTATAAAGTTCGTCACAGTCGATGCATATTTACGGTAGTCAGACGGACAGACAGAAACGTGAAAATCTTAAACATTTTCAAACAAAGTTGACAGCATTAAACACATGTAAACACAATTCCGCAATAGTCTTTGTAACATATTCAACAACTAAGTTTAATTAGAATAACGCAGATTTATTTTGTAGATTCAAATCCTTCCCCCATCCCAAATTTTTTTCCGGGTCGTACTAAAAGTTTCGATATGAGGATGGAACGTAAATGCAAAGAACTTAGATAACCACTCTATCCCCATTATCTACCCCGATTTTATACCACTTGCATGTAATTATATGATACTTCACTCGATCATCAGTTGTGGCTGTCCTTAAAAGAAGAAATAAAAGAAACGCAAATTATGAATAGTTTAAAAATTGCAAAAATTGCACCAGGGACTCTCGTTACTATTGAGGGAAAATTCTCAAATATTCAATATTTTACTTAATAGATTGCACTCGATGAGATTTTTAGAGAAAAAGGATCCTGTTTCTGTTTATTTATAAATTTTTTAATGAAAGTTTAAAAAAATGCGCAAATCTATCATAACCAGGGAGCATGGTACAGATTGTGAGGTAATATTCTGATTTTTTTCTCAGTAAATAGATTAAAATTGTTTAATTTGAAACTAAGTAATACAGCATGTGTTGCTTCGAAAAAAGAATAATCTTACAGTTATTCTTTTAAATTACAATTCTTAAATACTTTAAAAAATAACCCTATATCCTATTACGTCAAAAACTAATATATTTTCTTAAAAATTTATAATATGCATTTTAAAAAAATTATGAAATATCCAGAAAAATCTATGAACATCCATAGAATATGGAAACATCCGTATTGTAATTTTAAATAATTCTATAATTTTTCTGTAATTAGGGATGTTGTAATCGATTTTGAAATGCAGTTTATATGATTAAGAACTTGAAAATTGCTAACGATGTATGGGTTACCTGAGATAAAAATCGGTTAAACTCTTCTGGTGAAATGCCAAATTAAAATAGTCTAGAAGGTCACGTATAAAAACACTCAAATAAAAACTAAAATACTTAACTCCGTTTTTGTTATTTTTTATTTGTGCATTTATATATGTGGGTTTCCATAACTATTTTTTAGCTTGATATAAGTTTACTAATTTTGTAATTTGCAACAAATTTTTACAGTTTTGATTGGAGAAAAAAATTCTAGACTTTTTCAACCTTTTTACAGCTGCCCGAAGAGTACATTCCTCCTCTCACAAAAGAAGCCTTAAATAAGCATACAAGACTTATAAGGATGCTATTATTATTATATTTTGTGTGTCCCTGTATATTAATAACACGTTTACCATTTTCAATGAAGAGTGAGAGAGAGAGAGAGAGAGAGTACGTAGTTAAACTTTTCAACAATAAATATTGATTTTCTTCTGTACTGCTACTACTACTATCACCCAAAGACCAGCAAAAATTGGAAACATTTTATGTGTCCATGTATATTAATGCTACGCTTATCATTCTCAATGAAGAGTATGTAGTTACACGCTCCAACAATAAACAGTTTTCTTTTGTACTACTACTACTGCCAATAAACTTGAAAAGATTGGAAATATTTTGTGTGTCCCTGTATATTAATGCATACCATTGTGAATGGACAGTATGTTAGTTATGCACTTCAAAAATAAATATGAGTTTTGTTTTGTACTACCACTATCACCAATAGATCGTAAACATTTTGCATGTCTCTGTATATTAATGCTACTTTTACCATTTTCAACAAAGAATATGTAGTTATCCACTTCAAAGATAAATATTAACTTTGGTTCGTACTATCAATACAGCCAATAGAATTTTAAAAAAATCTGAAATATTTTGTGTGTCCCTGTACATTAATGCTCCGCTTACTATTTTCAATGAGGAGCGTGTAGTTATACATTCCAGTAATAAATAGTATAACTGGTAACACTATCGAAAAATCCGACGAAAACGTGTCGACGCAAATTCTGCCCACAAAAACATGTCGACAGAAAAACTCAGAGTGAACGAAATAGCACTCTAGTACTAAAAAGAGAAGTATTATTTTCGTTGAAATGAGTCCAATAATTTGGTCTACATTTGTAGCAGTAATGTATGGAGAGGCGAAGTCCGCCGCCTTGGCTGTTAGAATTTAAAAAAAATACTGAAATTCTTACAATTACTTGGTACCAGCCGATTACTCGGTCAAAAGTACTCCCAAATATCGAAAACTTAAAGTCTGTGGTGTAATGTCATTATAAAGCAAACTGTATATACCATCTCAAAGAAAATAAAAATAGACCATCAGTACTTTGAATTTATATCTCAGTGCACCGTAATGTAATTTTTTTGTTTTGCTATGATAATATTGTGTGCTGTTATGGCGAAGCTACGAGTCGGCTATCTGCCAAAGATGATGGTGCCTTGGCCAGAAGACTTTCTAAGTTTTTTTTTTTAATGATACTCTTACCTTTAAGTATATGTTGCTAGGGATAACAGCTGGCTATGTTTTTAAAAATAATGACGACACTCATGAGAACTTAATTACGACAGAGTTAAATAAAAGAATATTATCAAACTTTCACATTTCTTGAAGAGATCCAACTGTGAAATGGAAAAGAGAGTTTATTCAATTAACATTTTTACTATTTACCTGTTTCATTGGCTATGTAGAAGGCAGCTCGTTTATGTAATCGCAAAGGACCTGAAAAATAATAAAAAAATATTAGTTTGTTCATATTTTATATATAGTATCATATTTATCCAAACCGAATAGAGCAGTAAGTATAAAAACAGTTATCGAATTTATTGTTTCTGAATTTAAGCACATTTTAATTCATCTTCTGAAACGTCTAAAATGATGACAACATGAATAAAAAGTATGTAGCATAAAAATTAATAACGTGAGCTTCCTAAACAACAACAACAACAAAAAACCAACAACGATTTATTGTAAATTACTGAGATACATGGAAATAAAAACACATCATTTTTTAAACTAAAAGCTTAGAGTTTCCCTTCATAGATGGCAGCACAAAGCATCTGCAGTGTCCATTTCCCGAATTTTATATGGAGATGAGCGCGTTTTTACATTTATATACATTTTTACTTCGGAAATTTAGCTTAATTCATAATGTGTCATACGTCAGACGCTGGTAAGTCAGGGAATAGCACAAGAGGGCATGGGACCCCTAACTTTATCAAAAAGTCTTTTGATCTAAAACGCCAGTTTTACATTTTAGAAAAGCTTCACTAGTTAGCATTTTAGAAAAGCTTACTTTTTAACTCACGATTTCGATTTCGATATGCGACTCCCCTTCCTCCCAAATTTTCAGTGGTATTCAGCATAAGCGATAAATGTACTACCACTTTTATCATCAAAATCAATCATCAAAAGCGAGATGAAATGACAGTCTTAATATTTTGCACCACTTCCCTCAGTTGCCTTGTAGACGACAGACTTCAGTTTTCTACTGGGAGAAGGAAGATCTTGAGATATTTTGATTTTCTGTTATATTACGTACCGGCCTGATTAACATTCTCTGATACTATAGGCCTGTTATCATTTCAAGTCTCCCTCCCATCTACTCCTATTCAATTCCACAAGTATGAATAACAAATATTGAAGTTTTGTGGCCCTCAGCTTTTTTTACTATAGGTCCAGGCCTTATGGACTTATTCGGAAATCAGGCCTGCACTGAGCACTTAAATATCTCCACTCTTCAGAAATCTACTCAACACTTACTTACGTTTTTTTTTTCTTTCGTTTTCTCTCTCGCTCTTAAAAAAAAAAAAAAAAAAAAAAATCCTTATCTCCTACTTTAGGTGCTATTTCTTTCTTTTTCTTTTCTTTTTAAAATCGAAGCTGTATGTGTCATTGCACCCACCGTTACATCTTACTAGTAATTTTTTCAGTAATTCTTCTTTTCAGAATTCAGTAATTCTTTACTTCAGTATTTTTTTTCTCTGGCGAAGCATTTTGAAGGTCTGACGGAGCACCTTGAGTAAATTTTGGACTAGTGAATTGGAAGTTGAAGATATGAGAGATTTTTTTCTTTTCTTTTCTTTTTTCTTTTTTTTTTTTTGCGGAGTACTTAATACCTTCGCGAGGAGTACTTAGCACAGTCCGCACTTAGCACGCGGAGCACAGTTCGGAAAACCCTGGTTAACAACAGTGTTTTTAAAATGTTGCTGTATTTTATGTCCAACCTGCATGTGCAGCTCCCTAAAATTATACCATTCGTTTTCAAATAACGTATACTTTAATTTTCTATTCATGCGATTGGCACAAGGGGTCGTCTTCATACTTAATTCTGCATCAACTTCGTTTTTTCCCCCCCTTTTCCCTATAGTACCACTCTATTTTGACTTTATTAAACGAAAAAAAAAAAAAAAACCCATAATAATCCTAAATATGAATTTTCACTAATTTTCTGCAATAATTTCCGGAAAGAATTCCTTTTTTGCGACATTTTTTGGTGTTATCTCCAAATTGAGAACGGTATATGGAGGTTTCGAATTTCTCTCTTTATATCGATTTCACTCACAAGAATTAAAAAAATGTATTATTTATAAGGAAAATAAAGAGTTTTAAAATGTCTTGTAATGAGAATATAAAAAATAATAGCATCTATCATTTCGTCTAATTTCGAATCGGCAGTTTAATGTTTGAATTTTCAAAATGATTAAAGTAATGCGTTAATAGATTACTGTGTAATGAACAGATTTTACTGATAATTTTTTAAGACAACTTTTACATTTCGAGCGTAACTGGAAATTCTAATTATAAATAATTTATGTGTGAAACAGTTTAGAAATATTTCTTGGATGTTAAGGAGGTCGGACCTTTTCTTAAATAATTTTTTACGCATATTATACTTGGCTATATATTTATTTTCTCTAATTTACTAAGTTATTTTTGTTAAATACGATCAAGAAATCATTAAATGTAGTTCTTGGAGAATTTTTACGTTAAATGAAGAGTAAATAAATCAAGTTTTCAAAGTAAAGGGATTTTATTTTTCATAACAGAAAATTTATATAAATTTCAGATGGCGGAAAGATCCCGATATCGACATGCAGTTCTATTTAAACACATGGAACCTCCGTGGGTTAGCAACGAACAGCTCCACCTCTCTCTCATCTTGTATCCAATCAAATACAATTTGTATGATGACGGCTGCCCGGAAAATGAGTCTCGAAAAGGGTGGCAATAAGTCTCAAGACGCGAAACACAAATAACATAAATCCACGAAAAAGGTCACGGAAATTCGTGTATGACTGGAAAGCGATTGAATAACGCGTTTAAACGAACGAAACTCAAATTATTTTTTATTATCTCCTTATACATTACATACATACAGGGTGCCCAATAATTAACAGAAATCTTGAAACTGCAATATCTGTTTATTGCGACGTCATAGTGACGGAACATTTGGTGACGCCACACTACGCGGTTTAAAATTTACGAAACGAGTTTTCATTTTGTGCGGTGACGCAGCACTAGACACACTAGAAGTTGCAAGTAGTTTTCAGTAAAAGTTTGCGTCTTTGCAAGCAGTTTGCAGCTGTAAAATGCCGAATTTGACCATCGAGCAGAGGATTTTCATCGTGAAAATGTTTCACCAGAATAGTTAATCAATGGCCACAGCAACAAGTCGAAAGTTCGACAGTGTGTTTGGGATTCGAAATGGTGTGTCCAACTCGACAATTTCTGATTTGAATACGAAATTTGAAGAACAGGGGTAACAGCAGAACATTTCCATGACTGAGTTTTGGATTAGAATTTTTTCTGACGCAACAGAGCAGGATATTGATTGGCCTGCCTATTCTCCTAATTTGAACCTTTGGACTATTTTATGTGGGTCTACTTGAAGGACAATCTGGACTTGAAGGATTCAGACTCCTGGAGGGCTCTACGCCGGTGCTGGGGTCCACTGCTCCCTTTTTTCTTTTGCAAATCCAGTCAGCGCCATTGCAACCGCATTTGATGGGGAACTGTTCACTATCAGAATTGCTCTTTCCCAATTGTCTTGCCACTTAAACAAGTTCTCCATAGCAGTTATACTCTCTGACTCCAGGGCTGCACTGCAATCATTGATGTCAACCTCAAGTTCTAATTCCTCTATGGTCCTTGATTGCTATAGAAAGTTGCAACGCCTTGCGGTCGATGAAATCGCCGATTCACTGACGAAATGGGGTGCCTTAATTCTACAAAGCTCTCACTACAGTGTTCCCTATGAAACAGTTTAATCAAAAATAGATTATCAAAAAAGTTCCGAGAGGGATTTGAACTTAGAACATTGCAAAAGCCTTGGAAAGATAAACTTTTCCGTGTCTCTAAATGGCCTAGATATAAAATGGTGGCTGAGTTTAGGCTCGCCACTGGCCGTGACTGTCTTCTAAAACATTTGCATCGGCTTCCTATTGTTTCAAGTCCTATCTGTAGTCTCTGCGACCTGGACGAGGACATGGATGCTGACCACCTCCCCTTTTGCCAAGCCTTATCGAAGTCCTCACTTGCAGACCACTACTGGGAGGCCAGGGACCGTTTGGATACATATACTATTTGATACAGCTGAGTTTTTTGTTCGTGTGTTTTCTTTCTTTTTTACCATTCCTTTTCTGTATTTGACTTCCTATCTTGCCATTGGGGAAAAAAAAGCAAACTTGTAGGACAATGTGTACAAAAATCGTTCACAATCACTAGGTGTGCTTCAACAAGCCAATTCTACTGAAATTTCAGCCAACACACGGCCAACTATTCATTCAATTTTGGACAAATTTGATCTTAGGCTTCTCCATATTGTTGCAAGTAATGGGAAGCACTTTGAAAGTCTTGTGTATTAAATCGGAATAAGTGTATTTATACGTGAAGTAAATATTTTTCTTTTATATCTTCTCAAACTCTTTATACTAAACAATTCAAATTTTTGGTGATACCTATGTAGAAATGATAATTGGGAATCTTAATTTATTTATTTGGGTGGCATGAATAAGCTATTTACACGGCCAGAGTATACCGACACAAAGAGAAGCATAAACAGCAGAGTTGTGATTTTGCAGTCAGTTGGTGGTTAAGTGAAAAAGTGTCCAGAACTGAAATCATCTTCATCAGAGGATCTTAACTGTGGTCCGCGGACTCTTAGGTATCCGCAAAATTATGAAAAATGGTTGCAAATAACTCAAGAAGTAACAGGAACTTCCAAACGTTTGGTGGTTTCTCAGATCTGATTTGCTCTGCACGGGTAACACCACATTTGATTACTTTCTGCACAACATGTTTATGTGAACAAGATTTTTCGGAACTGTTATATTTGAAATCAAAGTATAGAAACAAGTAGTAGGAGCGGACCTCAGAATGAAACTTTTTAACATTGTGCCCGATAAGGAGGTTCATGTTTCAATAAAACAACTGCATGTTTCATTCATTAAGTAAAAACTAGTATTTATAGTAAACATTAAAATATCTATTTTGACCAAGAAATTTTTATATGAGTTTAACATAATGATTTGCAATTTTTATAAAAACAAGTCTTTTTCTTTCTATTTTTGTTAATTTATTGCTTTTTATTCTATATTCAAATGAAAGTGTTCGTCTTTATGAATACTAAAACCACATATAAAAAATCCCCAAAAGATTTTCACCAATATTTATTGAAACGAAGTGCTAATGAGATTATTGAGCCAAAAATTAAGACTGAAGAAAGAAGCAAAATACCTGGGGTTTGGATGGGGTCTGTAAAAATAATGTTGTTATAGAAGGGGTTCGCGGATTACACAAGTTTAAGAACCTGTTGGTCTATATCTTTCAAAAAGTAACATGGCATTACGTCTCCTTGAAGTATAAAGACCAATTCTGATCGCGCCTCTGTAGCTGTCAACTGGTAAACATATTTGCATTCTAATGACAGATATCACTTAGATATCTATTGGAGGAGTATCGATTGTGCCGAAGATGAGGCTTGGGCGGAGATTGAGAAGCACAAACTCAGAATAATAAAAGACAACCCTAGAACCCTAAAAAGTGCGGGAAAGACCCTTTTAATAAACTGAATAGATGCATGGAGAAAGGAAAGGAAGGGATGGATAAGTTACATGTAAGAAGGTTTATTTTTTTAAGAGTGCGAATAAAAATCCAAAATCATTTACTGTATAATGTATATACAGGGTATCTTCAGAAAGGTGGTAACAAGCTTTAATTTTTGATCTATTACAGATAAGTGGCCAATATCAATTGAAAAAATATTCAAAATAAGGTAGGAAAAAAGACTAACTTTATAAAGAACTTCTCTTGTTCATTTTAAAAGAGTTACACTTTTTAAATTTGTATACGACCCCCCATACAAAAAATTTCTAATTAGTAAAATATTCCCTATACACTAATAAGGGGATGTGCAAAATTCGAGAATTATATCCAAAAAACTGAAAGAGATATGAAGATAAATATATGCTGACAAACCACTTTTCAATGGGCCTCCAAGAGAAAAAATTAAGCCGACGCATTTCAAGGGCCGTACAGAAATTATCAAAGTAAATAATTTTTTTACACTCCAGTAATAATAAACGATTACATTCAAAACCATGTACAACTCCTTTGGTTAAGGATACCTCTGAGATGTTTTATGATTAAAGGCTGAAATTTTGTATTTTACTTCATTAGTGTATGAGGCACATTTTATTAACTGGGAATTTCTTTGAATGGGGGTCATATACAAATTAAAAAAAATAGCTTTTGAAAATTAACGAGAGGAATTTTTTTCTAAACGTAATCTTTATTTTTTTTCGAATTTTGAACAGTTCTTTATATTGGCCACTTATCTCTAATAGATAAAAATTCAAACCTGTTACCACCTTTTTGGAACATTCTGTATATTAAAGTGGTCGTTTGCATTCAGATTTGGAAGCTTTATTATTAATGAAGACTAAGCTAGCTCTTGATGCAGCGTGAATGGTATGAATCCATTTTAACTGAGAATGTCTTCCTTGATATTTACAAATGGAAAGAAACAAAGGCTTATTTGATAATCGTCTTTTTGAGCTCGAATAAGTAATGAATATTTGCAGGGCCGGATTTAGAAGTGTGGAGGCCCTAGGGCAACAAAGAAGGTGTGGCCCCTAATTATTTATCAAACAAGTGAACCATTTTTTCTACCACCAGTGTGGCGAAGTCTGCCGTTAACTCATAGAATAGAGGTCCAGAGTTCGATTACCGAGGAGGTCGATTTTATTTACACAAAAAATTATGTCTACGTAATGTCTGGTGTTGCACTCTTAATGTAACGTCGATATGGCTCGCAACCGATCACATACACATAATTTATGGGATCGAAGATTAATATTAACCATTTTGACAAGAATTTGAAACGCGCTTTGTAATGTTCAAAACGAAAAATGAGTGAAAAAGTGGGAGAACTGGTCTTCCACTCTCAGAATTTTATTCAAAAGAAGATATTTTGCACATAATTCGGTATCCAATGATGTGCAAATCCAATGATGTGCAATCTGTCCAATGATGTGCAGGTATCATTCGGTATCCATTTCCTAACGGTATCCGTTAGGAAAATTTACGTAAAAATATCTATTGTGCCCCCCCCCCTCTCTTGTGGAGACCCCGGTGCTGCTGCCCCGGTTGCCTCCCTGAATATTCTTTTCTTCCTTCAAAACATTTCCGTTTCTTCATTGGTTTGTCGGTGACTCATCCGAGACCCCCGTCTGCTACATTTACCTCATACACGAAAAGCGTTGCTCGAATAATTCCAAAAAACCAGAAATATCACGATCGGCCGACTCTTTGTATCTCGTCTAGCCGGAATGGCAAGGGAGGAAGAACTTTTAAAACTAATATAGCAGTTTGAGTTCATTCTCCCATCTCTCCATTCGACAAGTGCACATTTTCAAGGCCAAGACCAAGAGACAGCGCTGCCGAAACCCAAGGATGATGACCTTTTCTGCCAGTGACTCTCATTTGCCACATGCCGTGTGCCTCGCGTTGCTCCAGGGGACGTGTGCAGAAAAAGACACAACAGCGTGCTTTCGTTTTTTACCTGCCATCCATGGCAAATGGAAAATGGCAAGACGTGACTAGCGTAAACAGTTCTTGATTACCTAATATCGGACTTCCTATAGAAACAAGGGTTTTAACCTTTGATGGATCGTGAGAGAATTCCGATGCTAGTTTTATTTTCACTAAAAAAAAAAAACCCATGCAGTGATAATTTGTTTTGGCGCCAAGTTCTTACTAATTCTCTCATGCCAAAGAGTGATTTGGGAATAGAACATGATGTACAGATGGACTGATTAATTGCCGCTCCCGTGAAATTCCTTCTACTAGAATATAGTCATCTTTGGGGATTATTTGACCGTCTTGCATATAATTTGTCCCAGACCTGTATTCATTAGCTTGCGTTTCTTGTAAATACTATTGACCTTACGATTGCCCAGTGTCAGCTGGTCGATTGTTTAAATGGAGGTATACAAAACAATTTTCGAAAATTATATGCAGATACGATGCAAAATATTAGTTGAAATAGAGTGTCCGCTTTTTCAGCAATCAAAGGGAAACAATGTATGCAACTAAAATAAAACAAGTAATCTCTAGTCTTACATCACGTCACCTCGATAAGTTTCAGCAAAGGTTTTTGGGGTTTTTATTTTATTTTTTTTAAAATTTTCCTTTAAAAAGATAATGTTGAAAAATGTAATTGCTTTAGATCCGAAATACATATTTTACTGCCCTTTCTTAGCTATTTACTCTAATTCGTAAAAATATATTGCACTGAATAATGATAGAAATGAAGAAAATAACAAGAAAACGAAAAAAAGAAAGTGGATAAGGATTAACTAACTGTACATAACAAAGTAAGTGGGAATTCAGAAGAGATAACCACAAACAATGGTCTGCTCGTATCGGACACTGGAAATGTGCTAAAGGAATGATATTAGCAATGCCTTACCCAATACCCTTCTCTATCCGTTTCTGTTCTCAGAGAGCAGTTTAGAAGGACGTTTCTTCGATCACACGTGCGACCGATCGAAGGAAATGTCCATAAAACATCAGATCGAGGAAAGATCTGATGTTTTATGCTGTAGTAACCTACAATACAGAGCGTTAGCTATGATAAGCGTATTTAATAAGCGTATTTAAGAACACGATTAAAATTACATGCCCCCCTCCCCACCCCTTAAAAAAAGTAAAATATTTTGTGGGAAAACCGACTTTAAAATCCAATAAATATGTTTGTGTCAATTTTCGACAACATTTATCTCTCTCTATTTTAATAATCCTGAAAGCTGTAATAAACTACTTTTATTCAGACTATATTTTTTCATAAACTATTTTTACACTTCAATAGTGTAATAAAAATAATAAAAATTAACCTAACAGGCAGTAAAAGTTATTTATAGTTTTTCAAACAAGTCAAACTGTAACGTTGATTACACGTCCGACAGTGGCTCAGTCGGTTAAACTCGGTTCCCACCAGAACACCAAAAATGAAGCTGTACTGGTTTTGGCAAGCGCTTGGAAGTGTAGACACCTCCCTAAACTGAGTCTTCTATGGACCATGTACATAAAAGGAGAGGGTTCACGCAAAACCCAATGTACTCCATCTTCAAACAATCCCTCTAGGGGGTGTTAATCCAGGTCTTTCCTAGGTCTTTCACAATGGAATTGGCTCAAAATAAAGACTACTCATAGGGGGACAACGTTGGTCTACTTAATTTGGTGTTTGTGATAATGGCAACGCTACGCTAGGGCGATCTGCCAAGGATGGGGGTATCTTGGTAGGAGGACTGTCTAAGGGGTTCCAACGCGTATTCAAGTTACATCTGGGGAAAACCTACCAGACCGTTAGATCGAGTGATGGGATCCGAATCCGGGACCTTCACACTTCGGCCGTCTACCATTTTCAGTGACATAACCACTGTGCCATGGTGAGGCTTTGGTGTACCTGCTAGACACTCCCCTATTGAAAAGACTAATATCTCCGTTTATCGCAGTGGTCAAACCTAAAGTAAACTGGCACATCCATTGAAGAAATTCAAAATAGTAAATCACCTTAAAGCTCCCTCACGCAACTGCAAAAACATGTTCAAGTAATTTGTTTTAAACACGTTAGAGACTTTGTTGAAAGTTATCATAACACCATGCATTTTACGATATTTCTTTCACGTATAACACATTAGGTGATCCTGATGATCTTATTTAATTGTGCACCTCGCTCGTGAAAACTTAAAATTTTATGAGCTATCACTAGCATCATGCTTCCAAGGTTGTATTGACCACCTTTTGCCATTTTAATGATTAAAAAAAAAAATAAAAAGAGGGAGAGAAAGTATTTTCGAAGTGTCCTTCTGTTTGGTAATGATCAACCAAGCTTTTAAGGAGATGTCAGAATGTTTATTATCCGCGAAACAGTCCTTGGAGCGTATCACCGTGAAAGAGATTACACAAAGTTCATGGGATGGCAAAACATGCAGCATATTATTCTCTGTAATTACATAATGTTGAAGTATTTTGCTGGAGATTTGATGCTTCATCGATTTTGCTTTATGCGCAGCCGAATAGTGCATTATTGATTTGCCAAATATTTTTAATCTAGAAGATAAAGCCCGTTGTGTGGAGGCAATTACAACGGGTGACAGGAAAAAAAATTGGCAAAAATATGTCTACACTCAGTATATTTAATATTTGCCCACTTAAAATAAATAAATTTCATATTCCATTTTTATGATATACCAAAATTGGAATTGCATACTCTGGGGAAACGTTTCACATTCCAAAGATTTCGTTTGACGGTGACATCCTCTCCTATATGAATGCTTCATGCATAGAAGATAATTTCATTTGTGAAAAAAAGTTAAACTGGGTAATCTAGAAAAATTGTTTTAAGCGGATTGAAACCGTCATTTCCCCTTCAAAGCCTCATAATCGTGACTTCAGTAAGACGTCAATGTCACTTGCGAAACCTAATTTTGACACCCAACGATAAGCTTCTTTTTACTCTCGGAAATAAAATGGAGCTGAAAATAGTGAAAGATCACTTACAAATCAGGTAACGGGTGGATTTTCAGATTTTTAAAGTAGCACAGATTTTTTTTCCTATATTTTATTTTTACATAAAATATTTTTACATAAAATTTTAATTTTACATAAAATATAGGAAAAAAAAAGAATAATTTCAAGCCGATAGCACCAACGGTGTGAATTTTATTACATTTTTAGATAATAATTTTTTAATCGGATCTTATTGATGATGGCAAAATTTTTGTTTTGGAGCGGTTGAACCAGAATTGTGACAGAGTCAGTGAGTCAGGGATTAGCGTAACTATATAGTAGGATACATTCACAGTTATATGTACTTATCTTCTTGAAAATTACATTGATAAAAGATTAGAAAAGTGTACTTCTTGAAAAAGTCTTGGAAAAACTTCTTGCTTTACTAAAAGGGTGACTTTCTTTCGTATGTGCGAATTGTTACAAGATCTCTGTATAATTGTTCATAGCTAATTATTACTGATAATTATATCCATATTAGTATTTTTGAAAGATAAATTTAAATTTTTCTTTCTGATAGTTTCGATAAAAATGTATTTTGAATTGAGTCGCGATATAAATCTCTCTTTCAATCAAAGAGATAATCTTAAATACAGGATCATAAAGAGAAAATAATCATTTAACATTTTTTTACATATCGTTTTTTGAAATGTTTCTTGCTTTGTTCTTAAATGGATTCTAAAAGGGAAGTCATGATTCATTTTAACTGAAAAAAGGTTTATAATGTAATCCTCTTTTAACTTGCTTCTTAATTTTAGAGTTGATTAAAACTCAAATGCTATTATCAGTAGTTAAGGACCAAATTTGAACGCACGCTTAAGAACGTTTCTAATAGTGTTATGAGCTTCCTATTATCGTTAATACCTTCCAAAAGCTATTTCAAAACTTTTTGAACACTTGCTTTGTTTTTCTTTGATTGTTGACTTTATAAAGTAGTATTAATTGTACAACATAAGGATATAACCAGTCAAGCAATTAAGACTTTAAACGATAAAAAGCAGCTTTTCTTAAAATCGAAATGAATAAGTTTTGCACATACATTAGTTATTACAATATATATAACTTGATTCTTTTTTTTTTAATTTAAACCACGACCTTCTGAACATTTATGCACACGCCAGATGTGCTTTGACTTTAATAGGGATGAAGAGAGGTTCAGCTACCTTATTTTGCAAAAATGCTTCGATTATACTTTTTTTAAGCGTGAAAACGAATTAAAGCGAAATAGATTAAAATGCGAAATTTTAATCAATTGATTGAAACTTTAAGACAACTTTACAAAAGACAGTTGTCGTAAAATAGAGAACTTCAGCCAGAACCATCTCAATGAATCCTTATTTCTAGAGTTGAATCGTTTTGTTACGGCAATTCCGCCTTTGGGAAGCGCGCAATGGTTAGGAAAGTATATTCCGTAATGTATCGGCTGGTCTAGAGTGAATTGTCCCCCCTTAGCGAATCAAATTTAGATGAAAAAAGATTGACTTAATTTACAACTTCAAATACCTAAAGGAGTTAAAAGAAAAAAGTGTGTCCCTTTCATAACTACACACAATTTTGAGTCTGAATATGCCCCCTCGCGATGTACATTATTTTTCATAGCTAGTTTCGCTATAAGGGCAACTAGTAATCTCAATGGTACAGTAAAGAGAATCCAATTTTTTAATACCCTTATTCACCCACTAGGTATGAGCACGAAAATCCAGTAGCACGAGTTACAGGATCAGCACGCGGATTAACCGTAAATGGCACTCTCAAAAAAATTCGCACCCGTGCTAGTTTAATCTATAAACTGCCACGATGTCTCTTTGCAAGCTTGTCTGTGATAGGTTAGATTAATTAGAGTGTTTTTTTTTTTTTTTTTTTTTTGAACATTGAAGCGATCCAAGCTCATGGACTTTTCGAATTTGTTCTTTCTATGCAGCAGCTGAAATATGTTCTTCCCGCAAGAAAAAATTTCATGTAATATGAAACTGAATTGTTACGGGCTTGTGTGGATAAATATAAAGAAATCGACAATAATAAAATAACGGATGCTGTAAGAAATAGACAAAAACTGGATGCGCGGGAGGCTGTTGAAATTGATTTCAGTATCCAGTCACAAGTAAGTCAAAGAAAGGCCACAGAGCTATTTAATCTATATTATCAGGGTCCCCTCTGCGTTTCAGTCAGAATTTCCACTGTACTTCCAAGATAACAAGGACTTCCAAGATTCTACGATACCAAGGTTTGAAATCAACTCAATTCATATCGTCTAAATCATTTGATCTTTATGGGCATGCACATATTTTACGTCTTCCGAGGTATTCCGAATTTTCCAGATCTTCTAAGGTGCTGTTTGCCACGCTTAATTCCAAAGCGAGTAGCCCAGTGGCGGAGAAATAAAATAAATAAATATGGCGGCGATAGGCTTTGCTGAGCTCATGGCTGAACTTAACTGCGCATGTGTTAAAACTATTTCGGAAGTTAACCCTCCGAATTCGGCGGCTCATATTTCGTGTGCTAGATCAGGCTCAGATCTGGTGCTAATCCTAGTGTTTGGCGTGGTGAATACCCTTTTTCACCTAATATAGCCCGTGCTGACGCGCTGGCACGCGCGCCAAATGTTTGGTGAATGAGGGGTTAAATGATGCTTGAAATGCAACTGGTGTGAAGATGAAGACACTTAGGTGCGAAGAGAGAGAGAGAGGGGGTAGGAAGAAATTTTACAAAATGCCAAGTTATGGCTATCATGTTTCGAAATTCTCAGTTTCACAACTGAAAGCAAAAATGATTATATAAAAGTTATTTTACAAAAGGTTTTACTGCTGTTTGCAGTCCTGAATACCTTTGAGTAATGAAGCATTGTTTGAGAGTAGAACATTTTATCAAACCGTAAAAACTTTTGAAGAATATTTTCCCTAATTTTTTGATGTAATGAAAAATGAAAGAAACTTTATAAGAAGTTAAAATGGAAAAATTTTAAAAATATCATAGATGTACAACTATTCAACAAAATTTAAAAATACTATTATTATCATCATTATTATTTTCAGTAGGGAAGGAAGGGCTAGTTCAGACAGCTTGAATAATTCTGCTATTCATCAGTCTGTTTTTTTTTGAGTAAATTTATACATATTGACTAAAAATTTTATTACATACATATTGACTATATATTGATACACATTTCCACACACAAAGATTCGACTACATATTTATTAGTTTACAAGCAATTTGTAAAACTTGGTTTGCCTGTTGGGAAAGTAAATACGTAGAATTGTTTTCAAATTACTGGATTCGTCTAATTCATTAATTTTAATACAGGGAGGTAGTACACTTACTACAAATGAATGTATGAGTTCATATTTCGATGTTTACTTTTCTTGCACATAGTTTAAAATCTAATACCAGGCTTAACGTAATACAAGATAACGTGGATAGTGAATTGGATACACACGATGGTGAGGCTAACAAGGTTACTTATTGTAAAGAAAATTAGGCTGTGTATTTATTAAGTTAAATTGATTTTATAAATGCATGTAGAAGGTATTATGAAAGAGAAACATATTTTGAAATTTTATTTATCAAGTTAGATTGGTATTTTGTAAAATACTAAATATTAATTAACAAAGAACGCTATTATTTTAAAAACATTAACTATTTATTATAAAATTGATTTAGATATGGTTTTACGTGCTTTTTAAAATTATATTACTTTGTAGAATCCAGTTTTATAGCTGTCTACTCTGACTTCAAGGTACGGGCTTGTGTAGACAAAGAAACTTTTATAAATTCTTAAAAAAAATTACAAAGCCAAATAATTAAATATATTATCTAAAAGAATTTTAAGCCTTAAAATATTTTATTTGTTAAATGAAGCATTTATTAATTTAATTATTTTTTTTAATTAAAAAATATCTTTACTTTCTCCCCTGTCTTTACCAACAGAATTACAGTGTAGACTATTTTGTAATTTTTTTACTTGGTTTGAAAAGTAATCTGAAAAAATTACACAAACCCAATCTTACTTGGTCAGTTTATAAAATAGTAAGTTTAGTTATAAATAATTATAAATATTTTAATTAAAAATATCTGTGTAGGTACTTATAATTGAAAAGTACGAATTAATGTTAAACCTTTAGAACATCATAACAATTTTTTTTTTTATCACTGTAATGGAAAGAATGTGAATCAAGATAAGATAATTCATTCTTGCTTAAAACGGATCTTTAAATAAAAAAATGAGCACGAATGTTCAATCTACATGGTTCTGCAGTCTGCACTTTTGCAGTTCTGATAATCGCGTGACGTGAAAGGCTAAAGATCCTGAGTTCTGAGCAAAACTAATAATTAGAAATATATTAAATAAATTAAAAATACGATTTTAATATAAAAACGAAAAAAAAAAATCCCTGTTTTTTAAGTAATATTAGAGGCAAAGGCGCCCATATGACTGTTTGTTTGGAGGGGGGAGGGGGTTGGAATCAGGGGTCCTGCAACAGAAAGATACTAGATTACAGTGTTGAACCACATCTACTTATACTAGTACGTAATTCATTTCGGTACTATTATGTATTTTTATGGAGAGGTGGGGGGGGGGAGGGGAATTCCTCTCCTGCCCATAGGTAGGGGCGCCCATGATTAGGGAGGACTGGAAAGTAAAATGTATTTTTTTAAACCTCAAATTCAAACAAACATACAAATATTTCATCAAAATTTTAATGAAAAACCGCCTTTGCCTAAACATAGGATTCATATTTCTTTTATATATATTTTTAGAAAGATGTGTGAAAAATGAAGGAAGGACCGTCCACCTTCTTTAGAGGGAAATGTTCAGACACTGATTATTCGTGAGTGTTGTATTCTACAGCAAGAATTTTATGAATATCTCTTTGAATTTTATAAATATCTTATGAATAGCTTATAAATATCTCTGAATATAGAATTTTATGAATATCTTATGGATATCTCTGAGATAGAGAGAAGTATGTGAAAAGACCGTTCCTTAAATCCCATAGGTTACGAATTTTGAAAAATGCTGCCTATCTTCCAGCTATGATAAAAAACTCATATACATCCCAAATTTAGTGTTATTATATTCAGTAACCTTTCGCTAAGCTTATTATTAATCTATGGAAAAAATAACATTACTCTCCCGCCCCGCCCCCTAATATTTATCAGTAGGTAAATATCAAATAATTCAAAAGAATGACATTAATACTAAAGAAGAAAAAAATCTTGAGCTCTGATTAATACTTATTCTTATGAATATATCAAATAATTCAAAAATTCGGAGAGTCATGTAATATAAACAAGAAAGATTAATCATGTCAAACGCAATGATTATGAAATACTTTCCAACGCCTTTCTTGCTTAAAATTTGGCGATCTATTGTCGTCAAATTTGGCGAAATTTTGGGAATAACCCATAAAACAGCAGTATATTACAAATGATGTAATTTTGCGAGAATCTGTAAAAGAGTTTTGAATGTTACTTGCATGCTTTCAATGAAGAGTAAGCAGATACAATCACTTATAAACTCATTGAATTGTGCTTGACATGGATTAATGTCGCTCAGCAGCTGTAGACCGTAATGCATTGTAATTCCTTTGAATGCTCCTGTAGAAGAACTATAGATGTTACAGGCACTATTTTCAAAGGAGAACTTTATTTTGTAATCTTTAATAACATACATTAATCTTATTTTGTTTGAAATGAGCGAGTATCTTTAAAATACGCTTAAAAAATGACAGCCCGGAGAGCGCAATGTATAGGAATTGTTTTGGGCGCTCCTGTAAAAGAACCATAAATGCTACATACACCATTTTCGATAGGATACTTTATTTAGTTCATAGAAGGAACATATATGGATTTCGTAGGAATCGATGCATATTTAGGGCAGCTAGTGTACTGGCGGACATACATACAAAAGTCAATAAACACTTATCAACCTTGTCGGAAAATGTTAAAAAGGTATAAAAAATTTGCGACCCATCACAAGTATTATATCCAACGCAAATTTGACCAGACTAGCGAAAAGGCAAACGGAAAACTCACGTTTTTAAAGAAGAGAAAAAGAAAATTCGAATTAAAGAACCCAGGTGAACAATTTAAATCTATCAAACAGCAGATTTCAGCGTTAGAGACATCATAAAATGCTCGTACCTCCCCTTTTGGAAGGTAGACATTATTAATGGGAAGAAATTTAAAACGATCGAAAATTACAGGTTAAGAATGAGGACCGAAATACCAGTAATATCTGTCTACTGTTCAGTTCTCAGGTAAACAAAGAAAAGTCGGATGTTTCATGAGATTTAAATCACGTAGTACCGTGTACAAAAAAGCGTGAAGAAACAAGAAGAACAGCCGATCTCGGGACATGTCGTGATGTTGAACTGTTTATTATCAAATGTTTTAAACGCACGTTCTTTGGCTACAATTTGGAGGGGAAAAGAAAAACATTATTCTTGTTACTGTATAATATAATGTGCTTACCGAGATGAAAAATAGGCATGTTATGTTATTCAGCCATAGCATAAAGAGAATTGATGAATTGATTTTTGACTGATACGAAGCAGTTTCAAATACACATGCGTATTTCAATAGCAGCTTTGAGAAATTATACAGGGTGTCCCATGAAGGTGGTAACACGCTTTATTTCCTTATTTATTAAAGATAAGTGAGCAATGCCAATTGAAAAAAAGTGTTAAAAATAAGGCAGGAAAAAAGACTACTTTAAGAAACTAGCACTTTTTTGGATATAATTCTAAAATTTTGTGCACCACTTCATTAGTGTATGGGGCATATTTTACTAATTAGAATATTTTTTGTACGGGGTCGTATACAAATTTAAAAAGCGTAGCTTTTTGGAAATTAAAGAGATGAATTTTTTATTGAGGTAGTTTGTTTTTCTATCTTCTTTTCTTAAGAACGTTTTTTCAATTAAGACTGCCCAATTATCTCTCATACACAAAGAATTAAACAACATGTTGAAAACTCCCGTGAATTTAATGTAAAAGTACAACATTATCTTACCACAAAAATTCCAGTTGTAGTTACACCTAATATATAAATACAACTGGAATTTTTCATACATAAAACATAATTAGCTTGTGTTTTCTTTAAATCCCTAGTGCAAAAACATGGATGTTATAAGTTTAAAGTTTTTGTCTATCTGTGGGTGTGTCTGTCTGCCTATATGTGAGATTGTAGCTTAGACGGATGGACCGATTTCAAAAAGTTTCATTGTTGAAACTAGTTTAATCGCAATAGTTCTTAGTTATATATGAGGGTATCACCCGCAGCAAGAATAGTGACACAACTTAAAGTAGCATTTTGTGTATTTATTTTAAGATACGCCTAAATTTCTTGAGTCTTTCTATATGTAAAACAATTCATAAGTGTGGTTGTCTGGAAGTCCGGTAGACTATGCAGAAAATGCGAAGGAAATACTAAGCGGATAGACGTATTAGAGGAATAACAAATAAAATGAATTTTTTAACCCTTTAAAGCGCAGTGTTCCCGCTCTGGGAACACCAAACTGTGACGTTTTGACTGTTGCCAGTCACGAAGAATAGATTTGATTTCTATAAAAATAGTTGCGGGTGACATAGCTCCACGAGAATCCTTTACTCTTCAGCACGTCATTTCCCGTAAAAAAATGGTCACGATTTTTTTAAACAGCACTGACATCTGCTGGAAAATGGAAGAATGCGAGAACAGCTGGATAGATATCCCAATGCTGTAAAAAGGGCAGCCGTTGCCATCGCTCGACTTAACTACCAGCAAGATGGCGGGCGATCGAAACGTTCATCGCGTGCCACAGATCTAGAGACCCTTTTTTGACGCAGCTGGCTGTGCCGCACAGCCAGCATCTTGCTGGTAGTTAAGTCGAGCGATGGCAACGGCTGCCCTTTTTACAGCATTGAGAAAGGGTTGCGCGAAAAAGGGTTAAAACTCTATCATTTTTCCTTGTGTGTAAGCGATATTAACTTTATTTCGGGGTTTCTTACAAACTTCGCTTTACATTCTTTAATCTTTTTAACACTTCTGAAGAAGGTTAAAAACATGATGTTTATGATTTCAATTTGTTAGTCTGTCCTTATAGGTTCTAATTGCTGTAAATATGCATCGATTTCTGTTGCAGGAACGCGAAGAATACAGCTGCACTTATTGATAAAAAATTCGAACATTTTTTTCCTAGATGAATTCCAATTTCTTTACGAATATTTGGGATAAAGTACAAGTTATTCTATATATGTGAGTGATCAGCGGTTCTTTTTATACAATTTCTTCACACTGATTCTTTCAAAATAAAAACACTCACGATAAAGTTTACTTACCTGCTTTGCAGACATCCAAGGTGAAAATGGATAACACAGAGAAGAAGAGAATCAGTTTCATAATGACCTAATGGAAAACAGATTAAAAAAATATGTATTTTTATTGCAAATCATAACTATTAAACTGTTTATACAAGTAGAATTTTAATGCAATAAAACTGTTTCCTGATATGCAGCTCGCATCTCACATGAGCAATATTAAGGTAGCAGAGCTTACTTACCCCCCTCCCCCCTAGAAAAGGATACAAATGAAAATATTTGTTTATGTTTAAATGAAAATTATTATTATTGAGATTGTATACAATAGCTACAATTCTTCGAAATTTTCAGTATTTATGCAAAGTTTTTGTGAAATATCCGCATTATTTTTTATGGTAATAATTTTATGGTAAACATTTCTTTTTAATAAACAGGTTCTTTCCACTTAGTTTTTCATAAAAAAGCATTTTCCGAAATTTTGTGTTACACATTTTCATTTTATAAAACGGCTATTTAAAATGCAAATTGTTGCCTGCTCTACACAAGGCCTTAGGCCAGAAAAAAAAAATCGTGGGGTTTCGCTTTGGGAGGGGATATGTAGAGCAAAAAGTTTTTCGTCTGTGATTGATTTCCAGAGTCAATGTAAATAAAAAACTACTAATGCATTTACTAAAATTTTAAGAAGGGGATTAAACCCCCATGATTCACCCCTCCCCCCGGCTACGGCCTTGGTTCGACAGTGAAAAAATTATTACAAATTACCGTTTACTACCCTGAAGTAAAATTTTAAACATTCAAATAGTATATATTGATAAATAAATAGATAAATATATGAATTAATAAATATACAAGGTATTTTCAAATGAATGTCCTAACTTTAAAAGGCCAAAAGCGTTCCATTTCACTCGTCATTTTCAGTGAGAAAATTAATTAAAAAAGAAATTAATTATGAAATTTCATTAATTAATTTTTTTTTGGGTGGGGGATTTTGATCATGTTCTTCAACAGTGGCCATGACTTAACACCCTGCCGTTATTTTATTTGGGACTACGTTCAAGATTAAATGCTTTTTCTGCCTCTACTGGCTGACATTTTTGAACTCAATACGACGATAACTGCAGCCATCGAAAACGAAACCCCAGACATGCTGAAAAATGTGTGGGACGAATACTACAGAATGGATACCATTCAAGTTTATGGTAGTACTCACATTCAATATTTACAACTTTATGCTATAATCAACTTTTCATTGTTTCTTTTTCTTTCTTTTTTTTCTATAAAGAAGATTATTTGGCATTGCAAAATGCTTCAGTTATGCTCCAGCTTTAGCTGCATATTGAACTATTTAAGAACTTTTGAATTTACTATTTATATTTTAAAAAATAATTTAAGGAAGATTAACTTTTCATTTAGCTTAAAAAAATCTCGTTTTCTTTACTTTTCTGTTCAATAAGCAATGCTCCCGAATGTTGAAAATCTCAGCATGATTCAACTGAGGGCAGATGAGAGGTTCACAACCATAATGGACCATGCCTGTATTTTTAAAAAATGGAGATAATTCATGTTGGAGTAACCTAAAAACATGTTCTATTCACTATCATTCTCAATCTACGTTTACTCTCCCAGAAATGACATTTATTACTAGGCAGTATAATGCCATTATACTATAATGTGCAACTTCAAACCTTCATTTCTTCAATTTAGTTTAGATGGTATTGGTTCACTATGGTTGTGATCCCCCCCCCCACATTAGAGATGAGACGGGCTCAGCCCGAGCCCGAAAGCCCGATCCCGAGCCCGGGCCCGAACCGGGCTCGGGCTCTGAAATTCACAATTGTGTTCGGGCTCGGGCTCATGAAAAATTTCTCCTTTATTGAACATACTGCTTGAAACAGATTTTAAAAAGTGATTCTTGAGGAAAATAAAAGTACTTATGAAGGATAAATAAATAAATAAACAAATAAAAATAGCGGCACGGGCGCCTAGAAGGTGCGTGAAGCTCTTTGGATATTTTAGAAAGGCGGTTCATATTCCTTAGTTAGTTATGAGATCCGACATTTTTTGATAAAAGATGGATACAAAGAATTAGAAAGTGCATTGGGAGTTTGGAACTGTATTTGTCTTTAATTTGCACAAACGGCAAAATTTATTCTACTCTATCAATGAAGTAATTAATTATTTTTTTAAAATCTTTAGCTGAAATTTCGGGCTCGGGCTCCGACTTAAATAATATTGCTCGGGCTCGGATGAAAAGTCCTCAGGCTCGGGCTTCAAAAAATGAGCCCGAACTCATCTCTACCCCACATATGTAGAACGAACATCAAGTTGTTCATTTAAATTCATTGTTTGATTAGATATATTTTTTAGAATTGTATGTAGTGTAACGAATAAAATAAGCATAGATATAAAATCTCCAAAATAGTTTTATTAATTTAGGTTTTTAATTGTATTAGAATTAATATAGTATTTAATGAATTATTTTACGCCTCACTTTGATTTCAAAATTTGTTTTAATGAATAATAATTTTCTTTATTTTTCTTTTGTACGCATATTTTAGTAAAACTAAAAAAAAAATTTATTCCTCTCAGCAAACATTGCACATTTAACATAAAAATACTTTTTCTCATATTTTGCAAGAAATTTATTGCAGAGAGATGGCATAAAACAAATCATGAATGGTCATTAATTACAAAATTTATCGTAAACATAATGGAAGGAAGCCTCGAGATTGCATATAACAGTACATTGCTGCTACGCGATATAAAAATATGAGCGATTCCATTGTCTTACGACAATGGCATTGGCACCGAAGTAACTGCAGATTCTATCATCAGACTCACCCAAGTGATGCAATAATAAATTGACATCAACCTTGCGGTTTACTACAGATCTAATCTTGACTACCCCCATGCACATAAACCTAAAATTAAAGGGAGGAAACATGACAAATGTTGCTGTTTATATGACCTTGCATAGTCATCTAAAGTCTAATGGAAATATTTGGTTTGTTCTAGACAATACTTTTTAGATTTCGGAAATTACTCATTGCGGTCGTAGTTTTATCTGATCCTGAGATGGTGTACGCCAGTTAAAGATCCATACTTTCGCCCCCCCCCCCCCAATGACAAGGCGATTAAATGCGCCCCACTATCAAATGTGCGATTTTTTTAAAAGGCAGATATTCCTAGATTAGACATTTTCAATTACAACCCACAAGACGATAAACGTAAGGTGAAAACGCAGCTGAAAGTAAACGTTAAGGTCAACTCACATAAAAAGTCTAGAAAATAGAAAAAAGAATCAACGGTTTTATAATTAAAAATTTCGAATTTCTTGTGTGAACCAATTTTTAACGTCTAGCTGCATAACATTTGATAAGAAAAATTTAATGTTGAAAGTTGAAACTGTGAAACGCGTTTTTACACATAACTTCATTCATTGGGGAGTTTTTGCATATACCGTTTCTTCCTACGTTAACGCTAACGCTATTCGCTATTCGGAGTTACGAACCAACCATAAAACTTACTTTAAAGTGCGCATGCGCTGTACTGTCCAATGACATTTAACGTTAGTGTTACTGTGAGGGAAACCGTTACGCAAAAACGCCCTAATTTTTTGTTCAGCTAACAAAACCATTTGTTTAACTACCTATTTTTTTAATTGCTCATCGAACAAAATGATTTGTTTTATTTAATTCATTTTTTAATATTAAAAAATCTAGCCGAACAGTCTTATGATGCTGAGTCAGTAAAACTCTTGTACTTTGAACGAAATGTTTGTAATGTATGAAAATGCATTTTCTAATGCATTTTCATACATACATCATTTATACATGTCATATATTTATTTTCCAGTAGCTTTTGATGAGACATTTTTTTGCTCACATAACAATAAAAAAAATGGATACGGGGAGTTGGTTTGTATGAGAGAGATGTTTAAATCTCTAGAAAGTTTAAAGTTACAGAAAAATAAAAATGGCAGAATATTTATCGCTGTTGCTAATTATTGAGATTGCTACTATTGTTTGAGCTGTATTTCTTATGAGGTGCTTTCCTCCCTGTTGAAGGCTTGTTGAAAAGCAACCAGTACGAGAAGATAACGGCAGAAAAAACGATGCCTGAACTAAAAAAGAGGAGTCCGTCCAAAAATGGGATATTTCAGGAAGCTTTGGCACAATTAAAAAATATGAAATAGTACTTTGACAAAAACAAAGTGGCTGTTTTAGATTGGTCGCGAAACTTCCTGGAATTTAATCCCATGGAGAATCTATGGGCTGTCTGTGAAAACAACAACAACAACAACAAACAAAAAAAAAAAAAAACCTCTCAAAAAGGGATTGCAGCATGAGAAATAGCTTTATTTGTTCGCTGATTCAAGTATGGTAATGCCTGAACAAACTACCGGAAGTAGTAAAAGCCTGGTGGAACAAGGGCGTAGCCAGTATTTTCATTAGGGGGGGGGGCAGGACATGGAGTCTAACCGGAGAATGCCCGGTTTGTCATAATCAGACCCTATGACTAGATCATTTTAGGGGGGTGCAGCTGCCCCACACTGCCCCTCGCTGGCTACGCCCATGTGGTGGAATCTACATCACTACGCCTAAAACTGATTCTGGAAGCGAAGGAGGACGTATTCAATACTGATAAGGATTTAAATGTATTAATAAACTCCTTCCCCCCCCAAAAAAAAAAAATATGTGTTAGACAGCCCTTAGCGTAGATCGCCAGATTTCTTTTCGGCGCCCCCACGCCCGTCGTGACTCCGAGCCCCCCACCCCCTCCCCTCTATTTCCCCTCCTTTCCCCCATTTATCCCCCCTCCCCCATCCCCGAGCATAGACACTACTAACCATGATAGAATGCACCCCCAAACATTACTACTCTATAAGAGACTACGTCCGCCCAATAAATCTACTAGCAAGAGCTATTATTTTCCTTAGCAGACCTCCCACCCTACTTTTATATTCCCGTACCCACCACCCTAACCCAAAAACAGGCAGTGTGCCTCCGCATATACACTGACTCAGTCACATCACGAACCATATCACAGCAGATTCAGTCTGTAACGCATCATCCAGTGTCTGCGCGTACCATTCGACGTCGTTTACAGCAGAATGGTCTGTCCGCAAGACGTCCGTTGCTTTGTCTACCTCTGACGCGGAACCACAGACGTCTCCGCCGCCAATGGTGCGATGAAAGAAGGATGTGGACGACAGAATGGAATGAAATTCTCTTTACTGACGAGTCACGCTTCTGTATGCAACACCACGACGGTCGGATTCGAGTCTGGAGACACCGTGGAGAGAGGATGCTGAACAGCTGCATTATGCACCGTCACACTGGTCCTGCACCGGGTATTATGGTATGGGGCGGTATCGGATATCTCTCTCGCACTCCTCTAGTACGCATTGCCGGTACTTTAACCAGCCAGCGCTACATCTCCGAGGTGTTGGAGCCAGTTGTCCTTTCTTACCTTCAGGGCTTGCCAACAGCCATATTTCAGCAGGATATTGCGCGGCCACACGTGGCACGCATTGTCCAAGGGTTCTTCGTCAATCACCAGATTGAATTGCTTCCCTGGCCGGCGCGCTCTCCGGATCTTTCGCCGATAGAAAACATGTGGTCCATGGTTGCTCAACGACTGACCCAGAGTTCATCCCCAGCTGTCACACCAGATCAACTTTGGCAACGTGTGGAAGCTGCTTGGTCTGCTGTACCCCAAGAACACATTCAAAGTCTCTTTGAATCAATGCCGAGGCGTGTGGCAGCTGTGATCTCCAACAACGGCGGCTACTCTGGGTACTGATTTTGGCAGGAACCACGCTTCATAGAATGCTGTAAATTTAATCATTTGTTACTTGGTCAACATGTTATCTACACAATAAATTTTGTTGTGATATCTCTTGTTTTTCTTGGTGTTGCAATTTGGGTGGCCAGCAGTGTAAAAATGAAATAAAGAAAATAAAAAAGAAATTCATAAATCGAGTTTCAAATCTTTTCAGATGGAAAAACATACATTAGAGAACATTTTAAATTTGGTTTAGATCCGTAAATGAACCTCAAATTTCTCAAGGGGAGCTTTCAAACATGCCATGGGGATAGCAAGGGGAACTTTCAAAAATCCGGGAATATTTAATTTTTTCTATATCTTATGTTCACTCATTTCAAGGGTAGCTGCAGCCCCATCAGCCACCCGTTGTTTACGCTCCTGTTGTTAGATTCAATTACTTAGCGCGGTCCTGTAATGAATCTATTACGACAGAGTGAAACTATTATATATTTGAGAAATAAATGTTTTGATTTCTGAGCATTGTCACTTATTAATGAAGGAATTAAAATGAGTTATTGCACGTGATCCTGAGGGTTGTAATTTTGATAACTTAGTGATTAGTCCTGATCCATAACTTTATCTTACTGAGCAACATATTAGGAAGTCTATGAATACTTTTGGAACACCGAAGTGAAAATAATGGAAAATCTGTACTTTCAAATTTGAAATACATGTTTCTCTAAAAGTAATTAGCATATTGCATGAAGGAGAAAGTAATCAAAATGCTTTATCGGTCGAAGATTTGCTCACGCATTACTATGTCCTAATATTTCCTTTTCATGCAGAGAATCGTGGATTAAGTAAGTAGTGCAAAAATATCTCGTTTTCTTTTACGTGTCATGAATTACTTCATGTGAAAATACCAGCTTTCAAGCAAAGGAGAACATTTTCTGTAATATCTTGCTCATTTTTCTCTCACGAATTCATGAAAGTGTTGTTTTCAATATTACGAAATTTATCTGGTATTGTTTATACTGTTTGCTCTCTTTAATATGGAGCGTCTTTTCAAGATTCTCTTTGTACGCTCAAATAAAGGTTTCGTTCAAGTGACGGTACGATTTATTGGTTTATCTCTGGAAAATTATTATTTTTTACGTTGATCCTTAATATAATACAATTATTTTAGCAGGGCGAATAATAAAGCAATTACTTTAGTTATTCTGGTAGGGAAATTGTTAGCCTTTCAAGTAACCTAGTTGAATCTTCTACAGTATGTTTTGTCAAGTTTTAAATGAAACATTAAAAGAATAGGAATAACTCTCAATTCTTTTTCGAGACATAAAAAGTGTTCTTTTCCATAGAAAATTAGTATATGTAAACTATTCCTTGTGATCATAAACAAAGTACATTAGGAGCTTAGTAATTCAGTAAAGCGGTGTCAGTGTTGGGGGAATGGGTCAGTATATTAGTCAGTATATTACATCGATATTAAGAACCAATGGCAGATCCAAAAAGGAGGTAATGTGAGGGATCGCTCTCCCCTGAGCGCTCTTAAGCCACTTATTGAACCCAGTTTAACCCATTCGTTCACATCATTTACGAAGATGTAACGGAGAAGACTTTCCTTCTCCGAACGGCGTTACTTCCTAGAATAGTACTTTGAATGCTGCACCTGGGCCCAGCTTAACATTTAAAGCAAGCTTGATCAGTCTTCTTCTTTGAGTTTTTTAAATGATGAGAGCGCACAGGTTTAACATGGGTTCAATATTGCAAATTAAAAGGTTAAAAAAAAAAAGAAAAAAAAAAGAGTAACCCATTTCTGACAGTATGTTTCGTCACACTTATCGCCTCTTCCTTGAAACTTTTTTGAATCCGCCATTTTTGGGAGCTGTGCTGATCTGGAGCTAAACTGTCCCCCCAAGAGTATGAAATGAGGTTTACTTGCACGTTGATCCAATTTTCCGAAACTTTTACGGGCCACTTAGCAGTTTCTGGGGGGTTCCAATGTTTAGAAGTAGCTACCTTCTGATGAGGATCTGGCTATGGCGAAAAACTTCATGAAGGACGCGAGTAGCTCTAAACGACAGTTTTGATAACGCGAACTACCCTTATCTGACGAACAAGCAAGACTATAAGATGGGGAAGAGGGGAATGGGAGCCCAGCAGTCTGAGCTTCCCCTCCCTTCTTTTCGATGGTACAGGAGTAGGGAATGCGTTCGCGTAATAATGGTTTATGCTTTAAAATTACTGTTATAAAATTTAGCACTTTCACGAAAAGTGAGTACATTTTCAAGATTTTAATGTTAAAAAAATGTTTGTGTGCTAAATTTTATCAACGCGTATTTTGAAAGCATTTATTTTTTGATTGAAATGTCTTGTAGATTCAACTCAAGAAAGAGTAGATTCCTGTTGAAAAATCTACAATTCATATTTACAGGATGTTTGTAGTTATGCAATTGCGATAAGCAGTAATTATTTTTTAAACAGATATTTTATCTATATTAGATATTTGGACTATCTCTCTCAAATTTTCCATGCATTTGGGAATTTTTAAAAATAAAATAATGGAAAATCTGATAAAAATAAATGAGTCCAATTGAGTTATTTTGATAAACTGCTCTCATTTTAGGAAGTGATTTTTAGTTTGAAGTTCACTTATATTTTCTTGAAGTTTATACATGGAAATAAAGAATGTTTATTAAAATCGAAAGAAGAATATTTTCTTAATAAATGACCATTAAGCAATCACTGTTTCCTAGGATAATGTATTTTTTTTAAATCAACCTCATTGCTACGAATAAAATTATGACGAATTTTGCTAAGACGTAATTTTTTTCTCTTTATAATCCGGGAATATAATTTTTATGTAGAGAAAAATGACATCTATGCATTCAAAGATTGACATTAATCCCCAGGAATAAAGAAATAGAAATTAACTCAGTAACTTTTGCTCACGATCATTACTTATTTTAGGCTAATTAGACATAATTATTCTTATAAAAATTTAAGAGGTACATTTCTTTAAAACTACTTCTGAAACGCCATTGGATTGCGAATTAATTATCTGTTTGCAGTTTACATTCATGTTCTTTGATTTGATAGTCTGCTTTTCTAATTATCTAATTCTATTTAATTAGAAGACTTTTAACTCTATATTCGCCATTCCTTTGTCTCAGAAATCTCGAGACTTTATGGGTTTACATAATTACTCGCACTGGATTTAGAGTGACAGCCTAATACAATGACGCCTGAGAATTAGTTAAAAGACTTGAAACGTAGGAAAAAAAGAACTCACCGGACATATTTTGAAAGATGAATCATACACGTTGTTTTCCTTTCTCAAATAACTTTTGTTTTCATTCAGAATTGGCTCTTAAGCATCAAACTAACATTTAAAATCAGGATATGGCGTCTTGACACTTAAAAAGAAAGTTCTTTCTTTCCACTCCAAAAAATTATGTCAAGGCGATCAAGCACGTTAGAAAGAGTATGTTGACTACGCAAATTTTGCTGGATTGAGGATAATTTATTTTAAATATTTTGTACGGGAAAAAAAAAACAAAAACAATTGAATGGTAAATGTGTATGTAAATTTTACTGCGAACATGCAAATGAAACATCATTAAGCGATGTTTTCTGTTTTGTTGTAGTTAATTAAATGCTCAATTAGCAAGATTAACAAATTCTGCTTCGCAAGAGATCGTGATGGTTGTGAAACCACCGCACAGTTCATTGTTGCATCGTGATTAGCGATTTACGAAGGATAATTAGCTTTCTTCATTCCAAATAACGGAAAACGCATAACTATTGCGTTTTTACGGGGTTTTGCTTTTTGATGGCTATCATATTTCTTTAAAAAATACATTAAATAATAAAAGCATACATTTTGAGTAAAACTAATTACAAAAAGAAATCTCAAATGCTTTCATATTTTAGGTTTTCACTAAATTGCTGTATATTAAAAGCGTATCATAATCCATGAGTCTGCCGTACTTATCTTCCTTGATCCATAAAAAAACATCTTTGGAATTGAAATCTATCTGTACGCGTTAGAACCTTTTAATAAGTCGTCCGAATAGGACTGGACGCGAGACAAAAAATAGACCCGTCTCGTCTTGCAAAACTATGTCTCGTCCCTCAAAATTCCTGTATTGAAGTGATAAAAACGGCTGTTTCACCTCGCAGAAAAGCTTTAAATTTCTGTCTCGTCTCGCCTCGGATTCATCTCTAGTCACCCGCCCAAGGCATCTCCTCACCAGGTAGATAAACCCTCGTGCTTGTTTGACTTAAACACCTCACACAATGAAATCGCCTACTAAAACTGCTTTATAATTTTCGTCAGGCATATTCTAACTATACTTCAGCTTTATAAATAATGTTTGGAAAGTGCATCATAATTCACGAGAGAGCCGTGTTTGCTTCCTTGTTCCATAAAACACTTCTTCAGACTTGAAATCTACATTAAAATCTCCTGCCAAAACCCGGTTTACAATCTTTGTTAGGGATATTCCAACAGACTTCACCTTTATTTACACTAATATAGACACATTTTTATACACTAACAATATATTCCCATTCAGTAAATAGTGCGTTTGGCAATTTATCGCTATATGTAGAGAATATCGAAAAGCTGGGTTCAACTTTGGGGACTATTTTTTGGCGGCAAACTTGCCGACAATTCTTAAAAAATAGCCAAACCTAGCGACTTTTGGCATACTAGTACTCCGCTTCTGTTTGCCAGAAAACTGATTCGCCGTTTTGCCGTAGATTACTCGCGTAGACCATAATCCGGGTCTGAAATTGATATCACTCTAGGGCAAACAAATTAAAAAGAATATAATGATTTTATAACTAAAATGATAAAATATACTACATTACAGCATATTTGAGTACGATTAGTATTGTTTGTTAAATGTTTTTTTTTTTTTTTTTTATGGTAATGAGCTATGTCTTTGAAAATTTTATTGCATAAAAGTAGTGAAAATTTTGAACAGAAAAGTTCGGTACGCATAAACTATATTTTATGTGGTAATCACATTCAAAACTTATAAGAGGATGATTTTGAATAGGCATAGGGGAGAGTCGGTATGATTGGGACAATTTTCATATTTTTATTAATAACACCAGCTATATGTAATTTTGAAATTTGCAATATTGCTCATAAGTATACTTCAATAATCAGTTATATATAGGCATAATAACTTTTATAAAAAATTATCATTTTAAATAATAATTTTTTTTCATGCGTATTGTTCTATTTATCTCCCTTTACTAGGGATAATCAAGACATACACGGAAATATGCTGTAATTATTATTACATTTTTTTCATCAGCATTCATCCACATCCTTAGGGATGAATGGGACATGATTGAGGCTGAATGTGAAAAATATCAAATTTTGTTAAACTGGCTGGCTTGATGCTTTTGTTTGACAGCTGAATTGACTCAAACTGACATTGACTATTGACTGACCTATCGACGCAAATTAAGAATAACTGGTGTATCGATTCAAATTGATACCAACTGATGTAACGGTTCCAAAATAACATTAACTGATGTGATGACTCAGATTAAAAAAAAAAAAAAACAGAAGCCCTTTGACTCTGGTTCTTTGATTCCTCGATTCCAAGGCTTTAGTAACTTCATTATGATTCTTCCTGTTCCATTTGTCACTGGCTGCTTTTCACTCGTACTGTACCCGAAGTATCTTGTGCCATCCCTCATCAATGTGCGCATGTGTGTGATTTTTCACTGACCCTTCCTCATTTAAAATTTTGATTGCCGCCTCTCTTTGATAACCGTAGTGCCTATTTTGACTTCGCAAATTCTCTGATATTTTCAAAGTCTATTGCGATAGAAGTATTTTGTGGATTAGCTGACATTTTGAAAGTCTGGCCCAAAATACCTGCATGGCAATAAGACTTGGAAAATATTAGAAAATTGGCAAAATATAAAAGCAGGCACTATGATTATCGAAGAGAGGCAATCGAAATATTAATTGAGGAAGAACCGATGAATAACATCACGCATGTGCAAATTAACAAGGTGTGCCACAAGATGCTTCGAAACGAGCTGAGAGCAGCCAGTGCCAAAAAGAAAGCCATCTAGGGGGGCCAAAAGAGCTCGCAATGGTACGAGAAAATAGTGTTTTTAGATTTTATTATTGATTACGTGCGTTTACATGTTATTTTCATGACTGCCTATTGAAGAGTTCTAATCAACAGGTTTTAAAATAATTGCAAATATATGAGATTTTTTTTCTTAGTATTATTATTATTATTATATTTTTATGCAAAATTTTAAATTGGTAAACAATGGGGATGAATAGTACATGCCCCATTACAAATGTCCCATTCATCCCACATTCATGAAAACAAAAACGGCGTGTTATGTTTTTGCTGAGGGTGTAACTTCTGTGTTTGATTTTTTTTTTTTGTTGTTTATCATAACTTGTAAGAGTGAATAATATTTCAAGTGATTTTAGTTCAAGAATATGATTTTGTTTTTGAAGAAAATAGCTCTTCTCAAACTTTTTTATTTTCTTTCGGAAACTTCGAGAATTATCTTACACCGACATCTTTCCTGATGCTATGGGAAACTGCTTACCCAGAAATATAAGATATGTTATATGTTTTAGTTCCCCGAGCTTGGAAAACAAGATAAGAAGTATCCGGTGTACTAGTCTTATCTCACCGGGTGTTTTGATCTTAGTACGTGACTTTTGGCGTGCATGTTTGTTCCCCTTCACATATTTATATAGCAAGGGGCATCTAAAAGTTTTAAATATATGTGCACTCACTTATCTGTATTTTCCGTCTTGAAACTCAGTAACTTGAAACTTGAGAACTGTAAATATCAACGCGTTGTGTAGGAAATTTTTAAGTGAAGTAAACAATTTAATTTATGTAAGTTTTAAAAAATTCAAATATTTGCTATTGTTTATGTGAAGCTGATTTAAAAATTGTATTAATGCCTTTAAAACTATAATCATTAAAGAAAAGATACACTCTACTAGAGACCTGCATTCAAGGACTGAACTTTAAACTTCATTTAACGGTCGTTTAAACAACCTGAACTATCCCCGATTCTAAAATACTGCGTAGACTGTCGTTCTGTTTTTACCAACAGATATCATCTTACATTTACACATTTACTTAACTGGTAGTTGCATAAGCACCATCTCCAGCTAAATAGTGGGATTAGACAGACAGCAAAAAATGTACGACTTTCTCTTAATTAAAAATCAATAATAATAAAAATGAAGCAAGAGAGATAAGCTATGCCGAATGCGCATTAGTCACGAAACACTTTCCATCACAATCAAATTTAACGAATAGTTCACCTGTTTCCTGATTGCTCCCTTCCCTTTGTCGCAAGTACTGAAGGAAGAAATCCCCTTTCTGTGTCCGTCGTTACTTCCTAACACGGACCTCTGAATATCATGCTATGGCCCAATCATTTTTCAAGTGCAACACTGGGTCACAGATAGCTATTCAAAGACCCATGCCGGAAGTCATGACCTGCACACAGAGGGAACATCTGATGCCACATTTTTCCTTCAAAGAGAAGAGAGCTGGTTAACCCTTTAACGCGCAGTGTTCCCGCTCTGGGAACACAAAACTCTGACGTTTTGACTGTTGCCAGTCACGAAGAACAGAATTGATTTCTATTAAAATAGTTGCGGGTGACATAGCTCCACGAGAATCCTTTACTTTTTAGCACGTCATTTCCCGTAAAAAAAAAATTGTCACGGTTATTTTTAACAGCACTGACATCTGCTGAAAAATGGAAGAATGCGGATAGATTGCCCAATGCTGAAAAAAGGGCAGTCGTTGCCATCGCTCGACTCAACTACCAGCAAGATGACGGACGATCGAAACGTTCATCGCGTGCCACAGATCTAGAGACCCTTTTTGACGCAGCTGGCTGTGCCGCACAGCCAGCTGTCGTCATAAAAGGATCTCTAGAGATGTGGCACGCGATGAACGTTTCGATCGTCCGCCATTTTGCTGGCAGTTGAGTCGAGCGATGGCAACGTCTGCCCTTTTTTCAGCATTGGGAAAGGATTGCGCCTCAAAGGGTTAACGCGCGACGTCCTCGCTGTGAGGACATAACTCTGACATTTTGGATGTTTTGATTTACGGAGAATATATTTGATTTCCATTAAATACCCAAGAAGGACATCAAGATAGGCCGCCCAATGTCGAAAAAGTGTAGCCGTTGCCATCACACGATTTAACTACCAGCAAGACGGTGGCCGATCGAATCGCCCAGTGTGGGCCACAGAGCTAAAGAACATTTTTGACACAGCCGGCTGTGCGGCGCCGCACAATTCTTTAGCTCTGTGTCACGCACTGGGCAACTCGATCGACCTACATCTTGGTGGTAGTTAAATCGTGAGATGGCAGCGGCTGCACTTTTTCGGGATGGGAGCATCTGCACTTCAAATTGTTAACCATATAAGGTACCGAGGCTATTCTTTTTAATTCTTGCCTATATACTCAGTCCCCGGATTTCAATATGCATTCCTCTTCATTTTAGACATTTTGTTAAAACTATCGAATAGTATCTTTTCCAACGAATGCAGTGGCTGATCCAACCTGAGCGCTCTTAAACCTAACATCGAACCCACTTTTAACCTGCTCGCTCTCATCATTTAAGAAGATGCAACGTAGAAAGCTTTCTATTTTAAACGGATGTTGTTTTCTAGAGTGGTTCGTTGAACGCTCCACCAGAACACGGCGATTGCTCAAGCCCAACCCTGGGCCCCAGCGGATCATTCAAAGAACCATTCCGGGAAGCAAGCAACCTCGGTCAAAGAAAGCGAGTCTCCTCCGTTGCATCTTAACGAGCTAAAAATAGGTAAATGAAAAGCCTAAAAACAAAAGGAAAAAAAAGAAGATTCACCTATGTTTGATAATATGCAACGTCATAGTCCCCTCCCTTCCTTGAAACTTTTCTGAATCCTCTCAAATACATTGACCTACTCGCGATTCCTTGATTGAAAATACCGCAATATCTTTTATCAACGTATAACAACGGAATAGTCGGTGCTATTGAGTGAATAAATATAGACGAAGTAAAGTGAACGAGAAAAACAGTAACACCGAAGGTTATTGCGAAGAGTAAATCAAAGGTATATTTTTTTTCCTCGCCACAAGAGTAGCATTGCAACAAAGCTTGTTTTACAGGAAAGCAACGTCTTTCTCGGCAGGTTACAAAAACCTATTTCCACGATGAAATGATTTTGCTAGACAATTTGGATAGATATTACACTTCTAAATTAAACTGTACATGTATATGAAAGTCAATTCTATGTATAGTTTTAATAATTGGGCTTTATTTGTTCACTGATATTAACATTTAAGTAAAAAATTATATTTGAACGTAATTTGCAAGTATTCGCTATTTCAAAATTATAAAGATGGAAGGTATTTTTACAAAACACAGTCGCAACAATTAAAAATGTGTTAAAATTAAACAAGCGCTCAAAAAGAATGTCATTACTTAAATGGAATTTTGGAATAGTGAAAAATGAAATACGTTGTAAAGAAGTCTCCTTACAAATACAGCCATGTAAGCTTAAAGGTGAGCTTTAATATAAAATTTTGACACGTGTATAAATAAGGTATGGGCAAACTTTATAAAATTGCGGGTCAAGCTTTATGATTTTAGGGAAGTCGCGGGCCGTATAATTGGGATTTGTATTGGATTTTGATTGGTTTATAAGGGGTTTTGATATGTTCCGCAGGTCGGATTAAAAGCCGAGGAGAACCACTTTCGGCCAGCGGGCCGGAGGTGCCCATATATGGTATAAAGTATGATCTTTAAATATAAAAACAATTATTTATAAAAAATAAGAAAATATTGAATATTTAGATGACAGGGAGAAAATGCCTAGAGTGAATCGGAGTGCTAAATTAATTAGTTTGGAATCATAATGATGAATTTTTAAAACACAATTTTAACGATACAAATTTAGTTAAATATTAAATCTTATTTAAAACACTTTTTAAGACCGTTTTTATTTTGGTTTGTTTTTATGACATAACAAATGTTTCACAGATAAAAAATTTACATTTTGCAAATGTAATACAATTTTCTATAAGCAATAATTTTTATTATACAAATGAGCAAACTTTAATTATTGAATAATTTTAACGTATATCAACGTATTTATATTTTAAATGGAAACCGTAAAGCAGGTACAGTTTGATTAAGAACATCAACTTTGAGAAAATTATTTTTACAATTATTTAAATCGCGACGTTCAGATATTTACGATTAAAAAAAATTTTTTTTTTTGGTATATCAGTTTCATAAATTTCTTCAAACTAAAGTGATAATTCAGTAAATAAATTTAGCAAATAAACTTTAAAAATGATTACTAATTTTAAGGGGAAAAATAATCATACATTTAGTAGATTAAGAATAATGAACTTTCCAGGACTTGACTATTTATGATTGTTAATCGAAAATGATATATTTTAGCGGGTTAAAATACTGAATTAGTTTAGTCGTACATCATGTGCAATTCTTCTTTAGAGAAAAGCATTCCCAATACCTTTAATAAAATGTATTTAAACTAATGTCTCGCAGAGCAGAAGATTTCAGAAACCTTTTTCATAAATTTTTAAGATGAGAAAAATCCTCAATTTCGCTGGTCTGAGTTTGAGTGGTATTTTACATATACGTACAAAAGGATCACATAAAAACCAATTTGAGGGTGTTGAACCTTAACCAATCGGACTTACTTGTTGGTTCGAAGAGACTTCAAAGAGCTGTGAGAGAAGAGTTACTACTGCAGACCACGATCCCAAGCAGATCTGTCTAGTGGACTGCTGACTGATTCCTCCTGTTACCCTCCTTGCTTTATAAGGGTTCCAGTTGGCTGAAGAACCAGTCCGTGTCCAATACCTCGAAGCCCGGTAAGAAACACTCCCACTCCCCCCCCCCCCTTCCCTTTCTTCCCCTCAAGGTTGTCGATCACTTCACTTTCACTTCCCCGGCAACCCAGAGAACTTGATTCTGGGATTGTTTTTCGCTTCTCTGGTGCCTTCGTCGAAATCTTGGGTAGTTCAGTTCAGTTCAGTTCAGCGCCTTTCGGACGCAAAATACTCGGGAGTAGCACGTGCAGTCTGATGACCTGTGTTCCAACACTGAACAATGTAGCTAATAAATTTAATGTAACCGCGAACGCACACGAATAACCTGGCAGAGGAAGTACTGGGACATCGAACAAGCTTTATTGTTGAGAATTGGCGATAAAAATAGTTTTAGAATCTCAATATTAAAAGATAAATGAATCAATAAATAAAAGATAAATTATATCTGGATTAAAAGCCACTTTTCATCACAATCTTATTTTCTTCAGCTTACAGCACTGTTGAACGAATGGTTAATGTGTTCGATCCAGGGGCGTAGCCAGAAATTTTTCATGGGGGGGGTTACGACTACTACAACTCATATATATGTATACTTGTGTGTGATAATGTAGTGAAGAATATACATTTTGTATGGCAAAAATTTCTCATGGGGGGGGTTATGACCCCCCTAACCCCCCCTTGGCTACGTCCCTGGTTCGATCCTATTGTTGTGAAGACGCGACGGCAGCTATTCTCCTTTTGCGCTCATCATTGCTTCCTTTCAAACGCTCTTCGAATGCGTTGCTGTAACTCAGTGTTTTACGCTCTAAGACAATGAGAGCGAACGATTTGGGACGATAGTGGCAATCAGGTTTAAGCAAATAAGGCATTAAATTATTTATTTTAAATACTGCACGTACACTTTAAAATTAATATGTGCTGTTCTGGTGTTATATTTATTGTTTCCGTGTGTTTGGGAAAGCCTGCACCACTGGAATCTGCCTACCGGGGGGGGAGGTGCCTTGGTCGGTGGACTTTTTAAGGGATTTTAATACGTATCCACGTTACATCTGGAGAAAACCGACCAAAACTCCAGATCGTTAGATCGACGGCCTCTCGGTCGGTCCCGAACGCAGTCCCTTTATACTTCAGCCGTCTACCATGCTCAGTGGCTTATCCACTTGGATTGTGGTGTTATAAAAGAATACTTTATCGGCGTAACATTGATGGTTCTGTTAGAGGAACAAACAAATTAACCTTGGCTTATTTAGCTCCCAAAAGAAGTGACTGAAAAACGTACGTAAGCGTCTTATGATCTTTAAAGTGTTTGCAATCCAGGATTAGCAGGCAGCAGCATTCAAAGGTCTATGCAGGTGGAAAAAATAGTCGCAGAAGGAGAATCACTGCCGTCATGTCTTGCAAGGGTGACTGCTTGTTAAGCAGTAGAACATGCGGATATAAGATTGTGTTCGAAAGTTCTTTGTAATAGATGTGTTTGGCGTTATTAATATTAGAGTGGTAATTTCAAACCTGTAACGAAAATGTGCTGAGAATTTCCGGAAAACGTAATTCTCATTTTAAAAAGATATTCATGCATCATGGTTAACATATTTGGTGATTTTTCGGCTGTGTTAACAAAGTGCAGCTTTTGGGGAAAAAGAAATAATCATAAAATTCCCTCTTTTTGGTTGAATCAAAATATCGTTTGCATGTGGAAAAATAGTGGCAGCAAATTGCTGTAAACAAATGAACATGGATTATGATTTGCTATCCATGATAATGATACCAGAAAAAAAAACGACAAATGAATTATGATGTACTTTCCAACAGAATGGATCAAGAAAAACTACAGGGTCAACGCATAGACTATAATGTACTTTCCAACAAAATTTCATCAGAAAAATAAATAAGATCGATACATGGATTACGAGACTGACTTTTAATACACAACCCTATAGTGCAAATTTAAAGTGATGAAGTTCTTTGAGACATATTTTGTTTTTCTTTTGTATTTTGTTTTCTTCCACAAGATTCGTCGATTTGTTCCAGCCAATGCAATCATAGTTACCTTTTATTTCTTCAATAGATAATATGTTTTGCCTTCCATCCCCTCGACCAGGCACTTTTACTGTTATAGGAGCTATTTCTCTTTAAACCCCTCTTTCAGAAGGGTACATATTAAATAGGAAGGCCACAGAAAAAAAAAGTGCTTGTATTCGTTATAGTTCGTAACCGCAAATGTAAATTTATTGGAACTCTTGTTGCGTAGCGGAAATGTAAGAAATACTTTTGTATAGATGGAGAAGCTTAAAAGAGGAAACTTCTTTGTTATATCTTTTTTCTAGGTATGGGAGCAAGATAAAATTTCAAACTGTGTACGAGCTTTATAGAATTTGAGAAAAATCTTGTGATTTTTGCAAAGTGAAAGGAAGAAAACGTGAAAGAGACAACATAAAATCTCACATAATCAGTGCTACGAGAATATACATTTGGAAGGATGTGTTGATATACAGCAGGGTGACTACCTCATAAAAAAAATTATGCTGTCTTTCATAGTGTATATTTTGATTGCAAAGATTTTTTCTTATTTGTTTTATTATCAAATTACAAATAAGTGGATTATAATCCTAATGCTATAAATGTTAATGGTTGTATTCAAGTTTATTACTCTTTCACGCTGAAATGATTTGACGGATTTGAATGAAATTTGGAATAAAGACAATTCAAGTCCAGGATTAGCATATAGGCTACTTTTTATCCCGCGAATATATATATATATATATATATCTTATCTATATAAAAAAGAATAGAATTGAGTTTTTATTTTACAGAGAAGTCGACAAATGACGCAAACTTATAGAATATACAGATTTTAATAAATAAATTCATTTTATCGTCTGCTATGCCTGGATAAAGAATACACCTGAATAAGTTTTTCTTTTTGACGTGAATTTATAAACGGACTTCAGGCCAAGCACACAAATCCAGAATACATGTTACAAAAACAAACAAATAAAAAATAAATTTTGGAAACTTTCATTCAGTTCGAATTGCGCATTTATCTGCTCATCTTTTTATCATTCTATTTCTATTGTATTACATTCAGGAAAAAGGATGTTAGAAATATCAATTTTAATTTTGTTTAATCACACTCATGAATAATGATACACTTTCCAACTTCATGGAATAAGGAAAGAAAATAGGGAAGAGGCATGGATTGTGATACGCTTTTAATATATAGCACTTTAATGCGCAGTTGAAATCTGAATGTGTGTCAGATTTTCTTACTTTTTTTTCCCGTTTTTTGATAACGGCCAATATATCCAGAAGCTCTTCAAAATTAATATAGGACAAAAATAATTCGTACCCTTTTGTAAGTTTTTATCATTAAACCATCTTATTTTGGTAACCAGGGATGACCCGACACGGTAAGCTAGGTAAGCATCGCATCGGGTCGCCGGCTTCGAAGGGGCGTCATTTCGAACTCAAAAACTAAGTAGAGCATAAAAGCGAGCGCCTTTTTAAAATTAGTAGGGGGCGCCACTTACCCTAGGGCCGCCCCTGTTTGTAACCATCCTAATTTTAAATTCCATTCAGAATCTGAGAGATTTCAGTGCAAGGAAGGCGGTGAGAAACAGGATTCTCTCCGAGCAAGATTTATTAAGATGGCGAACCAACAGGTTGCCGGTGGCGGCTAGTATTTTTAATAAAATTAATCTTTAAATATAGACTGCTTTCGTCATGTACTTCAAAATTTAAAACTTTTAACAATAACTAGAAAAAATTATTAAAAGATCGTATTTTGAAAGATATATATATCTTCTCTTCTTTGCGCCACTTTCTGGTAATTAATGACAAATAATGTAAATAGTGGGAAAATGTATATTCTAAGGTATTCCAAAAGCATTATTTTCTGTAGGTGTATAGGTGTTTGTATACTAGCTTACAAAGTGTATCATTCGGGAAAAAAATGAACCATTGAGAGATGGGAGAAAAAATGACTTTTCTTATACTGAATTGAAAAAGTTTTTTCTCTGTGAAACTAAATTTTTGATACAATTACTGTTTCTTTTGCCAGTCCTCCGAAAAGTCAAAATTTATCATAAAAAAGAATATGTATACATAAACATCCCATAAATAGCGTCTTGCATACTTAAACTACACTACAATTAATTAATTTTTGTAAACTTCATTCGCGTAAACATTCATAACGCGTATCTTAATGCACACAAAAGTCTTAGATACAAACAATTTACAGTCTTAAAGCACAAAAGCTATCACGAGTCATATTATACAAAGAAATGCAGAGCTTGTGTTTTATAGGAATTTCAGAGAGATTTTGTGAATGATATCAATTAATTTTTTAAAATATATTGTCAATATATATTTTAAATAAAACAGCGTCAATATATTGTAGCAGAGAATGTTTTAAAAGATTAAAAAAAATAGATATACTATGAATAAAAATGTAAAGTAATCTATAGCTGTTAGGGAGAATTTCAGAAAGGCAGTATATAATTTATGGAAGTAAATTTCGGAAGAGTTTTCTATAGCTTTTAAATATAAAGAGGGAAGGGTGGACTTCAACGGGATTTTCCAAACGTAATCTTTGTAACATATACGTGGCCCTAAAATTTTTTAAGTATTTCTCATTAGTTCCAACATCTTGCCGAGGACGTTTTCTAGTTTGCCATTAAAATTACTAGCTTCAACAAATAAACAGATTTGAGAAGGAAAAACTGCATTACAAACTAAAGTACAAACAAAACTTTTTAAATCTCTTTTCTCCTAATAATATATTTGAATTAGTAATTGTTTCATGAAAAATAATTCTCCGAAGGGAAAAAAAATGAAATTCTTACAAAACCACATTCTTCTCGTGGTAAACTAAAGTGTACAAAAACGCAATTATATTCTGGAAGGAATAATAAATGATATATTATTTTATGTGTAAAGGCTGTAACTTCTTAGTTTTACTTCACTAGAGGAAAATATAATTATATAATTATATTTGCAAATTATATTTGTATAATTAAAGAAAACAGTCTTGGTATTTACTAAGTTTGAAAATTTTATGAGGATTCACTAAAATCTTTATTATTACGGTTTTCTCAAAACATTACTGAATGACTTCAGAAAAGCGAGAGCTATATTTATAAAAGTGGGTTCTAGGTATAGTAAAGTAGCCATGTGCTACACAATGAAATCGTTTACAGCGCCATCTGATTATTAAATTCGGAGTTAGCGTACTTATCTCAAAAATAGTAAGAGATATGAGAAAAAAGTCGTTCAGCAAAAGTTTTTCAGCATCATTAATTTAATAAGAAAAACACCTTGTGCACATTAACGCGTATCTTAATGCACACAATAATGCTACAAATGAAAGGCATATTTGCTTGGTGGCGTTTTCCTAAACTCTACTTGCCTGACATTAGGCTTATTCATCCTTCATGTGTTTTCCGTCAGCAACAATACACATCTGAAGTTTGGCCTGCAATTCGTGCAGCACACTAAATTGATAATTCTGAACAACTTTGTATAACTGACTTTTTTTTTTATCGTATGTTGTATCCATTTTGAGATAAGAAAGCTAACTCCGAATTTAACCGGCAGTTGGCGCTGTAATCGATTTCACTGTGTGGAGCATAGCTACTTTACTGTGCCTGGACCCTACTTTTATAAATGTAACTCTCGCCGTTCAGAAGTTAATGGAATTATCAAAGACTAGCGTACACACTGTATTAATAAACTGCAATTAAATAAGTTACTGAAATGACATTTTAAAGTTTATCTAGTACTTCAGAAAAAAGTACGAAAGAAAAATTTAATTATTTAATAAAACAATAGCGCTCCTTTTGCTAAAAAGCAGCAGTTCTTTTTTTTTAATCAAAAACTTCCCAGAAAAATAATTTTTATAGTTAAGATAGAGTATTTCTTCATTTGTTTCAAAATGACGGTTGTAAAATATTTTGTAATTCCCCTAAAGGGTCTCTTGATCAAAGAAAAATCTTTATTTTCCAGGTACATTCTCCATTATTTTTTAACCGTATTCTATCTACATTCCAATGCTGTGCTAAATTTTTAATTTTATAAATATTTTAGCTAAGAGTATGGCAGTGCCGTGCATATAATTTCCATACTACCTTATATATAGTACTTCAGATCTTAATATAAAAATCATGACATAGTTTTTCATCAAATGCCGATTACAGATCTGATGAGAGTCCGTTTTACCAGGCAATTTTACAAAAAATGCATTATGCCAAGGTGACCTCCAATCGAGTTCCAACATATCAAACAGTTTGTTCCCGTTGTGAGATGGAAACTTCACGCGTTTATTTTCTACAGTCTTGTACCCAAACTGCTTTCAATATTTGAAATTTCGTATGAAAGCTCCTAATGTGAATATAATCGAAAAGATCAAAGTGATAAAATCGTGTTGAATAATAATCATTTAAAAAATAATCTTAACAAAAATAGTAGACACTTTGTTCCTGGAATTGGTGGAAGCTTGGTGGTATCGAACGCAAGCATATCCTGAGCTTGGTGGTATCAAACGCAGCATGTGAACAATTGAAAATATATAATTCTTAGTGTTCTTTAACTTAGGCCAATTGAGTTATCTTCAAATCAAGCAAACTATTAATTATTATAATTAATTTTCAATTTGTTTTTCATGAAGATAGAGGCAAGTTTAAAAGATACATTTTATTGTGATAATTTTTATATGATTTATCAGTTCATTGGCGTATATTGAATGCTTTCATATGAACTAATACAGAAAAGTGTTCGTAGAAATACTGAAAAATCTTTCGGCAATCTTTAAACAATCCATGACTCTTTTAAGAGTGTGGTAAGGCGGAGGTCAAAACATGTTTCAAAGCTTTGAATTTTGTTAATATATATTCTTGTTTATTTTTATTTTTATTTTTTATTCTTCTAATGACGGGGACTTGCCGTTCATAGGCATTGGCCACTACCAAGGGCCGGAATTACTGATCCCTTTAGAGTAGAGGCATCTTATAGGTGGACCAGCGTTGCCTCCTGTGAAGTGACGGACGAAATGACACCCTTTCATCCGTCGGAGTTCTACTTGCCGGGAATAGAACCCGGTAAGTAGAACTCCAATTCGTGATAACACTTCTACAGAGTAACAGAGAGCAATCCATGCTGGCTGCAGTGTCCTCCATCCTACGACATAGTTACTGCTTGCCCAAAGATGAAAGATCGGCTAAAAAAAGGATGCTGCGATATGTTTCACAGGAAAGATGGGTTCAGATATGCAAGGCTCTTAAAATTCTAAACGGTAGTAGTGTTTTTTGAGTCATTTGGACTTTTATTTCTGATTTACAAAATACTTCCGTATAGCCAGTTGGCCAAAATCTAGCCGAAAAGTGGCTAAATTGGCATACGTGTCCGCATATTCTAGAGAGAGAATTTCTTACTCATCTGAACCCATCTCCCCGTTGAGACAAATCGCAGCATCCATTTTTTTTGGCTGCGCGCCAAAGCCGACCTTTTATCTTTGGGCGAGCAGTACGCTGATCCCTGACTCACTCACTCTCTAACAATTCCAGTCCGACCACTTCAAAACAAAACTTTTGCCGTTAGTAATCCAAACAGATTATAAAGTTATGGTCTAAAACTATAATAAAATTCACAACGTTTGTACCATCCACTCTTATCCACTTAAATTTATTCATAATCATGTATAAAAATATAGAAAACAATCTGCGCAACTTTAAAAAACTGAAAATCCACCCGTTCCCTTATTTTAAAGTGATTTTTCGCACTTTACAGCTCTATTTTATTTCCGAGAGTCAAAAAAGCGAATCATTTGCGTGACAAAATTACGTTTTTCAAGTGAAAAGGACGTCACACAATTGGGAGTCCGATTCGTTTAAAATAGTTTTTCCAGGTAACATAGTTTAATTTTTGGTTCATTAAAATAATCGTCTGCTGGAGCATTAAGAAACTGAATACACAAAACTAAATCGTTCGAATGCGAAAAGTTTCTGCGCATTTCCAGAGGAGCATGAAATTCGTTTTGGTTATGTAATAACAATTGAATATGAAGTTATTTATTTTAGTGGACGAAAATTAAATATATTGAGTGTAGACATATTTTCGTGAAATGTTCTTTCTAGCGCCCGTTGTAATTGCCTCTACAACGGGCTTTTTCTTCGAGTGTTCAAATGATACCTCTGAGGGTGTCGATTTCAGGTAGTGGTCGGTCCCTCATCTGGATCGGTTCAAAATTAGGGACCAACAAGCAGAAGTCCATTCCCCTCGGGGGCAATGGCACCTATTTCCATGAATGCAATCGTCTACCTATGGACACGAGAACAACAAAAACAACAGAAAGCAATTTTTGGAAAAAAAAAACACTATTAACAACCATCCAGGCAGATAATAAAGAAAACTTTTTGTTAAGATAATCTCTTATTAACTGTTCACTCACACATTGTTTTGAAATTTCCACAAAGAATTCTGCTTATGACATACCTACAATAAATACTTTTTCGTTCCATTTAATCCATTCAAGTCTAGCTCTGTTTTGTTGAGTATAATATGTGATACTTTAACATTAAAAAAAGAAAAAAAATCTTTAGAAATTTTGCACTGGATTTTTTGTTTTAAAATTGTAACATAAAAATGTTGAGAGAACTTAAGTGATTAGAATTGGAGGCAAACGTACAAGAGAGTATCTGCCTAAAGGGGGTGTCTTGGGCGGAGGACTTTTAAAGGGGTTTTAACGCGTATTCAAGTTACATCTGGAGAAAACCGCCCATACGTTAGACCAGAATTCTAGTCCTTCACACATCTGAATCTGCTACTTTCAGTGTCTTATCCACTTGAAAATGGCAGGACCGCTGAACTTAATTGAATTACAGGTTTCAAATGGTAGTTTTCCTTATGATCTTATTATGCTAACCACTGTTAATCAGATCAGAGACTATATAAAATTTTGTTTCAGTTAGAGCTATATAGCAAAAATGGCCGCACACAACAGAAATTTGGTTTATCTCTAGAAAAACGAGAAAATCTTCAACAATCAAACGCATCAAAGTGTTTCTCCCTCAGTTTTTAGAAACGTGTTCTTATCGAACTTAGTACGATCAGATTAATTGTTTCAAAGTAAGATTCCTTAGCTAACTGGGTATGCATTTTAATTTTCTTCATTAGTTGATAAGCTACCTGCCTAAGGCAAAAGGACGATAATCCACATATCAATGCCTTCAGAGTAGTGATTTTCTAGAAACTCTACAAAAATTTATTGTTTTATCAACACGTGTTTTCTTTGAACTGTTTAATGTCTACAAGCTGATTTTATGAACGAAAGATTTATCTCAAAGTGTGGTCTAGCGTGAAGCTTTCTGAGCATCGCAAAAAATGGAAGAGAGAGTAAACAATGATAGATGTTATTTTCATGCCTTCTTGAGCAACCACAGAGCATTTTCAATTTGCTTCTTCCCTTAAATCTCCTTTCTGCTTTTACTCAACTATTGCACAACCATTCTTGTTTTCGAGCCAACTTTACTTGAGCATTTCCTTGCGTTGTAAATGAGACTCTCATGCTACAGTTTTGTTGTTTTTCGGAATATACATTGTCAAATCTGTTTCCAAATAAGTTTCTTCTGCTCTCTTAAACTTTTAACGCGCAGTGTTCCCGCTCTGGGAACACCGAACTCTGACGTTTTGACTGTTGCCAGTTACGAAGAATATATTTGATTTCTATAAAAATAGTTGCGGGTGACATAGCTCCACGAGAATCCTTTACCGTCATTTCCCGTAAAAAAATGGTCACGATTATTTTTAACAGCACTGTCATCTGCTGAAAAATGGAAGAATGCGGATAGATTGCCCAATGCTGAAAAAAGGGCAGTCGTTGCCATCGCTCGACTTAACTACCAGAAAGATGACGGACGATCGAAACGTTCATCGTGTGCCACAGATCTAGAGACCCTTTCTTGTCGCCAAAAAAGGGTCTCTAGATCTGTGGCACGCGATGAACGTTTCGATCGTCCGTCATCTTGCTGGTAGTTAAGTCGAGCAATGGCAACGACTGCCCTTTTTTCAGCATTGGGAAAGGGTTGCGCCTCAAAGGGTTAAAATACTGTGCAATCTCGATAATCCGACAAATATGGGACCAGGCAATCTCCGAATTGTCGAAAACTTCTTTGTTATCAAGCTCTCTTGTTTTTGACACGTTGGCAGTGTAGTGCACTAGATAAAAATACACTATAAAATACATTAGGTAAACTAGAAAACAATGACGAAAGTAGGAGGGAAGCACAAGAGTGGGCATGCTTGCTCACATCAGCGGTGGTCGGTGCATCGGAAAATAATATGACACGTTTTTCCCAAGAGTGTTGAATTATTGAACGTGCTGGACTAACGAACCGCCGGATTTTCAAGAGTGTACTGTAATTACAAAAATGTTCTGACCAAATATTAAAAGCTCTATTAAAAAAAAAAAACTTTAATAGCTTTTTCTCTTGACTGTGAAAGTTGAAGAAGTTTCTGTCAGGAATATCTGCTGTATTCAGTAAAGGTATTGTTTAAAGTAGGGAGTTTTAAAAGTATATCTGTTTTCATGAATTTATCACTTTTTGCACACGGAGTTTACTACTCAGTTTCAATAAAGTTTTAATTGGTATGAAAATAGAAGATCATGTGGAAGAGCAGTTTTAAAAAATCCGCTTATTTATTAGTCTCTTTTTTTTCGCAACGCTATTTTAAGCAATTTAAATATGTAATGCAGAAAACAAACGCCAGAGTTTAAATCTCTAAAAATTTATGAGAGAAAAATTGTCCAATCTTATTAGCAGACGATTGCCTAAGAGATTAAAGAGCCGGTGGGGGTAGCTCTGTCTGTTACTTAGCTCTCCTATAATGACGTAATGCAATCGACACTCGCTTCAGTTCTGCAAGACTGAAATATCTATTTTAATCATGATTTTAATCGCCTGAGGGCTATAGACAGCTACCTAGTCTGCTCATGAAACATCTTTAGAAGATGGATTGGTCTTATAAAATCTGGGTTTGATGTCTGAATAAGTTGGATTGGTCTTTTCATTATGAAGATACAAAAATTCTGCCTAGCCCGAGAGCAAATAACTGCTTCATTGAATTATTTGTAGCTGTGACCTCTTGGGCTTTTTTCGACTGTTCATCTTCATTTTATCTTTTGATTTATAATTATCATCCTTTGATTTTTAGAATTTGTTTTTCGATTTCAATAATATAATACTTTCCTCAATGTAAACTCATTTCTTTCTGCTTATTCAGTACAGCTTAAAATTTTCATCTCACCTGATTTTTCATCCAATCAGTATCTTTTAATGAAAATTTCTTTTCCTATTCCGGTTTTGGCTAATTTTAAATTTTATTTTTCATATCAGAACACATGCCCGAAAGTCACGCGAATTTTGTTAAAATGAACTACTAATTTATTCATAAATTAGTTTCTGCTGACTTTCAGTGAGAAGAACTGTATAAACTCTAACCTAGCATGCAATTTGTTGCTATAAGAAATTTATGCGTAATCATAATATTGTTTTCATATCCTTTTAAGTACATCGAGCCGAAAATGTTTTTATCTGGGTATAAAAGCCCTATTCTCTACGTAGACAAATTAACACTTAATTAAATTTGTCCTCTAAAACTTAATTAAAATGCAATCATATGACACCAGTAATTTAATTAAGCAATTTTCTAACGACAAAAAAAAATTTCAATAGGTGAGTCTTCCACCCAAACCGCATTTCTATTTGACCGTAGTGTTTATGCAATTAAAATTAGTTTAAAAATCCATTTGTATTTTAAAATTGGTCATACATAATACCTATGTAGTTTGTGATTATAGTAATCTTAAATTGCAAATTACTGCAATTAACCAAGAGCACTTTATTTACTTCTTCCGTCTATCCTTGAAAGTTCAGCGATTCAGAGGGAAGTTCCTATTTACCCTTTCGCAGAATTATTTTTGGAATGCTGGAAATAACCTTCACGCTGAACTGACTTTATCTCGATTATTCTCACTAATTCTCTCCTTTTTCTAATTTCTAAAAAATATATACTTTTATAATTTTATTCTTACGATGAAGTTCAATAACTGTCGACTTTTGGAACTATTTTTTTTTTTTTCATAATTGATATTCGTATTAAGGGCTTCACTGATAACTGTTTTATTGAATTATTTGTTCCTGTGACCTTTTGGACTTCTCTTTCGACTTTTCATCATCATTTTATCTTGATAACTTTTGGTGTGGTGAATTTTTGTTTTTTGTTGTTACCGCCATTCATATTTGGTTTTGGAGATGATAGATACAGTAGACACCGGTTATAACATACTCTCACGGGACCTAAAAAAGTAGTACGTTATAGCCGAAGTACGTTATAAGCAGTACCGCCGGTATAAGATTCAATATTACACAAAAAAAGAAAGTGGGCTCATAATTTCATTGTAATATGTGTTTTAAACAGTTCTGATTTTTTAAAATTTAAATTAAACAGAGAAAATTCTTTATTACTTACAATTGAGATAAATAATTTGTAATTTTCTTTTGTTTTAAATGGGCAGATGCTACTTTAAAAATACCGTTTTGGATATCCATAATAGACTTTTGTAGAGTCTCTGCATCATCAATGCGACATTCAAAAAATCGTGATAATGTTTTTGCAGCATTAATGCGTCGGGTATGCTTGGTATAGTCTCCTCTGTTTCTTCTTCACTATCATCAGAATCATTATAGATAGGGCTTTTCAGGAGGCATTTACATGGATGAATGACAAATAAAAAGCATGGTCTTGTTCTTAACCCCACCTAGCAGGCGAAAAAGATAAAAGATCGCTCCTTTCATTCATACACAATTCATCTGTCTTGAGAATCTGAAAACTGACAACGAGTGTTTTGGAAGGTACTGAAATTTACGAGAAAAAGGAAATAAAATTCTTAAGAAAAGCAAAATTTTACTTTTGGCTTTACTATAAAAAGTACGTTATAGCCGAAGTACGTACTTTTGTTAAGTACGTTTTAACCGAAGTTAAATAACATTATAAATATAGGACTTCAATCGGAACATGGCTTCTAGATGCGTTATAATCGATAGTACGTTATATCCCAGGTCCGTTATAACCGGTGCGCACTGTATAACACAAAGCCAACAAACAGTAATGATATTAAGATGAATGAAATAATGGATTAATGACGTAATGACGTAATCAGTTTCCTTTCAAATACCATAACAATAAATTGAATAATAAATACATATTTAAAAAATTGTTATAGAAAATTTTTATACTAAGTTTTAGGCAGTTTTTAGCAAATCTTTTTAAACTATTTTTCGGTAAGACATCAATATTACTGACTGCACTTAATGTTTAATTATTTATCAATATTACCTGACAAAAGGGCGTATCGATACAGTATGTTTTAAATATCTCAACATTAAACATTCCTCTGTTATCCATCTTCACTAAATATAGTCGAACTCGTTTATAACGAGCCCTGATTAAACAAGAATCCAGATTTAACGACGAAATCTGAAGTGATGAATTAATACTATGTTAAGTCTATGGAAGTTCAACTCGCTGTTAAGGAGTAAATCCCGGTTATAGCTAGCAATATTTTTGTAATTATAGTATTTATATTGACCCCGATTCAGTTAATCTATTCTTGGAAAAAATCCTTTAGTTGAAAGCGAAAAAAATAAAGAATTTCAACCTTAATTGCTCCTAACATTCTCAATGGCAGGAAAGCTTCGAACTGGTTTCGAAGCCAAGGGTGCAAATGGCGATATTTTGCTGCCACGAGTCTCTTTCAAAGAACATTAAAAAAGAAAAAGACAATTCAGAGCAAATTAACCAACTTCTTTTGCACTGTGGAGAAAAAAAAATGATCCAAGCAAGTAACATAGTAAGCATGTGTGTATGAATTATTACGATTTTTTCACGAAACAGTTTTTAGCGAGAACTCGGTTATAACGAGGAAATATTACTCTGTGGGTCGTTATAAGAGAGTTCGAGTGTATGAAGGTGTTGTGAGAATGGTTATTTGATTGCTGACACGATCAAAATGAAGTGAGAAGAAACCCGCGCAGTGTTCCAAACTCTGACGTTTTGGACTGTTGCCAGTCACGAAGAATAGATTTGATTTCTATAAAAATAGTTGCGGGTGACATAGCTCCATGAGAATCCTTTACTTTTTAGCACGTCATTTCCCGTAAAAAAAATTGTCACGATTCTTTTTAACAGCACTGACATCTGCTGAAAAATGGAAGAATGCGAGAACAGCTGGATAGATGGCCCAATGCTGAAAAAAGGACAGCCGTTGCCATCGTTCGACCAGCAAGATGGCGGGCAATCGAAACGTTCATCCGCCATCTTGCTGGTAGTTAAGTCGAACGATGGCAACGGCTGCCCTTTTTTCAGCATTGGGAATGGGTTGCGCCTCAAAGGGTTAATAGAATTCTGTGGTTAATACTCCTGTGCCGGGTTCCGTTTTTACTAAACCATAGTGAACTGCGAGTTACTGTATTAATGCAAATTTAACGACAGTATTGACCCAGCATTATATGAATTTTCTAAGCAATTTCAATTTGTTCTAATAAATAAATCAATGCAATAAATAAACAATGAGAATTGAAAAATAAAATAAATAAATAAAATACTAATATCTTTATTAAAAATTTCTTCTTTATTTAAAATAAAATTTATATAGAAACCAGATTACTGATTTACTATCCTTTTTAGTTGGGGGTTAGGGAAAACCGAGAGATAAGCTGAATAGCATGTTACGGATCGACGTATCAACGAAGTCCATGAGTGTAAGTTATGCATGTCGTAACGCATTTTAATAGAATGACCCTCGCCTAAAAACACATCATCTTTCTACAACACAGAATCAACAAAAAAAAAAAAAAAAAAAAAAAAATAGAAAACGTTCCGAACACTGAAATAAGGACGAAGAGGAAAAAAGAATGGCAACTGAATTATTGTTATTATTTTGTAATTGCACTACAGAAATTAAGTATACAAAAGCAAGGAAGGTAAAATATAGAAGAAGGAAATATTTAAAAATTAAATGCTAATATTAATAAATTTTTCGCACTTTTTAATTAGAATAGGCGTGAGTTGAAAACATAAATAATCTGAAAGATTGGTGCAAGAAGTGGAATTAGAATATTACCCGAAGCTTTATTATTATCATCAGGCTATTAAAAACGAAGACCAATTAATTAAATGATTCAAATAATGACAGAATAAATAAAATTATCAGCAATTAAAAAATTCGATAGCTGTAGAAAATGCATAGCAGAAAGGGAACATATATGTGTTGAGAAATTATTTGAACAACGAAACAGAGAAAATAATTGCTGAGTGATTAAGCCTTATTTTTCGGAATAAAGTCACATCCTTGACTTTCGAGTGCTTGAAATTTTTTAAAAACCAAATCATTCTATATCTTTTAACACTTTCGAACAAAGTTGAAAAGTATTTATGTTATTGTTACATATGTGGCAATATTCGTGTACAGGCAATTACCCAACAGATCAGGCAATTCAATACAGCTCACAGGGCCCAATTTAGAAATTTTTTTACTATAGGCACAACTCGGGATGAGGGCCTCCTAATACTAATGTAGGCTGCGTGAAATTTTCAAAGGTAAATTACTGTCGGACTGTGCCCTGCTGTCGAAAGTCTGCGATTTTTCCCCCTTAAAATGTCAGTCGTCTATTATCTTTCATGATGAATTTAACAAACAAATTCAAGCTGTACCATAAAACACCTAAGAATTTACAAATTTTTTCAACCCATGGTTATAAATGCTGTCATTGAGCAGATTTAGCAATTTATTTAAAATATTGTTTGACGAATTTGAAAGGATGTATAAAAATATAGTATTAAAAAAGATAAGAAAAATTGTTTTGAGATTTTGTTTTGGAGACCCTAGGCCTGGGCCTACTGGGCCTAGTGGAAAATCAGGGTCTGCATCTCAAAAAGAACAGGACACACACACACACACACACACACAGAGAGAGAGAGAGAGAGAGAGAGAGAGAGAGAGAGAGAGAGAAAAGGAGATGCAGTGTTTGATCCCAGAGAGTTCATGCTTCTGGCATTCCAATGAAGTTTGCCTATTTCTCCCCGTTTCTGAGAGTTCTATCCCAGACTTGGGAGCCTCACCATCACACAGTGATTATGTCACTGAAAATGATAGAAGGCCGAAGTGTGAAGGTCCTGGGATCGGGTCCCATCGCGCGGTTGTCGATCTAACGGTCTGGAGTTTTGGTAGGTTTTCTCCAGATATAACGTATATGCTCGTTAGAACCCCTTAGAATGTCCTCCTACCAAGGCTGTCCCCATCCTTGGCAGATCGCCTTAGCTTAGTGTTGCAGTAATCACAGAAACATAAACACGAGACTTGGGAAAACAAGGAAGGGTGCTTAGCATTTATGACGACTGCTTTACAGATTTGGCATACATTTGAAAGGAGGCTACCTAACTTATTCCTAACCTATTCAGAGGATCTTCCAAGCAGTCACGCCGGTCTTTAAGTCTAAAGTTTGACAGTGCATCCTTACGGGGTTTGTTGCAAAACCTATTCCATTTGTCTTGGATGTTGTCCCAATGCTTATCCATTATCTTCACTGCTGCTTGGACAGGTTTGAGAATATCTTAAATATTCCCGCAAAACATATCTTGTAAGCAACTCTGGAGGAATAGATTTGTTGTCTTGTTTTCAAATATATATTAATACTTAATGCCAATCGCTGCTTAAACTGCATTTCTGAGACTTTCATCTATTTCAAACGACACAAGATGACTATAGAGAATTCTTTAAAAGAATGCTCTATTCTATTTCGAAAACTGTAACATCTATATAGCTCATTTAGAGCAGCAAATGGAAGAATTGTTCTATACTTAGGTTCCAGAACCGCTTGCTCAACACGCTGAATCACAGCGAAGTGTCTAAGATCCATGGTGGAAGCAATAATGGGCACAGAATGGGAAATTGCGGACACATTAACCATTCATTAAACAGTAATGCAAAAGCTAACATAAACGTGTTGGAAAATGTCTTACAATCCATTTGCCCTGCATTATTTATCGCTCTTTTTAAATTAAAGTTTTTATTGGATTACTCTTTTATAGTATGACCCATTGTTACAGATTATTACAGTACATTCCATGTTGACAATTGGCATTCCATGGTTTGAGTATCCACTCTGTTCTCCTCAAGCCACATTCTAAAAAAATATAACAATTTCTTAATATTTAAAATTTTATGGACTTGATTCAAGGAAAATTTACATGACTTATCTGCAACTAAAGCATGAAAGTACTGTTAACTCATGCTTTTCATGAAATTTTTCATGAAAAGCATATGTTTCAAGAAAGAATTTCAATTTTTAAAGCAACTTTTTATGTTAGTAAAACTTGAAACGACAAACACGACATAAAAATATTAAGTAATTACTAATTACATTGTTTATAATAGTGTTTAATTATTCAATATGATTTTAAACTAATTTAATAATGAATTACGGCAAATATTGTGTTTTATAGACTATGGTAAGTAACTGAGAAAAGGTAAAGACTATATATGGTCCTTAACCTTTTCTCAAAAAAATATGAACCATTTTGGTAGTTTACTCCGAATAGTTAATGGTCATTACACTTCTGCTAAAGATTTAGACATTTTAAGAATACTTGCTTTTCATCATGAGGAACGATTCATACATTTAATAATAAACTAAGAAACGATTGCAAATCTTTTACTCTTCGTTAATTGCCCATCGATTTATTCTCAAAAACCAGAAGAGAAGAAACTAATAAAATAAAACCCAAGGTAACAGCACAAACTGATTACGAAGATATCAGAACAACGAGAGCGTAATTAGTTAAGGAATTACGAATGTCAGAACGTTTGCAAAATCAGGGGCCAAGACGTCTCCTGGGAAAGGTTCATTGACATTTCTTCCAAGTTCAAAGCCACACTCTTTTGAAATACCCTTAATTTATCTTTCATTTTCCTTGCTTCCAAACCTCACTGTCATAAATATTTACTTCATACCTGAACATTCCCTTCGCCTTACGCCCAGACTATCTGACGATAGCCTTTGACCTGAACTCTTGTCCTGGGCACTTAGTCGTCGCGATCTGATATTACGAATTCAATACACGATCCCTGATTTGAGCAATAAAAGTCCAGAGATTTGTTGTTAGTGGCATCAAAAATTTCTCCACTGTCATTAATGCCATCCATTATCTTGAGAAAAAAATATAATCGCACAAGGACTGTTATCATCGTATTTTTAGAGTCATGTATTTACAAGGAGGAGCAAATGCGACCAATTTTTCTAATTGAAGATGTAGATTGGCCCCCTCCCCCCATTGTAAACGTACGTATGTTTGTTTTGATCTGATGAATATTTTATTGCAGTGGAAGTTCAATAACTCAAAACATGGCAGTAAATAAGTTGATTACAAAGGCGCCAGAAGAGACTCCTTCAGCTTTTATTCCGGATAATGAACTTGCATTTTTATGTATTTTGATTTAAAAAAAATATTTTGTACTTAAATATAATAGAATTATTAGATGAACATAATCGGAAATCGTCTGGGTTGTTATCCTAATTTATTTATCGCCTTGTCGATAAAATTTGACTCGTCTGGTATTTTATTCTTTCACTATGAATAAAAACTGAACAAGTATCATCAGTCATTGCAAATCTAACTGCTCATTGCAGGATAACTTTTGTTTTGCTAATATGTCATCTCATCAGCCATTACTCAAAGGAAGATGCGTGTTTGTCATCATCGATTATTCTTTTTAGAAGAGGAAGTCTGAACAGATTAAAACAGTGGTGGATTAATGCAAGTTTGTCGGGGGGGGGGGTCGGTTAGCCTGTCGGTGGGGGCTGTTAGTTAGATAGATTTGTTTGTTTGTTTGTTTGTGGGTTACGACCGATTAGCTCCGAGTGGGCTCTAGGTAGAAGGGTGGGGGCCCTCCGTGGGGTCTTTCTAAGGGGTCCTAACACGTATTTACGCTACGTTTCGGAGAAAATCACGGAAAACACCGAATGGTTAGGTCGGCGGACGCGCGATGGGACCCGAACCCGGGACCTTCACACTTCGCCCGTCTACCATTTCCAGTGATATAACCACTGTGCCATGGTGAGGCCAACTGTTAGTTAGAAGATTGATATATACATCCATTTTATGGAAGTAAAATAGGATATTTTGCATTAATTTCTTTTTTCTAGGGGGGGGGGGGGCGGTCTTTAATCCGTCCTTGGATTTAAATTAACTCATTTTGAATTTGAATGCATTTGATGCCTCTGATTCCAAATGAATCTTGTAACTTCAGATTGAACTCGAAAATGCAAAATGAAGCATATCTCCGCAGGCTAAGTTCTTGTTGTTGTATTATAAAAATGCAGCTTTATTTTTCTTAACCCTCTCGCCACCGAATTATGAAAAAAATACAGAAAAAAAAATCTATCTAACATTTAATGCATCTAAAATACACTTCTAAATCATGTGCAAAGAGATTTTTTTTCTAAAGTCGCTTTTTCTAATATTTTTCAATGAGATACATATAATGTTGAATATATTTTTGCATTTTTGAAGAATTCTATTATGTTTGAAATTAATTTAAAAGCATGGACACATTAAGTAAAGTTTAAATAATAAGAAAAAGTTACTCACCAACAGAAAAAAAGGCAATAAAAAGCTTAAATATTTTGTTGATTTTTTGCAGAAACCATGAATCAATAATTATAAATAATCTTATAAATAAAAATGAAATTCTGTTTGTTTGTTTGTTTGTTTGTTTGTTTGTGGATTTGAGTTGTATACAAATCCACAAAAATGGACCTATCAGCCTGAAATTTTGCACAGATATGTAAAATAATATAGAATAAATCATAGTCCACTTTAAAACTTTGAAAGTCCACCCGTTCCCGGAAGTTAAGAGATTTTTTATGTTCTCCACGCAAAAAGCTTTCCGTAATTGTAACCCCTGTAGTGAAAAAAGTGTGAAATAAGGATCGTGGTTGCCATGTGTGGCGATTTTGCCGAATAAGATGTTTTAAATTCTCAAAGTAAAAATAAAAGAATAATAATGATTTTTTTTTTGTTAGTTTATATTCGTAAGGTTATATTTTTTTTAATTATAATATCGTGTGCATGGGAAATCGGAGCAGGAATGAAATGTTTTATACGCAAAACAATAAGAATTGAAGATTTCCGAGGCTAATATGTTAAAATTTTTTAGTTTGGCGAAAAACTAAAATGGCTCAAATGCCGAGAAAGTGAGTTCTAGCGGTTTGCACAGTTTCAGGCTTGGCGCAATTTACTGAGAGCTTAAGGAAACGGATTTTTGAAAACAAGTGCAAAGGTTTTATTAGAATACAGCGTTAAATTTTAATGATCCGTGCGAAAATAATGCAGTTATTAAGGGATTTCAAGCGATCTATCTTCAGCATTCTCGCGATTTTGAGGAGGATTCTAACGCTTGGCGCTATTTATCGTAATTTAATCGTCTGCTATTTGGGTTATGAATACACCTGCGTATAAGTTTTTGAAATTTTCATTCAGTTGGAATTGTGCATTTTTCTGAGCAGCTTTTCTGCATCTAATGTATTACATCCAGAAAAAAGGATGTTAGAAATATCAATTTTAATTTTGTTTAATCACACTCATGAATAATGATACACTTTCCAACTTAATGAAAGAAGGAACGAAAATAGGGAAGACCCATGGATTATAACTCTTTTTATATATAGCACTTTAGTGCGTATTTAAAAATCTGAAAGTGTGTCAGATTTTCTATGATTCTAGCGCTTGGCGCAATTTAATGAGAGGGTATTTTTAAAAACAAGCGTAGGTTATCTTATAAATAAAAATGAAATTCTGTTTGTCAATTTGTTGATTTGGGTAGTATACAATTCCACAAAAATGGACCTGTCAGCCAGAAATTTTACACAGATATGTAAAATAATATAGAATAAATGATAGTCCACTTTAAAACTTTGAAACTCCACTTAAAAACGTTTTCCTCCTGAATGGTTCTCTTAATTTCCGTTCCCGGAATTTAAGAGATTTTTTATGTTCTCCACGCAGAAAGCTTTACGTAATATTAACCCCTGTAGTGAAAAAAGTGTGTGAAATAAGCATCTTGGTTGCCATGTGTGGCGATTTTGCCGAATAAAATGTTTTAAATTCTTAAAGTAAAAATAAAAGAATAATAATGATTTTTTAGTTTATTTTTTTAGGTTATTTTTTTAATTATAATATCGTGTGCGCATAAGAAATGAGAGCAGGAATGAAATGTTTTATACGCAAAACAATGAGGATCGAAGATATCCGAGACTAATATGTAATTTTTTTTAGTTTGGCAAAAAAAAAAAAAATGGCTGATAGGCCGATTTTTAGAGAGTGAGTTCTAGCGGTTTGCACAGTTTTAGGCTTTTTGGCGCAATTTACTGAGAGCTTAAGGGAATAGCATTTTTGAAAACAAGTGTATAGGTTTTCTTAGAATACAGCATTAAATTTTAACTATCCGTGCAGAAATAATGCAGTTATTAGGGCATTTCAAGCGATGTAGCTTCAGAATTCTCGCCAATTGAGTACATTGATTTAACTTGGGGGAAATCCGCCAAATTTCAGAAAATTGAAATCTTCGCATTTAGTACATCGAGGTAACGATGAATAAAACATGTTATAGTTGATAATTTAAAAAATGCGGCTGTATTAAGGGATTCCACTTTTCAAATAAATGCCTGGCGGTCGAACCATTTCCCATTTTGATTGCTGCTAAGTCAATGCTTCGAATGATTCCCTGAAAAAACTCTTGCAAAATGGCGTATGCTGGCACTTTGGCGAGGCTTAGATTTGAAACTGGATTTTACTTGAGACTGGTATATACGTATAATAAGACTGGTTATAGATAAAAATGAATGTTGGTATGTGTGTAGGAGGTTGAAAAACTCCAGCACCGTTTCACCGATCACCATGAAATTTGGTTCACCTAAGTCTTTTATCATGGAGAAGGTTTTTATGCTATCCGTTTTCCTCTAACTTTTCACTAGGTGGCGCAGCAGAACGTCGAATTCTATTCCGTTTAGCCGTTTGCTATGCGAATATCGTCCAACCAATTTCGATGAAATTTGGTACACGCGAATATTAGAACACGGAGAATATTTTTCACTATCCATTTTCTGTAACTTACCGCTAAATAGCGCTGCAACGCATCAACTTCTATACCGTTCGACCGATCGGCATAAAAATTTTTATACTTACACATTTGAGAACGAAGAATATATTCTAACTGCGTTACTTTTGATGTTACTCACCACTAGATGGCACTGCAATGCATTATTATTTTAACTCGCCACTAGATGACGCTGCAGCAGGCCAAATTTTTGACCATTCAAACGGTGGCTATGAAAATCAGTATACATAGCTATTTGAACAATGAGAATATTTTGGCGTTATCCATTTTGCTATAACTCGCCACATGACGGCGCTGTAGCAAATCATTACATTAATTAACCACTAGATGGCCCTGCAGTGTATCACTTCTTGATTGTGCGAATGATCGCTATGAAAATAGGTATACATAGATATTTGAACACGGGGAAGAGTTTAGCACGATCCATTTTCCTATAACTTGACACTAGATGTCGCGTCAACACATGAACTTCAAGACTATTCAGCCGATCGTCATGAAAATTCGTATACATCGATATCTGAATGCGAAGAATATTTTTGCCGTATCCGTTTTGCTAAAACTCGCCACTAGATTGTGCTACGCCGTATCGCCTTCTGCACCGTAAAAACGATTGCCTTGAAATTCAGTATGCATGATTATTGAACACAATATAACGCGATATCCATTTTGCTATATCTCTTTATTACAATAAATAGTAATCACAACAAATATTAATATCAAAAAGTCCATTCATTCCCGTGCAAAGAACGGGTACTTCAGCTAGTGATCTATAAATTGAGTGGTACTGCAATCTATTCTCGGTTTTTCTTACTATTTAAGAGCCTAATATGTGTTCTATATGAAATAGCACTATCACTGCAAGAAAAAATATTAAATAGGGTTTTTACCCCCCTTAAATGTTGCTACTTGAAATAGCCTCATATGAGGTTCAGGGTGACGAGAGGGTTAAATCTGGATGCAAACCTCTGAATAAGATCCTGTCAGCGCACTTAATTAATTCTCTTGGTAACTCCATTGTTTCTCTTATAGTTAGAACAGTGATACTAGGTATAGTGGGAAGTAATGCAGAAGTACATGTAAGTAAGTTTTAAAGATTATATTCAAACAAATGCAAGCAATCGGCGTCTGATCATAGGATTTATGTATGTTACATTTTAAAGCATTAATTTTACAGGTAATTTATTTTTCCAAGAAAGAGAAGAGAAAAAAGGGAGGTAGCCGTCTTCTCGGAAGACCAATTTCAAAATGTCCCGAAATTGATTTTCACGAATACTTGAGTGTTGTATTTTACAGCAAGAATTTTATGGATGCCTCTTTTTCTCTTAGATATGCAAAAAGAACGCTTTGGTCCTCTATTCTTCAAAGATTACGAATTTTGGAAAATTCTGCCTAATCCAGCACCTGCATTAAATACTCACATGTAGGCCAAATTTCTTATTTCTAGCTTCTTATTGTGTTTTTGGCTAGGCGAAATACTGGCATACGAAAAAAACAATATCACCTTCCGGTCCACCAAATAATTTCAGCGAAGAACCTCGGTAATTCAGAACTCATTTACAGATACCTACTTTAATTTGACTCCAATTTGAATTATTCTAACACAGTAAATTTTAAGAAATTGTTAGCTGCAAAAGGAGGTTTTACTGTTTTTCTGCAAACTAATAAAGTTTGCGGAAAACAGCAAAGAACGTTTGTGGATTCAACACAAAGTAACAAAGACAGGCAGATTCATCTCTTGAGTAACACAAGAACTAATGATTGGAGCTGTATCCTATTGTTATCCAACGAAAAGACAGCAGTGCATGTAAATTCAAACTCCCGTAGGATGGGCCTAACCAGGCCCTAATTACCAAATAATCCCACAAGGCCCGGGCCTATAGATAAAAAAAAAAGTCTGGGGACTTCAAAAATGCAATTTTTGCTATTTATACTTGTGAATGGGATAAGAGTAGGTGTGAAGGACCTCAAAATGATATCTGGGCCTATAGTATCAGAGAGTGCTAATCGGGTCCTGGACGTAACTCCTTTTTGTAGCAGCAAACCCTTTAGTTGCCCATATTGGAAAGTCAAGGTAAATAATAAGCAGGGTGAAAAAATTAACTCATCTGATGTAATCTATCCAGGGGCGTAGCCAAAGGGGGGTTAGGGGGGTCATAACCCCCCCATGAGGAATTTTTTGCCATACAACATGTAAATTCTTCACTACATCATCACACTTACGTATGCATATATATGAGTTGTAGTAGTCGTAACCCCCCCCCCTTTCCCCATGAAAAATTTCTGGCTACGCCCCTGAATCTATCAGAACATTTCCCCCCGTTCTGCTTTGAGGGGTAAGTATACTTTTCTTTAACTGGTAAGATGTATGATTGTCTCATAATCTAGTACTGTTTTTATTTGTTAGAGTTAGTATAAAATTATTCTATAGTTTGTGTAGTACATAAAACGCATTTAAAAACGTTTTCAAAGGTGAGTTTTATGGAGTCTCGATTATTCGACAAATTTTTCTTATCCGTTTGTTCGGATTGTTGAGATTGACATTTGAGTTTATTATTATTACTGTTAGCCACTTTGTTGTCGTTCATGATTGCTCTAAGTCAATTAAATTAGGCCCCATTACTACTATTACGGGACCCAACATTGATACGAAACTTCTATTGCCCAAATTATTATTGTGTTAAAATTACAGTGAGCATCACAATCGAAAACTTGACACAATTGAAAATTGACAGGTAATGTTCATGTTTGATAAGACGAATTTCCAGTTATCTATCAATTTACTTTGAAAAAATCTTTTAGAAGACTTAAAAAAATTCCGATATCCAACAAAAAGGAAAGAATTTTTAAATATTGCCGTCCCCGGAGTCGTTTAATCAAATGGAATGTTGTCGGAGGTCTGTAAAAACTTTTACATAAAGCCAAATTTAAAGTCACTTTCACATAAAAAAAGCTTTTTTCTCCCGAAAAATTACTAAAAATTACAAATTTAAAGTACTGTCTTGAAACTGATTTCATGTTTTACAGAATCAAAAAATTTTTTTCTTGAGTGTAAACATCTGATCTATTGTTCGATGGATAAGAGCTCATATGTTCGACAATTTATTATTTTTGGAACAAAGTATAAAATACATAGTAAATTATTAAAAATATCTAAAAAAGAAAGTACCAAAAATATTACTGAAAGACAAAAAAGAAAACAGATGATTAAGCAAAAATGAGCTTCACAATCTTTGTTCATTTCAAAAACCAAATATTTTATAGTAATTACTTTTATTGAATTTTACGAAAAAATAATTTAAAAATTGCATCTCAGAAACTTTTTTTGAATTGCATTATGTAGTTGATGAAAATGTGGAACGTATAACGATTCCTTAAGCATAACCTATATTGAATAAAAAAAAGCCTCTTATTTTGATTTTGGCAATTTGTAAGGTTTATCAAAAAACTTGACCGAAGTAAATTTTAAAAATTTCATATCTTACCAAACTTTTTAAATTCTGTTTTTGAAAAGTTTTAGTAAGTATCTATTTCAAGTATCTAACTAAAACCTCAAATTAAAATTTTTCTGAATTCAGCACATACAGTGGAACCTGCTAAAGTGACCACCTTGGTAAAGAGACCACCTGTCTAAAGTGAACACTTTTATGAAATTTCATTGTAACTCATAAAAAATGTATGGGGAAAATATCCTGTAAAGTGACCACCTGCGAAAACTGTATAGTGACCACATAATTTGCCAAATTTAAGTTTTTTAACCTGTCAGATGTGACCACTTTCCACTATAAACTGCCTCTTAAACATAAAACACATTCAGATAATATAGAATGCTATATCCCTTTTCAGTTGTTTAACACAAGATTTGATCTCAACACTGATTCTCTCTTCTGTAACACTTGTTCTCAATATATGAATAAATAAAACAAAAACAAAAAAAAATAGATAGATAAATTAAAAAGGAAAACTTGTTTTAGTCTAGATTCTTTTATAGTATTTCTGTTGATGCTAAAATTGATTCAGCGTGGTTCCGGTAAGAGGTGTGTGGGATGCAGTTAATCACACACTTACAATTATTTTTGATGATCACACATTTATTTATGAGTACTTCTGATTTCCCTTTACCCATTCTAAATGTAATAACTCTTGCCATTTTAAATCTCCCATCTGTCAATAATGCTGTTTAACTGTTACTTAATTTACTTTGGTTTTAGCTTTTGTAATGCATTTTGTTGGCGTCTGTAGTCTGTGAATATATTTAATTTTCTTCCTTTCCCACAGGATTACAATAATTTTGTCTAGGCTACAAAAACTATATTCTGATCACCCCTCTGGCGAGTCACATTTAAATTTTGCCAAACATGTATAAAGCCTAGCATTTCTTTTCATTTTTTCAACCAGGCGATTTATTTGGCGACCGGCCCTTTTAGAACTTTGCTGTTACAGCACAGTGTGTTATCTAAGCAATGTTTTCTTGATGTACACTAGTGAAAATTGTATCATGAACTATATTTGAGCAAGCATGAAAACAACCCAAACATTCAAACTGTACTTTAGTAATATGTCAAGCTGCAAAATGGAAATTTATATTTTTTATTCATATTTATTACTTTTATTATTCATTGTGACCAAGAAATATTAAAATACATATTGAAACGTAAGTATAAGGAAGTCGCACACAATTTGTATGCAATGTGCATTTTAATGTTTCAGTATTTTACTCCCTACTACAGGGACGTACCCAGAAAAAAATTTCGGGGAGGGTCCAAAAATTTCGGAGGGGGTCCAAACGCTGAAAAAGGGAGAATTTTCTACAGAAAGATTTCATCATTATTATTTTGCTAACAAAAATGGAAATTTCGGGAGGGGTCCGGACCCCCTGGGTACGTCCTGATCCCTACATTCCTCTTTTTTGTTCATGGATATTTATTAATTTTGAGATCTTGTTATAAATAAACTGTAGAGTGTTTGTGAAAGTGTTATTTGAATTTTAAGCATAAACAAATTTATTAAAGTGCTACCTTTGTAAGGTGACCACCTGTATAAGGTGACCAGTTTTGTCGTTCTCGAGGGTGGTCACATTAGGCAGGTTCCACTGTACATAAGATGCCATCACAGAAAAATTCAATCACAAGAAAAATAGACAAGTTTCCATCAGTATATAACTATGCTTACAAGAAAAAGTGTTACTTTCATAAACATTGTAACGTTTGTTTTTTATTTATACTCTTATCTAGATGCTGTTTATTATCTAACACGAGTTCACTTTAGTGATTTTTATTGGCTATTTTTCTTTCCCTTTCTTTTTATTGGTTCTTTCTTCTAGCTTTAACCTTGCTCCTTTGACCACTTCGTCTTTTGTGTGCCGTTTTGTTTTCTGTTCAACTTTTCCTTTACTTTTTTTTTCCATGCTAGTATACTGATTGAGAATATATTTATCTGGACTGACGAAACATTTACTTTAAAGCGTCAAGCATTGATGTAGCTGGAAGTGAGTTAAAGAATTTTCAAGATGGCCCTAAAATCATCTTTAAGCAGGGGCGCAACCAGAAATTTTCTGTGGAGGGGGTTTCTTAAAAATTGTCAAAAATTCTTGAATAGTTTTTGTCTATAAAAAACATATTTCAAAAAATGAATTCACATTGCTCACCATTTATTTTATGCACCAAGGGGGGCTCCAGGCCATGGGGGACATGGCCCTTCACGCATTCAATTTACGTTTTGAACAATTTATAGGCCTACATAAAAAGTCCAATGTCCCCTTCCGAGAATTCAGCCTGGAGCCGCCCTTGTTATGTACAAGCACAAATTAAGTACAATGCTAAACTGATAATGTTATAAATGTCTAAGTGTCGGGGTTGTTTCGCCAATTCATTCGATACTTCTTCGGCGGCTAACATGAACGTTCTTGTAGATGTTCAGCATCCCTAGTCTGCTTTCATCCGTCGTGCTCCCAAGATACGCTTTTAGAAGACGAAGAGTTGAAAAGGAACGCTTACCAGTACAATTTGTTACTGGTCATGTGGCTATTAATTGAAGCAGCCTGTAGATATTATGAAATATTTCCCGACTGCAAATATCTAAGGCATAGGTTCCCAACCTTTTTTGAACTGGTGCCTCCTTTTCTAGTGAATGTTTCAATACCGCCCCCCTCCCACTCCAGAGAAATAAGAGCGTACATAATGCATGGTGAAAACAAGAATTAAATTTAAAAAAATTACTAATAGATAGAATATCGTTGGAATTGAAACTCCACTGAATTTCTTCTTCCTTAAAAAAGGAGGAATAAAAGTTTTAGAGAGGTATCTCTTTCTCTCAACAGCGAAGTCTCATATCGAAATATGTGAATTTTCGCACACGTGATAAAAATCACTCTGATAATTCTTTTCTAAGTCTTTCTTAGACTATATTTGGTTAATCTTCCTACGCCCCTCCGTGCCATATCAACGCCCCCTAATTTTCTCTGGGTCTTTTACCGCCCCCCTGAAAGCCTGAAACGCCCTCAAAGGGGCGTTATCGCCCACGTTGGGAACCTATGATATAAGGTCTTTAGTCGTATTTGTTCTCGATGTAACTTTCTATACTCTCACAGAACCCTCTACCATTTCATACATTGACACTAGCTCTAAAGAACATTTTCCATTACATTTTTCGGTATTTGGGGTCCTATATTAAAGTAACAAAATTTGAAAGGAATTCAGAATGTTCTTAGGATCCAGAAATCTTTCATCGCGTTGGCGAAGAAACGTGTTTAAAAATGGTATCTATATCCAGAACAGATCTCCTGTAATATTCTCCTAGAGAGCCTGTTTCTAATTTCCGTTGGAACTCTGGGAATGTTTCTTTTTCGGCAGGATTTTTTAATTACAAAATAAATAAGTAAATAGAAAAGACAAAAGTTTGCCCTGGGAGGGGTTTTAACCCTAAAAACCCCTCCCTTGGCTGTGGCTGTGCGCCTGTCTTGAAGTTACCGTCCATTTTTTACTGTAGAAAAAAAGAGGTTTAAACCTATTCTAGATCCATTCATACACACCTGCGCAAACACAATCTATTTTAGTAGTTAGATGCCTAGTGTATTTAGCAGTATTATTTTACATAATGGAAAAAATCTGTATAATTAATAGGATTAAGTAATTAGGTCACATGGGCAATACAATTAGTTCATTAAACATATTTTTACTAGATGAAGTATTTGATTGAATAATCCTAGCATATTTGATCAGTGGTGCTTTGGCAAAATATCAGTATAACGGCATTTTAACATTTTTTTTTTTTTTTTAATCAAGGATTTTAAAAACTTATTCATCATCTTTCTGCGTTAAAACATTCTTCCATGAATAGATGTAATTATAATAATAATCAATTTTAATTTTTTAAAGACGCATACTAATATGTGAAGTCAGGGCCGAAACTAGAGTTTACGTCACCCGGGGCAAAACTTAACTTTGGCGCCTCCCACACCGAAAGAAAAAAAACAGACATGAGAAATATTTGAAAATTTGAAAAGAAAACGCATTCAAAAAATAGAAAAAAATAAAATCTGTTTCTAGCATTTTGGCGACTGAAGCAGCAGAAAGATGTTATTGTCAAGTCGGTGCAACTTTAAATGTATTTAATTTTAGTTCCAATTAATTTTACACACGATTGAGTTTTTAAATTAAGGATGTAATTCAATATTTAAAATCAAAACTTGAAATTTTTTTATTAGTACTTATGAAGAAAAGTAATAGCAATATCGAAAACCTATGTTATGTTTTATTATACATAAATTTACTAGGGGCCAAGGTCCCCAGACTCGCTACACTCGCTTTTCGTATGAGGCATTCGGCCCCTAATAAGGCGTATTCTTAAAAAAGATATAATTTCAACAGACAAAACCCGAAGATTGGATCAGATAGAATGTTACTGAGCTACACATTGCTTGGTTCTTGCATGTTCATTGGTACATAAAAATTTAAACTTCACAGTACAGTAGACCCCGTCCATAGCACGGTAGATATTTTGTTATTGGAATCCGTGTTCTACGGGTCCTGAGCTATACTCCACCTGGAGTGCGGACTCCGCGTATAATTGCTGGAAAACTTATTTGCATTGCTCAGAAGCACAATGATAATTAATGTTGCCATTCAGAAGTTATATAATTAGGGGCTAAAGCGTAATAAAATCAGAACATCTGTTTCAGCTGTATTTTTAATTATGTAAAACCCATTGGACACCTTGCGAATTTGCCACCCATGGCGATTTTTCATTATTTGGCGACTTGCGTATATGTATAGTTAATAATTAGCTCTAAGAAAACAGTTCTTCATATGTTTTCTTTGATGAAAACTACGGAACAGCTAGGATAGCTTGTCACTCATGGCGACTTTTCATTATTTGGCGATTTACACGTGCTCACAACTTATGATTACTGCTCATGTAAGGTTCCCGCAAAACTGTTATCCATATTTTCATATACATAATCCTTTGCAGATGGGCGTATTGAGCACCACGAATTATATCATCTCGCCGCGCTGACAGATATCCAAAGTGTACTATAACTGGTATAATGGCATAGTTAACGCCACCAAATATGTCTACTGGTAGCCAATACTCCGGCTGGATCGAACCGGCTTTAAAATAATCTGCATTTTAATTATTTTTCATTTTCAAGGTACTGAATTCTAACATTCTGGAATTCAAAGTTAAGATTTACCCTGCTTCGAAAGATACCATTTTGACGGATCATTCCTAGTTCCAAGATGGCGCTAAAATCAGTTATTCTGTTTTGGAAAAATGAATAGTCGCTAATTCTAAACTCCTGTTGCCTAAAGCGAACTTACTATTTGAAAATTGCCAACTTTGTGTAACGCACTTTGAGTTATTATTTCATATACTTTTTAATTTGGAGTAAAATGGGTGTAATTCTACATCATGTTTGTAAATTTCACGCGATTCTACATACTTGTAATTGCTTTGTTGCAAAGGAATGAATGATTTTATGCCAAATCTGGCAACCATTATGTTTTATTTTTTCAGTTTTTTATTAATATCTGCTAAAATAATTGGATTTTCGAAATTTAAGTCAGTTTATCAGGTTTCTCGGAATTTTCCAAATTCGTGGACATGTTTCTCGAAATTCTCGAGAAGATAGAGAAACAAGCTCTGACAGAGGTCTTTACTTTTTTTTAGAACAGAGAGAAAATAAATTTTCATTTCAAACTTCACTTTTTCAAAAATTTCGCTTACGAGCTTTCTCTGGAGCAAAAGTTTTTATGATGTCATCGTAAGATATCAATGATGCTTTTTTGTGTTCGATTGAGATAATACTCAAATTTGAAAGTCTATTTTGCCCCATAGAATTTCTGAAATAATTTTTTATAATTTTCAGCTTACTGAAACTCCTTTCACCTGATGCAACTGTTACTGGAAGAGTAAGAAATATTTTCAGGGCTGTGGTCAAATTTGGATAGCCTTCTTCCAGTTTATGCTTATGAATGAGGCTCAAAAGGGTTGATGCAGGTGCTGTTTTGATAGCGTCGTCAAGCAGTAGAGCGTGATGTTTAAAACTTTCTATTTCTCATAAAAATTCCTCTGTGCATATGTCCAGATTATATGCAAATGCTAACTTTTGAGCTTCCGATTTTAAATCTCCTGTATCCATCTGGTGGATTTTAATCCCATTCAGAAATCCAAACTTGCCATTAAGTACTTCCAGAGACTGGAAACGGGTTTTTAGTTCACTCATTATTTTGTCGACAATTTCTAATAAAGAAATTCTGAATCGATCTTCCTCTGATAATTTCGAAATTTCATCTTAACAAGATTCTTCAAACATAAATTTCTTTTTCCTTTTCCGTTTTTCTTTAAAATCAGGAGGTAAATTACTATTTTTAGCCGTTATTTTTGCTTCTGCAATTGCATCGAATACAGCTTTGTCTCTCGTTGATTCCAGAAGATTCAGAAGACCTCAAATATGCCTGACAGCTTCATATATATGCTTCATCTACAGTTATATCATCTCTTTGGAGAAATTGGTTCAATTTTTTTTAAAACGGTAAACGAAAACATATGAAAACGGTAAATTCAAGTTTGCTGATACATTTTTTTGTAGAGTTAGCCTAAGTCTTTGTTTCAGATGTAGAGAGAGGATTTGATATTAATTCTTCCAGGACTTTGTTAATGCTACCGAAATACTTATAAATCACTTCCACAGCTTGCATTCTTGCTGATCATTTAGTCTTACTATTAGCTTTAACAGAAAGTAGAACGTTTTAATTTTCCCACCTTGACGTAGAGGCTGAAAAAAAACACGTATAAACAATTCACTGTTCCAAAAAATGTTTAAGCTTCAGGTGATACTCCTGCAGCATGTACCCCAACTAAATTTAGAGAATGGGGCCGCACATGGTACAAAAATGGCAAGTTTATGTTTTTGAAGTATTCTAGCTTGAACTCCTTTATAATAACCAGCCATGTTAGCTCCATTGTCATATGACTGACTTCTACAATTATTCATGTCCAAACCATTGATTTTTACTCTTTTCAAGATTTCTTGAGAGTCCAAAACTCGTTTTATCATTGACCACAAAAAAATCAATATAACTTTCAAAAATCTCTGGTCCACTTTCTGTCATTTTCACATATCAAATAATTTCAGTCATTTGATCGCTGTGGCTTATATCTGGAATGGAATCAAAAATTAAGGAGAAATATTGAGCCTGTTTTATATTGTTCAGAATGCTTTCTCTTACTTTTTCTGAAATGATTTCAAGAAATTCATTTTGAATTTTCCATGAAAAATAACGCAATTGTCCTTTTTTTTATGGCGTTCAATATATTTCCGTAAATCGTCATTATGATAGAACAATATTTTACATATGAAACTGATGTAGGAAATCCAACTTACTCTCGCCGTGGGCTAAAGCCCACTTAGACCTAGTAAAATACACCCATCTTGCTCCTCTTCCTATGTACAAGACATTTGACAGATATAACGTAGGATATTTTTAAAATACCCCCTTACAATCTAAATTATTATTTTCTTTCCTAATACAAAGTCGAAAATGACGCCCCCTTTAAATGGTTTCATCGTTTATTATGTATGTAAAATGAGTTCCACAGCAGCACTTATCCATCTTTCAAAACTGAATATGTTCAGTTTCTTTTCCTTTTTCTCGTTTATATAACAATATATTCTTTTTACTCTCATACTCCCTTAATAAATTCATTCAGAGACCGTATTCTTGTTATAAAAAAAGCGTGAATTTGAAAAACACATTACTTATGAGGTTTTGTCCAACGGTTTGTCTTGAAAGGGACAAACCGTTTACATCTGGACAGGGATAAGGTGACAGCTTAAAATAGTTAAGACTACCCTAACAAATTGGGCGGCAGTATCAGAGACATAGTAAGGCACGAAGTAGAGACCACACGAGCTGTTCCTGGAAAAGAATCATTTCGCATGATAATAGAAGTGTTTCCCGAAAATAAAAACGAAACGATTCACATGGAAGTACCACTGTTAAGTAAGTAGTGAACTATTTGACACTTTAAAAAATGCTAAGAAAGAGTCCACGTCCATTTAAAAATGTGGCTGATGTGCCACAGTTAAACCACAATTACGCTCTTTTCTACAAATATTTGCACCCCTCTCCTTGAAACAGGGGCGTAGACGGTCGCCTGAGGTCTGAGACCTTCCCTTCATCGACTGATACGTACATCGGTTATCAATCATTGCCAGCCGATGGGTCTCCTGGGGATTTTTCCTTTGCTTTGTGACAAAACTCTTTCAGAATATCCCTTTCAGAAAATTGTTTATCTCTAAAGAGGTGACACAAGGCAGGATTTTTCAGATAGGACACTTGGACGAAGTCACAAAACCAGGAAAAACAATCTTAATTCTGTCTAGCTTTTTTGTTTTTTTGTTTATATTTTTAAAATTATTTTTTTAATAAAATTCCCAGCTCTCATAGAAACAACTCACTTTGGCGCCCCCTTAGCACTGCGCCCGGGGCACGTGCCCCGTTTGCTCCCCCCTAGTTGCGGCCCTGTGCGAAGTCAACCATATAGTTGAACAACTTTTAATTGGTAGATTCAAATGTTTTACAGAAAAAAAAAAAAGCTTTGAAGGTCATGTTACCATAATGCAAAGTTTCCAGTTGCAAAATTTTGATTTTTCAAATTTACTTTTATAATGTAACAGAAGTTTAGTATATTAAAATATACTGCATGCGTAGAATTCGTGACCATAAAATTCAGAATTTAACAATTTAAATAAAGCCTCACAAACTGTAAAAATATTTGTATAAGATCCTTCAAAAAGGACATATTCATTAATTTATAAGCAGTTTTAATTATATTTACCAACTAGCTGAAGTAACCACCGTTGACGCGTTTGTATGTAAAACAATTTCCAGAAATCACGATTTTTTTTGTCAGCGTTGTAGGAGTGCAAAGAATTGAATTAGCATACTGGCAAAATATAGAAAGCAAAGTTATGATGTTTGTGTATGATTAAAAGATTTCCGGTTAAGAAGTAATAAAGTGCTGAGTAAAATTCTCAATATAGAAAACTTTTTTTTTTTTTTTTCAAAGTAAACCTTTCACTTTAGTAGAATGAACTTTTAACCCTAAAAGGCTCATTTTTTTTGGGGGTCTGAAATAAGTATATGTGGTGCTGTTAGTGATTAGTAGTTGGGAAAAAATAATAAAAAAATAATAACCAAATATTTTACTAGAAAAGTCCTTTTTTTTAATTTCAGTTCCCTATGTGGTTCATTTAGGCTTAACTATAATGTTTTGGCATTTATTTTGAAATATTAGTACACAAATTATTTTTTAGTATGATAGAATTTTACGTACAATAATTTCTTCCGGGTCAAAACTTTTGTCCAACGAATTTTTTAAATTTTCTAAAATAAACAAATGACACATGCAAAGATTACTGTTTAAATTTCAATGAATTTTAACTGTAATGGGAACAGTAATGACATCTACGCGCAATGGCCTGAATTATACTGTTGCCATCTATGTGTAATTACTCTTAAAAATCAATAGATGTCTATGCTAGTATTTTATAGACGTGGGGGAGTAATTAAAGTGGCTGTTTCACATAAGGTACCAGGTGCCTTGTAGGATTAAAGTCACCAGGTAATTCCTCGCTTGTAACTAAATTTTGTTAAATTTACTGAAGATATTTTAATATTGTTTCTTGTAGTAGAAAATGAATTGCTGAAAAATTCAAACTACGTTGTCTCAAAAAGTTTACAGCTCGAAAAAGTATGAAACAGTTATAAGTTTGATCAGTTATCACAATACTCTAACGAACACATATTCAGGCGATTTGACTGTAAATTATTTATTAGTTTTTTTATACCACAGAAAACTTAGTAGATTGACACTTTATAAAAATTTTCAAGTGTTATTTTTAAAGGTGCAGAAATTATTTCAAGAATATTCGTGCAAATTCATGGAATTTTAAATGAATTAGAGTTTGGCTGAAAAACAAATAATACTCGTTTGATGAAAGGTATTTTTATGAATGTGAAGTTAGTTGTAGTTAATAAAAAAAACTGTAAATTTTCAAAACATATATATATTTTATGTACACGTATGTTGTACACCAACAATGAAGAAATTACCACGAATATTTAAACGTATGGTTCTCAGACTGGTGACTTTTAACTTTACCAATTTCACACGATAAAATGACGAACGTTACACAAAAGTATAAATAAAAATAAATTAACAAATAAATAAATTAAATAAATTAACAAATAAATAAATAAGTTAAATCAACTTTGTTTAAAGGAAAAATCAGTTGAAATTTAAAAGAGAAGAAAAACACGGCATTATAAGAAAATCAATTATCTTAACACGCTGAACTTTAACTGGTATAATGATCTAAAGCATATAACAGCAATGTTTGTTGTGTAATAATTTTAAATTACTTCACAATACACGTCAAGAAACATTTTACAGTATTTTCAACTTAAGAAAGAGTCTTTTGAACATTTATCATAGAAAATATATACATATAATTTTATGCACATGTATATAAGAATACTTATCTACAAACACATAAATACACTTAACCACAAGATGGCCTCTCCAATGATATGCCCTCTTCCAATATCCAGACAATTTGAGAACCGCCGTTTATACAAATACAACAAAATGAATTTTACGATGGAATGTGAAAATTTTTGAAAACTTCTTTGTTTTCTTCCTGTGGAGATCGGAGCTGAACAGTCTAATTCCTTCCTAGAGAGTTTTCATCACAGGCTTATTGATGCTTTGGTGAATACACCATGTAAATGTCCAGTTTCTTCAACATGGGTTCTTGTAGAGTTTGTGCGCAGATAGCTGAAAACCTATATTCAGCAAGTACTGTTGCAAGCAATGCCGTCTGTTGTACACACACATTCTCTGCACGTTTTGCTCAGGACCGTAACTTTATCATTTATTTTGTAGTACTTCCCATAAACATTGCAGCCTGCAAAAGAAAAGAAAAACTTAAGTATAATACTGAATGATAAAAATGTCGTCATCATAGTTGTCAACTTTTACGGGATATAACTAACCACTTTTTGTAAACAGTAAATTTTGTTAAATACTTTTTCAAATTAGTAATTGCTCACACGCTGAACTACAAAAATGCACTATATTCTAAGCCCAAAATTATTGTTTAGAAAAAGTAGTTAATTTTGTATTCCGTAAAAGTTGGCAACTATCAATTATTTAACGAAACTTTTCGTACGTAGTGTGTTAATCAACAATGGCAAACTAAGCATCTTAAAATTGCTTAAGAGTGAATTTTTGAAAACGTGACTATTCTTAATAAATATTTATTAAAAATATCTAAAATATGATTCATACAGTAATCCTCAACCCTGCATTGCTAGTAGGGAAGTATCATCGTGCCAGAAAGGTAAAAACAAATTGAAAATTCAATTTACATAATCTTCGTTTTGTTTCGTAACATAGAGAGGTCAACGAAGTACTTGAAGAAAATATGCCTTTTTTAGAATTGATTATTTTTATTTTAATCTGTATACATTTCTTAATGAATATTCTAATATCACTCCAGAAAAGTCGATTTTTTTTCTTATACTAGTTCAAATTTACTCCGAGACTAGATGGAAAATGTTAATGTAACAGAGGAAAAGGTGATTTCTTTAAAGAAGGATTCGATAAATGAAAGAAGGACGAACTATGCATATACCTTAATAAACGCTATAGCCTTTAAGAATTGCTCATTCCCCACCCCACCTCGCACGAATGAGAATTGAATTTTTGAGCGAATGAATTTTTGAATGAGTGAATTTGCACGAATGAATTTTTGAAAACAGTCTAATGATTTTAAAAAAGCTTATTAACAAATCTTACACTTTCTTCTTACAAATGATTCAGAATTAGAGAAATTTTTATTATTTACCTACATTACTTAAAAAAAGCACAATAAAAAAGATTTTCTCTCCTATTATTTTTAAATTACATCTGAACATGTACATTGAACTCTCAATTGACAAAAACACAACTTCTGTGAATGAAATTTTCTCTAACTGTGCGAACTAAATAATAAGGGTGTTTATAACGAAATAAACGTCATCATTATTAATTTTCTAAATACTTTAAGTGAAAATTATGATTTCACATTCATATTTACTTGGCCGGCTTGGAATGGCTGAGAGAACAATAGTGATCTGCAATTTAAAATATTTAAAAAGTATAATTGTATCAGTGCACTCTAGTACTGTATTTATTTCTTCATTGACTGTTAAACTTAAACAGTGAAAAGAAAAGGCATTTAGTAAATGATCCGTTCCGTTAAAGTCACAATTTATAAAAGCTAATTTACGAAATTTAGTCTATTGGCATCTACAAGTCGTTATCAAATATCAGATGAAAATAACAACGTGCCTTTATAATCACTAAGCAGCATCATCAGACGATACCGTATGTGAAGAAATAAATAGCGTATATTAAGAGTGGCAGATGGAAATTACACAATATTGTAGTTAAAAGAACATTTGAAAAATTATTTCTTCTAGATTAATTGTTGTGGTTTGCAGTTGGAAAATATTCCATACTTAAATTAGTCTCTAATGCAGAGATTACGACAGTGGTGGTTCCACGGGAGGGGCTAGGATGCTTCAGCCTCCGCCAGAATACATTGTTTCGTGGTAAAATTTTGTCTTATTGTACACTTTGATTAGGGCAAATGAGCTTCTTTTTTATAATTTAGATCCTCTGCCAAAAATATACACTGCTTTAAGGTAAATTTTGTTTAGTTATACATCTTGATTTGGTCAAATAAGCTTTTTAAAAAAAATTAGCCCCTCCCCAAAAGAATTTCTGTATTCGCCAGTGATGCATCCTGATACAGTTTATACACTTGAAGTATTAATTTTTTCTTTAGAAGTAAAACAGACCAAAGAATGTAACAGAATGCAGCGATTTAAATACTTTACAGGTAACGTGGTATAGGTACATAGTATAAAAAACGTAATACAGGTAACATAACAACTGATAGAATGCATCTATTTAAATGTTTTACAGGAAACATGGTACAGGTACGAATGCAAAGGGAACATTGTTTACTATAACAAAGACATACGACTTTTCATCAACAGTCAGATCTGATATTACCTGAAACTTTGAGGTTTCCACCTAATTCTGCTGGTAAGTCTCCCAAAACAATATTAGCTACGGTGTCAATTTCTAATTCTGGTGCTTCAGTGCTGTAGGACAATGGTGGCAGTGTTTGGATCACTGGTAAAACAGTGCTAATATTTTCACCACCTATTGGCGACAGAGACATTTTTGAAGGTGGGAGTGTTATTGTCTCATCTAAAACTTTTCTTACACCACTGGAGTTGTCGTGGATTTCAGAAACATTTTGTTTCGAATCATGATCTTCAGTTTCTGCCTCGAAAATCACTATTGGTTCGGTTGTAGGTTCTGCTGTTATTTCCGGGAAGTAAGTGGTGACTTCAGTTCTCCGCGGTGTGCTTTCTGTAGTAGTAGTAGTTGTTGTTGAAGGTCTTTGCGTGGTTGTAGTTGTTGTAGTGCTCTGCACAGTTGCAGAACTTGGTGCAGTCGTTGAAATAGGTAACGTGGAAGTCAGACTGGCTTCGGTAGTCGAATGCCTTGATTGGTCTGAAAGAAAAAATTGTAATTAACGTTGTGAACCGATTTCATTAAAAAATGTCGTGGCATGAAAGATAATATTGATTTTTATGAAGAAGAATTAAATTTACAACAAAAATTGCCCGGTTTTGCATTTATTTTGTTTTTTATTTGCTCAAAATAACCATTTTTACTGAATAGCTCAACGTTCAAAATTTTCAACGCTTCAAAAAGGGTTTCTTAGTGCTTTTTTAAAAGATAATTATTAAAAGTTAACAACATGAAACATTAACAGTTATGAAACATTAAAAGTTATATTTCACAGTGAGAAAAGTATATCTCCAAATAAAGAAACATTTATTATTTGTGATATCGATGTGATAAATACTAATAAAACTATGCAGTAGTCCCTACTATGGCGGAGTGGATAATGCATTGAACATGGCCGAGGGCTGGAGTGTGAAGGCCTGGAGTTTTCTCCAGATGTAACACGAATATGCGTTAGAACCTATTAAAAAGTCCTCCGCCCAAGGGGAGAAGCTGATAACCCTCGTGTAGGTTTGTTTTAACACAATACATTTAAATAAGCAGTAAAGAATATTCCAAAATCTCAACGAGTTTAAGATGGAATAAAAAGAAGACCGGTATTTTGCATTCCGGATTTATACTTCTATATGTAACACTCCAAAATACAGTGATTTAAAAAAAATCTTATATATTTTTATAAATATATTTTTTAAACTTTCAGACCATTTGGACATTTTACCAGTAAGGGAAAGAGTATTTTCTAAACATCTGAAAGGCGTTAAAACAAATTTTTAATTGATATGATCATACCTTTTTCTTTTGGTACATCAAAAGAATAGCTACTTTCAGCATGCAGTTCAGTCCGTTTATCAGTATCTTCTTTTGATTTTTCTTCAATCGAAGCTGCTTGAGGTGGCGCTGTTACAACTTCGAGAACCACACCAGGACTGGAAGTGTCAGTTTTCAGAACGCTTTCTGCTGGTCTTAATATAGGGCCATGAGGTAACGGTTTCCACTGATTATCGGAAGTTATCAACGGCGGCCTGATCTCTTGACTTGTTGGATCAGGAGCGCTGACATCGCTGACTTGAGACGAATCTGCCTTTATTCCTAAAATGTAAAACAAATACACTCTCCTATAATGGTATTTGACACACGAAACGTTCTTCTGATATAATGAATTGCTTCTTGATTACTGAAATTTTCTGTAGAAGTATCCCTTACAGCTTGCTTTGGGACAGACATTTTTTATTAACAAAATATTTCAAATAATAGCTGTACGGAATATTTCTACGCAAAATTTCAGTAATCGAGAAGCAATTACATCTGTCGTACATCTCCTTTATTGACATTTTTTATTAAATAAATTTATAAAAAAGAAAGTTACTCAGCAAAAGAAAGATCGGACAATAAATTGTAAAAACCATTATTATTGTTTTAAAAAATAGTATTTCTAGGATTGCAACAAATTTTCCAAAAAATGACGAAGTTATTTCCAACTCATGATATAGTTTTTTGTTGATAATGATAACAAAAAATTAATGCAGCTTTATATCACAGTAACCATGAAAAAGAGCGACAAACGAAACAATTTTGAAGAATTTTGGTTATTTCCATGTTGGGGGAGTTAAAATATTGTTGTCATACCTGCATCACTAAGGAACAAGCTATAAGGTATGGACAGCAATAGTTTTATGAATTATAGACTTACAATACAATTACTTTTCTATTCGGTTCTTAAAAGGTATTTAATAATTCGTCCACCTTAATTAAGATTTGTGTAGGCTGACCTCATTTCTAGAGACTCAATTCAAAATAACGCAAATTCATGAACTATTCACGATATCGAAATACTACTCGAAGTCAGCTCTATTAATGAGGCTATCAAAAAAAAACAAAAACTAAGTAAAAAAGCGATAGATGAGTTATCTTCAAAAGAAAGTTCAATATACAGTTGAATTTTTCTTAATTTTCTAAGCCTTTTTCCATTCATCAAACTTCACGAAGAAAGTTTGTAGTTCAAGTTCGGAAAATGAAACAACACAAGCTTAGAAAGAATGATGCAAGGGAAAAGGATCCTTGAATTCTTTTGAAATTGATGTTTTATTTAGTTTTCTTTTAATTATTGCAACATGCATATGTAACAGATTTTAGTAAAAACTCTACTTGCCCTAAAATACAGGAATTTTTGGTTTTTAAAAAATTTTCAAGCATGCTTTAGTTTAGATTTTGCTTCTCAAGAAAATATTTTTTCTGAACATTGAACTGACGTATTAGTGACGCAAAATGGTATGGGAATCTGACAGATTCCCTCTTTTCCAATATCTTGAAAATTAACATTATTTAAGAATTTAGATTTAACTTATAATTTATGAAAATAATGTATATGTACTTGATGTAAACATTTACGCTTATTACGTAGCCAATTTTCTGAAGAAAATAACTATCTATAGTTTGTGTATTTATACACACTGTATAAACTTATGCGTAATTAAATTTAAATGAATCTTAATTCTTCACACTCCTTTCATTCACTTAAACAGACACTTTAACGTATAAATTTTAATTTCAACTTAGTTTATAACCGTATGAAAAGCAACTATTTCCCCATATGTATAGAAGACTATATGGATATACTGCCCTACGATGAAAAATTGTATCCCTTTCCATCGTGCGATTTTCAAATCGCCGCACAGCCAGCTGTGTTAAAAAAGTTCTTTGGGTCTGTGGCACACGATTGGCGATTCAACCGACCACCATGCTGCCATTAGTTAAATTGATCAATGGCTACGGCTGCAGGTTTTTAGATTCATTTAATCGTATAGGGCCATTTAATCGTATTTTTTGGTTACTAGTAGTGAAAGCGCTGGAGTTAGACGTTTCACGGAGCGACCACCGCTCGTTGAAGGGTTAAACTGGAATGCACGTATTTTTAAATAGAAGAAAAGTTTCTCCTTAGCATAAAAAAACTAATTTTAGCCTAAAATGATAAAGGAACGTTAATAATACCACAAGTGACTCTAGGACAGCAGTAGCCTGGTAAGTATTCCAGGACGCAGGATGGCTCAGGAGGAGCTGGACATTGCTGTACTTGACAAAGGGGATGGCCATAGAAACATCGGCACATTTCGCAGGGGTTACTTTTGACTATAATCTCACCGCTATTGTAATATCTTCCGTCGACAAAGCACACATCTAGAAAAAGAAGTTGATTTTATTTTCGCACACCATTATAAAATTAAAAGATGTTTGTTACAAAACGTCATAATTTAAAATTATGAAAGTATCATTATTATTAATTGTGAAAATAATGTGTACTTATTTTTAGTTTTTCTATTATTAGCATTGTTAGCTAAACATTATAGTAATATAGTAAATAGTATACTAGCTACGTTATACTAAATTTTAGTAGATTATCAAGAAAACAAATGAAAATTAAAAAAAATCTAACTTATAAATTTTATTTGTACTAAATTAGGAATTTTGAATATTTTGAAAATATAATATATAAAATTTAATATGAGCATCACACTTCATAATTAACTTATGAAATGGTTTTCACTAGTATTATTTTCTGGAAGATTACTATGCAATCTCTACCCACAAAAATTATGACTAACATACGACGTAAAAATATATGTTAGCTATACTTTTCACCAAGCAGCAACAGCAAACTTGGTAGTAATGACTTCATTTTCATAATTTTAACCATAAAGTGTTACGCGTTTTAGATTACACTTGAACAAATTATATACACACCTCTTTTTATGTCTGCGAGGACTATTTGTAAAAAATACTGAGTGGACAAAAATGATATGATGCCTATTCTTTGAAAGTCTAAGATTATCACACTTACTCATTTGCCTTAAACATCATGTCTTTCTTTCACTTTGCACATAATTCGAGAATCATCTTGATAACTTGAAAATGATGATAATTTAATTTAAATAAATGTAATGAGTTGATGAGAAGTCTGCCTCATGTCAGCGAACCATGACTGGTCTTTCACTCATCGTAAAAATAAGCCATTTTACGTCAAAATCGGGTTATGATAAGACGAAGGTAAATCCCACTTTAGTTATCATGAGGTGAACATTTGAAACTTATTAGAGTTTCTATTTATTCCAAACGCATTAGGTTGTATTAAGTTGCAGCACCTAAAATAATGCAATGAAACTGCTATCACTGCTATTTGAGTGATATTTTCATAAAATTGGAAACGAGAGTAATGTGCAATTGACATTATGTAAGAAATTGCCAATACAAAATTTTCTACTGGATGATTTGGGGACATTTGAAGAGAACTGGAGGAGCCGCCACCCACCATAGCCTCCATACATTCACATTATAAGCGTATAATAAAATAAATTTTAAAAATGATGCATATTTATCAAAATATATTTATTGCATTATTTATTTAACAGAATGCAGAAATGAATCTTAAAAACTGTCGTAAATGCAAACTGATCACTCTTTTCTAGCTCTAAACTTATACGTAACCTTTCCATTAGGGAAAGTGTATTCTCAGGCTTGTTGAATACTGAAGAAAAATGAGTATTATACTTTTTACTAACAATTTTCTGAAAATCTTAAATAAATTCTGACTCATAGTTTTCTATATTCATGAGTAAGTGTTTCATCTAAAATTGTAATCTATCATCTCTTTCACATTTCAATCATCATTTTTGTCCATTCGATTTAAACTAATTTTACATTTGAATTTCAATATTTAAGCTACCAGGTACAAAATTTTTTTAATTAATAAATGTAAAATAAAATATATTCTACTATTTAATTTTAAAATAAATTTCTTAAACTTTGCATACTTTTGTTTTTTGTGGTTGTTTATTTCTACACTTGGATTTGTCTGATTCTTACCATTGATTTCTTTAGAATCTTCATCCGATATTGGAGGATCAACTGGTTTCAGTACAGGGGTTTCAGATGCAGCAGAAATGGGTTTTAGTACTGGTTTCTCTGCGCTGGGTCTCCCGTCGATAACTTCAAACTTATTTGACGGTTTTCCATCATTATATCCTTGATGTTGATCAATAAAACTTGTTTCAATGTCTTTAACGTTGTCTTCTGCTCTAAATAGTTTACCGTCATCATCTGGAATACTTACTGTAAAGGCTTTGGTTGACAACACAGTATACTGCTTTGTTGTTGGATATGGTGTTGTAGAATAATCCTGGGTTGTAGTTTCCACAGTCATGTCTGTTAATTTAACAACAGTGGATTCACTAGAAATATCACTTGCAGTTATTTTTGAAATTTCTGTAGACAGTTCTTCACTTATTAATTTAGATGCCTCTTGGTATTGGTCGGTTTTCTCTGTAGTAATGCTAGAAGTCAAATCATGTTTCCTGGTTGTGGGCTGTTGATTGGATACAGTTGATTGACTTTCTGAATTTGTAAATTTCGTATTTTCTAGTTCAGCCGTCGTTTGCCTATCTTGCATGTTAGTAAATATTTTTGTCGGAGAAACTTTTCCTTGTTCAAAATCGTAATAATACTCGTCATAATCTTCACGCCATTCAGGGTGTAAGTCAGGAGCAATACGATGCAAAGGCCCATGCGATTCTCTTGGATTCTGCTGTCTTAGATATGCTGCCTCTGACCTTTGGTTATAACTAGGATATGGAGGAAATTGTGATGGTGGCCGTCTAAAAGAGTTTGTCGGTCGATGATTAGATATTTCTACAGCAGATGTTTGTGGTACAGATGGAGTTGAAGGAGGCCTGAACCTAACTGGTGGGCGCGGTCTTAAAGTTTTCTTGTGATTATTAATTTCTAGTGGGGGACCATTTTGTCGCTTTGGTGGTAGATTAGGATATACAGGGTCTCTGGCAGTTTGTATTCCGTGATATGCGGGCTCTTTAGCAGTTTGTATTCCAGGATATGTGGGTTCTTTAGCATTTTGTATTCCGTGATATGCGGGGTCTTTAGCAGTTTGTATTCCAGGATATGTGGGTTCTTTAGCATTTTGTATTCCGTGATATGCGGGGTCTTTAGCAGTTTGTATTCCAGGATATGTGGGTTCTTTAGCATTTTGTATTCCGTGATATGCGGGGTCTTTAGCAGTTTGTATTCCAGGATATGTGGGTTCTTTAGCATTTTGTATAACGTGATATGCGGGCTCTTTAGCAGTTTGTATTCCAGGATATGTGGGTTCTTTAGCATTTTGTATTCCGTGATATGCGGGCTCTTTAGCAGTTTGTATTCCAGGATATGTGGGTTCTTTGGCATTTTGTATGCCAGAATATGTGGGTTCCTTAACAGTTTGCATTCCAGAATATGTGGGTTCTTTTGCAGTTTGTATGCCAGAATACGAAGGCTCTCGAACTTTTTGCGAAATAGAAAAACCAGCAGTTACAGGATCCCTAACTACTTTTGTACCGGACATGCTAGGGTCTCGATATGGTTGACTGCCAGATGAACTAGGACGCTTAACTGATTGTAGGCCATGCATGCCAGGGCCTCGCACTGTTTGTAAACTAGGTTTATTATGATCTCGAACCGGTTGCGGTTGTTTTCGATGCGATGAAGGACCATGGTTAGAGAAAATAACTTCCGGAACTTTGAAAATTAATCCTGGTTGAGACGAGGCATTACTTACTGCAACTGATTCAGATGTCATATCAGAACTTGTTGTTTCAAAATGTAGTGTTTCATAATTTTCATGGGGTGTAGTATCCTCAACAATTAATTTAGGAGCAGCCACGACTAAAGAGGATAAACTTTCTGGAAAGTATTCTGCATTTCCAACTAATTTATTTGGATACATTTCTTCTTTCGTTGTAGGCTCATAAGTTTCTGTAGATGTAATTTGGCTCTGAGAGTTATATTTTTGAGTTATAGTTCGTAAAAGTTCTGCAATATCTTCGGGTAAAGGTTGAGTAGATTTATAAGGTAGCGTGGTATGCGTAATTCTTTGAGGCTTTTGTTTATGGTTAGATATTACTGTAGGTTGTCTAACTGTATGTAAAGAGGGTCGGTATGTTTCAGTCATATAACCATCATTAAGTGTGTGATATAGAGTTGTTTCAGGTTGACCACTTTGATAATTTCTGGTTGAAATTTGTGGAATTGTAGATCCTACCGGTGTAGTACCTTTAATTGTAGTTTGGGCATGATTAGTATTTGTTGGTCTATATGGTCTTTTTGTTTTTATCTTTTGCTTTTGTCTTAAAGTTGATTCTGGAATGTGAGGGCTTGGTTTATTTTCTGGCGAAGAACTGTAAATTGTATAGGTAGTTAAATTATCCATATATTTATCTTTTTCTGTTGTAGGGACTGTCGTTAACGTAGTGCGAACTGGAAAAGCCTCAGTTTCAGTTATTCTGTGAGTGGTTAATCCATCGGTAGCAAATTTTGAGTTCGTAAAGGAAGCTGAAACGGATGTAGTTGGATTGCGTGCTAGTGATAATGATGGAGGTTTTTTATTTTTTACCTTAAATCTCATATTTGTAGTAGTTTCCTGTTGCCTCGTAGTTGATTTTTCTGTTGTGCTAAGTCTTTCTCCATAGGCTGGCTCACTGTAATCTTCAAAAGGATCGTAAGTTTCTTGCTCATCGCGGATTACATCTTCGTATAACTCAACATAGTCATAGTTGTAGTTATCTTTATTTTCCTCATAATCCACATCTTTATGTGTTGAGTATTTTGTTGGCTCTGTTGATACATCACCATTATAATCTAAGTGCAATAATGAAGTTGGTTCATCAGGGTTTTCTGTTTTAAAGGTTGTTGATGAGACACTACTTGTTGTAACTTTTGTTTTTTGTTTCAAGTTAGATGACGATAATTTAGTAGGTACAGTAGTTTCTTCAATATGATGTATTCTTTCTGTAGCAGTTGAAGCACTGTTTGTAATTTTTGTCTTTTGCTTTAAATTAGTCAGTGAGATCAAAGATGGTCTGGTAGCCTCTGGTGTCTCCGTTGAAGAGTCTTTAGTGGTAGACGTTTTTGTTTTTTGTTTTAAATTAGTCAGTGAGATTAAAGATGGTCTGGTAACCTCTGGTGTCTCCGTTGAAGAATCTTTAATAGTGGACGTTTTTGTTTTTTGCTTTAAATTAGTAAGTGAAACTAAATATGGCCTAGTAGCTTCTGGTGTAACAGTTGAGGTATCTTTAGTAATAGAAGTTTTTGTCTTTTGCTTTAAATTAGTGAGAGATGCTACATATGGCCTGGTTGTGTCCGGTGTTACATATGAAGAAATCTTTGGAGATGTTTTCGTTTTTTGTTTCAAATTAGTGTGTGATAATACATACGGCCTAGTAGTCTCCGGAATAACAGTAGTTGTTGTATCTCTGGTAGATGGCTTTGTCTTCTGTTTTAAATTCATTAGTGATATTAAAGATGGTCTAGTAGTGTCTGCAGTATAGTGTGTTCCATGGGTAGATAATGTTGTACTTTTAGTAGTCGTTGGCTTTGTTTTCTGTTTTAAATTCGGTAATGATATTATAATTGGTCCGGTAGTGTCTTGAGAATATTCTGTTTCGTCATTTTCTGAAGTAAAACCCCTTGGGGTAGTTGATTTGGTTTTCTGTTTTATGTACGACGGTGAAACAATATCTACAGTTTTAGTTGTATCTGGTATGTCTCGTGTTGTTTGAGTACCTTCTAGTAGAGAATCTTTACTATTAGCTTTTTCCGTAGTTACCACTAATACTGCTATATTTTCTTCTGGAATTACTGATATACTTTCGAGATTTGATTCCTCAGTTAGTTCTACAGTAATTTTTTGCTTATCATTATTAAGGGTAGTTTCTTTGTCATCATTACTGGTTATATAATCATAATCAGTTTCATCCACCGTCTCTGTTTCAGTTGAGCGAAAAGAAGTTACATCAGTTCCTGCTGGCGAAATAACTGTGACATCGTAATTCTCGGTGCTGTGTGAGACTGGAACACTTGTCTCATTAATTCCTTGTTGATCTGAAAAAAAAAAACAGTCAATTATTAATAAAAATGATAGAGTTAAAAAACTGTAATCTTTTACAATTCACTAAATACGGAAGAATTTCGCACTTTTGTTATGAAAATTTCAGCAGGATGGCATATTTAGTGTAAACGCATTTCTCAGAAACTGAATATGTTGTTTTAATTTTTGTCAGAACACGGTCATATTTTGCTATCAAAAGCTAATTAAAAAATGTACAATTTAGAGACAGAAATAAACACCAAATAGACAATATAAATATTTGTCCACGGAAAAAAATCAGATCCTCAACTGAATAAAGAGGTTCTTGGTTCTTGGTCCTCTGAGTTCTTGGTTTTATAATTAAAATAAAATAAGAACTAAACTTTTGAATGTCTAATTTACATATTTTTTTTTTACGTTAACGATAAAAGAGGGGTCATCATACATTTTTATACCGATCATCTAAGTTCAGGGTGATGATAAAAAAACTATCACAATATATGGACCTCTGGCAGTCGTTCCGTTCAACCAATCGAGATGAAATTTCAGATATTGCTATTCATAGGTATGACTTCGAGATTCTCTGAACGACAATAGATTGGCGGTCACAGTTACGATTATAGGTACAGAAACTGGAAATTTTTAAATGGTAACGATAACTTTTTACTTTTTAGAACGCTCAGCGTCTGAGAACCCCTCCCCCCCACCCCCCACCCCCTAAAAAAAATCGGTGGTAGCGTTCACCTATCACAAAAAAACCTATGCCACATGCACGTACAAAAAATAGTTCTGCGGACAGCCAACAAAAACATAATCGAAACGTACGGAGGAAATTTGCTTATGACGGAGGAAAAACGCACCAATCACTGAAGGCTGGTCTCTAGATATTCAGCGTAGAAAACAAACAGAAACAGTGTGGAGTGTTTGCTTTTCAGTCGGGGGTTCATACTTGAAGAAATGACTGGCAGCGACAGTTTTGGTGAGTTGGTAAAACCATATAATCATGATGGCATGAATGCCGTGGAAGCCTTGCTCGCTTATTTTAGAAACCATCACCAAATAGGCAGCCGATGATCCCTCGAAAACTCTGCGGGATTTAATTAAGAAATTTGAAAGAACTGGCTGCACCTGGGATAGATCGCAATCCGGAAGACCAACTATTCCTGAGGACGCTGTCACAGAAATCCATTGTACAGAACTTGAATGAACACATGCAAACTGCAAAAGAATAAAGCTCGTGAATTGGATATACCAGAAACAACGGTCCCTAAAACTACTGCGTTCTGTACTTCGAATGTTCCTTTGCAGCTTTAGGATCCAGCGCCTCCAGATGCTGCACGTCGGTGACCGACAGCAACGTGTAGATTTCGTAAATCAATTTCTAATCCGATACGATAAAGATAGCGATTAGCCTCTTCGCATTTCATGGACAGACGAAGCGCATTTCACCTTAACCGACAAAGTTAACGTCATACCAGAATCGCTACAGCGGAATGCGCTGAATGACGTCGTTTGGATGCAAGTTGCCGCACCTCCAATTGTTGCAGAAAACTCTGCTTGATTTCTGGGTTCGTAGTTCTAAAGTCCAGTGAATGTAGAAAGTTCTACTAAAACGTCCACTGGTCAGGAGGGAACACGAACTTTACTGCTTCTAGAACTTCGCCGAACAATCAGCCGTACAAAATTCATAGGCAGAAACGGCCAGTAGCTTTCTTATAACAGTCCGCTCAGGAGCTTTCACAGACGCTGTATTTCACACACAAAATAAAACTCTTCCACAGACAAAAATTATGAGGAAATATACGAGGGAAATCGTAATCCGTACCTCAAAACTCAGCAACGAAGAATTCACACACAGCACTTAAAAAAACCAGCTTCAAAAAGCAATCAGACAATAACTTTCAATAGCTCATTCACAGCGCAATGCAGCGAATTAACTCATCGGCAGCTCCATGACAACTGACTGAACTGGGGTAGCACGCTGCTTTTATAGTACACGCCGAACACTGGAGAAGATTCGAGAGAAAACTATCCCTGGAATGCGGTAGAACAAACTCGATTTTGATGCGTAACAGAAGAGTAAAAGAGTAATACTAGGCTATTATGTAAAGCTATTGCAGGAAAACATACTTTACAGGCCCCACTGGGAAAATCGCGCCAAATGACCGAAGTGTCGCTAAGGAGGCGACTTTTTGCGAAATATGGCCAAATTTGGCGCCAATAAGTCCTCAAAGGTGAGGTCAGCGAAGTTCTAACATCAGTATTTCTCCAGATTTCTAACCCAAAACTCCATATCACGTGATCTAGTGAACCGATTTTGATACAACAAAATGCAAAATTTAATTATTTGACGCGTAGAATATGAATTTTAAAACTAGTTTAAACCCCAGAACATCGAGTCACCCCAAAAATTCGTAACAACATGTAGTAACGCCTGTTCGCAGGGTCCTGGAACAGCATTTTGGTGACAGAGTCACCTCAGGTTATTTTCCATTTCTGTGGCTTCCGCGATCTCCCGAACTTCTATGAATTTCTGGTTCTGAGGACATCTCAAATCTCGAGTGTATATGTGCAACCCTCAAAATTTTGTCGGAGAAAAAATAACCTGTATCAAACGTGAGATTCTAAAGCATCCCTCATGCTGTTATTTCCGACTTTATTAGCCACAATCTCTCTTCAGTGCTAAATTTCTTGTGATATATCACAAGAAATCCATGTGGAAGATGTGTAATCCAAGTAATCCAAAGTGTTTTTTTATCCAGATATGTGTTGTCATCAGCGATTGGTATATCGCCTCTGTCAAATGTAAATTTAATTTGTGCACCTCGATCTTGATTTTGTTCGCCCTTCACAAACCTGTTCTTAATACGTGCATTAAGTGTCCATTTTTTGGTGATACAAGTACCGCTCCAAAACTCTTTAAGGTTTTACTATGAGCTGAACATTTTATGATTGAAAAAAAGGGGTTTTGCCATTCGAAAATTTCGAGTTTCTGTACCTATAAACCTGACAGTGAGCGCCTCTTTGTTGCGATTCACAGAATCTCGAGCCCATACCTATGAAATCTGATCTAGATCGGTGACTAGAGCTTCATATATCGGGATAGATTTTTTTGATCGCCTTGTAGATGTGATTCAAACTGACTCACATTCTTTATATGGTTGAATCGCACTAGTATAGGGATTGGAACTAATGATATAAAAAATGAAATGTATATATGAACCTATATAGCAATCATGTTGGTAGTGATGTTGTGACTACGTTATACTTAGTCACGTCACAAATGTGATGGAAATGCACGCATTCTGTGACGTCCCTTCATGTCAAACATGTGGCGTTGCAGATTGACATATCATTATAAAGGATAATGAATCGCATTCTGATGTCACTGTGTGACGAACATCTGACGCTGCAGAGACGTTAATGTAGGTCACTATAACGTCACCAAATGACGTAGCGAAAACTGTCCCACGCAGCCATTTGTCCGTCGGCACAATTTCTCTTCGGCTTACACATACTGTCACATGAAGTCACAGAGTATCCAATATAAATAAATGATGCGACTCCTCAGTTCTATGTATGACAAGCTTCGTTCAGAATTGAAGTACTTTAACTTTAAAAAAAAGAAAAACGGAATACGAATACAAGTAAATTTATTCTTAATTAAAGTTTTGAATGGTGATGGTGTGTTATTGTGACTCGGTGTTATGGCCGATTATTGTGAAGGGGACGTATGTCCCACTGTGTGTTACTCTTTGGTAAATTCTTTTGGCAGGGAATATACCACAGTTTATAATCAAGAACACACAAAAATTTCTTCCAAAGTTTTCAAATGCATAGAAAATTTAAACAAGCGCTGAAAACAGATATTCAAATATACTGTCAAAGTTACAAATCTTTTCTAGTTTTTTTTTTTATGAGACGGATTGCTTTCTTTCTTTAATATGTTTGTGGTCCCATAGGTCTTGATTCTCCAAAGTTGAATTCTAAAGTGAGTGATTTGAATGCAAGTTCAAGAATGATATTTATAAGACTAAAGTTAAAAGATTATTTTTACAATATTATTTTAGAAAATCGTAAAAGTGTCTTAAGTCGAAGGCTGCCGGATACTTTTAATCACCTGGCGTTCTTCAGAAATAGCTTTAATTATAAGCAGTTGGGTATTAAATGAGTGGAAAATTAAAGCAACAATAAATTAAAGTTGTTTTACTTTTCCACTCATTCAGTTGCTTATTAACTGTAAATTAAAGACAAATGTTTTAGAACTGCCCTTTAATCTTATCATTTGCGCACATCAAATATAAAGTCCCTTGCTTAAACACAACCAAAGATATTTAATAAGCTAGAGAAATATCGTACTATCATTATATTCATCCTATAATTTTTTCCTGCATGAAGAAAGCGGATACAATTTTTTTGCTTTTGAATGAAGGGTTGCAATGCTGCACAATGTGCAACAAATTTTGAATGGAGGGTGTTTTCAACATGTTTAATAATTTGAATGAGAGCGTATACGTTGCAACCTATGATTACTTGGATCAAAACACATAGTTGAGAGAAGCGTGCTCCCAGACTTACCGCATTTGTACTCCGTAGGGCAGCAGTGCCCGTCTGGAACAATTGGAGTGCATCCTAAAACATTTGGAGAACACTCTAGACGCTTGCAGACAATTCCCATCTGGGTGCAATAACATGTCTGGCAATGACCGCTGCTCGGCACGGCAACACCCACATCAAAATCATACCCATCCACATTGCATGATGTCACTGGAGAGGGTAGAAAGCATTGAAAAATGTCATTAAGCAAATATCAATCAAAATGTGCGAAATGTTACAACTGACTTCATTTTGAACATTTTTGATCTCCCCTATTCATTTACAAATTTCAAGAATTCAAAGTAGTACTACAGGTTGATCAAAATTAAAGTTCAATACAGGTTGTTCAATTTCAAAAGTATATAACTATTTATGGTAAATTTTAATCGCTTTACCACCAGTTTTATTTTAAAAATGTAATGTTTAAATTTCCCATCGAACTATTTTTCATAGTAGGAGTAAATTATGACTCTGAAATTAGATCCTCAAACCGAAACGAAATTTTAAAGCTTTTGAAGGATGGTTGCTCAAATTCTATTGGAAATAAAGCATTTAAAAATCAGAAAAGACATTTTTCTAATGGATTACTATCTAAACTTCGAAGATAAATAAAATTTGCCTGGCAATTAAAAGCTCCAGGGAAAACATTTGGACAAAAGAAAGTCCTTGGAAGAAAAAAAATGATGCTGAAAAGACTTATCACTGTAGAAAATCCTCTGCCTCAAAAAACTTTAGCAAAGAAACTACAGGTATCGCAATTGACAATTTGTCGTCAGATACAGAAAATTGGCTACAAAAGATTGAAAAAACCAGTCTGTCATCAAATGTCTTTAAAGAACTTTATTTTTCACGAAGATTCTGCACCAGTCATACTGCAAAATGAACTTAAAACGGCTGAAAGATAATTTTTTTTTTCCTCCTGAGAAGGGGTACCATCATCTCCTGACTGTGCTCCTTGCGATTATTTTCAATGGGTATACTTAAAAAACAACTAAATGGACGTAAAGTAAGAACACTTCAAGGGCTTAAAAAAGCAATTGAAGAAGAAGTTGGAAAAATATCCCTAAAATGGTTGGAAACTCTCTTTTGGCTTGTCCTAAACGTTTAAGTAAATTGTACTAGGATAAAGGAAACCACATTGAAAATTTCTTGTAAATAACTTAATTCAATAAAAATTTATGATGCTGTGAAATTGGTCCCATTATTTTTGAATCAACCTGTATGGCAGTCAGCTGTATCATTGATAAGTAAAACTGAAGGAATGTATTGGAAAAGGAAAAATTAAATACAACTTTTTACCTTTCTTTTTCGATTCATTAGTCATTGCTGCTAGTTCGTAGCCAGCTGCATCCATGCCTTGAGCTCCTACTTCTGTAAAATGAAATGAAGAAAGTATTAAATGAGGAAGAAAAATGTTACATTTAAACAAAATGTTACTACACTGAAATGGTATATTCGCATAATATTTTTGACAAGAAACCAGACAGTTTGAGAAGCTCAATAAATTGATAAAAAATTTTAAACTTGTATTTTACGTAAGCGGACGCAAATTCTTGTATTGAACATTTTTTCCAGATACGAAACAGATAATTTTACATTTAATTCGTATATTAGTCCTTATTATTCAGCAGTTGCAAGTTTTAATTAAGCGAAGACAGCGAAATTATGTTCGTAATAAGCATGAATTGCAAAAAAACACATACCTTCTCAAAAATATACTCGCGTATAAGCGAAATTTCTTATTTCATCTTTGCGAATAATTAATTAATTCTTGAAAAAGCGCAACTCGACATAAATATGAAAAATTGTAATTATACACAACTTAATTGATATTTTATGATAAATAACTTCAGTGTGCGAAACCAAAGTAGGAATTTGACTTTTACACGAATACTTTTTTGAGAGGGTGTATCATGCGAAGTAAAAACTAAAAGGATAAAACATAATTAATGCAATGATTATAGAAGTTTTCTAACACATTTGCACATTTTATACCCTTACTTCAGCATAAAATATAAGTAACTTGTTTACTCCAATTATTTTGGGACATCATAGTGAAATACAACGCTACGTACAAGAGGTAATCTCTGTCTTTGAGCCGATAGGATTTAGCAAAAACCAAAACAACGTCACTATAATACTCATTTCAGTCATTGCAGTAGAGCTCTTTTTGGGAACTGTGAATAGATTTTTCCACATTTATCTTTAGGAAATTTCATGTGCTAATTGGGCTATTATGTTTAAAAAGATTGAATGAAAATAAGAAAAAAAAAAGAGAGTAAATGAAATTTGCTGTATTGGTTTCATGTTCAAAGTATTATTTTTTCCTTTTTTTTAAAGTGAATCATTATATAATTATAACTTTTAATATTCTTTCTAAAGTTCTGTTTTTCCAAACACTAATTACTTATTGAAAAACTAAAATAGAAAAGTTGGGCTGTTACTCAAACAATTTTTTGAGTGATTGTGAAATGAAAAATACACTGCTGGCCATCGTAAATGCAACACCCTGAAGGAAGCATGCAAATAATATGAAATTTACAACATGCATTAGCTGAGGTGAGATATGCAAATGATTAGAATTTCAGCGCAGACGCACATCAAGCGCGCCTGTGGCGCCACCTCAAAGCGCTATTTAAGGCTTGGAGATTTCGACGGTTTCAAGTACAGCAATTGTGTTTTTCTTGCTTTTTTTTCAAAAAAACGATAAATTATGCCTCGTAGGAAACAACGATCATCTTTTGATCAAGTATCCGAGTTTGACAGAGGAAGGATAGTGGCATACCGAGATTGTGGGTTATCTTTCAGGGAAATCGGTCGTCGTATTGGACGAAACCAAACAACTGTGATGCGGATATGTGATCGTTGGGTGCAGGAGGGTACGACGGACAGACGTGATCGACCTCAGTGCACCACGTCACGTGATGACAGGCAGATTGTACGCATGGCAGTGACGGACCGCTCAGTCACATCACGAACCATATCACAGCAGATTCAGTCTGTAACGCATCATCCAGTGTCTGCGCGTGCCATTCGACGTCGTTTACAGCAGAATGGTCTGTCCGCAAGACGTCCGTTGCTTTGTCTACCTCTGACGCGGAACCACAGACGTCTCCGCCGCCAATGGTGCGATGAAAGAAGGATGTGGACGACAGAATGGAATGAAATTCTCTTTACTGACGAGTCACGCTTCTGTATGCAACACCACGACGGTCGGATTCGAGTCTGGAGACACCGTGGAGAGAGGATGCTGAACAGCTGCATTATGCACCGTCACACTGGTCCTGCACCGGGTATTATGGTATGGGGCGGTATCGGATATCTCTCTCGCACTCCTCTAGTACGCATTGCCGGTACTTTAACCAGCCAGCGCTACATCTCCGAGGTGTTGGAGCCAGTTGTCCTTTCTTACCTTCAGGGCTTGCCAACAGCCATATTTCAGCAGGATAATGCACGGCCACACGTGGCACGCATTGTCCAAGGGTTCTTCGTCAATCACCAGATTGAATTGCTTCCCTGGCCGGCGCGCTCTCCGGATCTTTCGCCGATAGAAAACATGTGGTCCATGGTTGCTCAACGACTGACCCAGAGTTCATCCCCAGCTGTCACACCAGATCAACTTTGGCAACGTGTGGAAGCTGCTTGGTCTGCTGTACCCCAAGAACACATTCAAAGTCTCTTTGAATCAATGCCGAGGCGTGTGGCAGCTGTGATCTCCAACAACGGCGGCTACTCTGGGTACTGATTTTGGCAGGAACCACGCTTCATAGAATGCTGTAAATTTAATCATTTGTTACTTGGTCAACATGTTATCTACGCAATAAATTTTGTTGTGATATCTCTTGTTTTTCTTGGTGTTGCAATTTGGGTGGCCAGCAGTGTAGTAACAAACAATTTTAAGAACCTAATAATGCATAAACGTTATTTGTTTATTGAAGTCTCTATTAAATACTTTTGAGCTTGTCGAATTTATTGAAAATTTGTAACTATTTTGTTTATATTCAAAACTGCAGGTTTTTCGGTGTTTTAAAAAGACCATTCTTGAAATATGAAAAAGTCAATTCATAATAAAAAAAAATCCTTACCACATTGATAATGGGAGGGACAACAAGTATATCCACTCTGGTACCTTGCAACACAGCCTTCAATATTAAGGTGACACTTCGGCCTCACGCACATTTGCTGCCCTTTGATGCAATAGCAATATTCACATTTTGTAGGGGATAACATTGCCATTCCATCTTTATATCTGCGTCCTTTATGATAACAATCTAAGTGAATAAAACACATCAAAAGAATGATGAATGTAAACAGTAAATAGAGTAGGTATTACGTAAGGAAGGGATTTTTGTGTAGAAATGAAATCTTAGGATACTGCTTTAAAAATAAACACGAAAAAAGAAGCCTGTTTAAAATAATGTAAAGTAATTAAATTAATGCTTAAGTTTATTTGAATCAAATATATAACTTTTTTTCTTAATATAATATAACTATCAAGTATTGCTTTGCAATACTTGACATTAAGTCAGATGTGATTATTACAGACGTGATTATTACAAACTTTGATTTTAGCTTATCTAAATTATAAATTAATCTGAGTTATTTTTTCTCTGGTTAAAAACTGATTGGTTTAGATTATATGAAGATCTGAATGTTAAAATAAAAGTAAGCATACTCACACAAATAATAATAATATTTTAGGTATATTTGATGATATGATGTAGAGAGTTAGATGCTCAAATCTGTTAATATTTTACATATGACCAGCAAATTTTATTAAAAAATTAAGTAGCCAAAAATATGTTTTAGGATGTTAGTTGGCACGGACATAACAGCAAACAATCTTCAAATCAAATTCTATAGTAGCTGCAACCTCTATGAAAATAATATTTATTTTTTCTTACAAAAAGGCACTTGGAGTTTGTTCCATTTTTTATTGGAGGCTAAGATCCATATTTCTTGAATTTCAGAAGAATATAATAGGAAATAAAGTACTTGTTAGATTTCATTTCAATTTATGAAATCCCTGAAAAATCTTACTAAATCCCTAGCTATTATTGCTAAATTAATATTGCTGTTTATTGCCATATCAATTATTGCCGTGGTTGTTTTGATTGCTTACCTACCTTACAAATTGTTTATGCCACTTATTTTATAATCGATAATCTACAAAGCTCAAGTGACAATGGAAAGATCTGATAAAATTCTAAAACATTCGCAAATGCGTAACGAAAGGATTGATTAGTCCTAAAAATGCAGGTATAACGATCTTTTTTTTTTTTTTTTTTTTTTTTTTTTTTTTTTTTTATGGTTCTCTATATTGTATTTTGTATATTTCTAATAGAATATTTTCGTAATACATATGCGTGGATTTTCTTTCTTACTTTTTTTTTTCACCGTACTTTTGATTTCATAGAAAGACACTCCGATATTCATTGCTTTGCTAATCAGTTTCATTAGTGTGCCTGTAGGGTATGCCTGATGAATAAAATAACAATATGTTGCTTATCTCTCCGTTGTTTCCATGTTCTTTAAACTCTATTTACTTGCTCACAATTCTTCAATTTGCTTTTTATAGTAGCAATACACTTATTTACATAGTTAGACTATGTTTTTTTTCTGCCTAAATTGCGCAGACTTACACACGGAATATTTTTCTAACCTGAATTCATTTCTTGATACAACAGTTTACTTTGCAATATTACTTAAAATATTGTGTTCCATTGTAAAAGAAAGGGTGTAGTCTATTTTACAAATTATGAAGATATTTATGATTTTTCATTAGAAACCTATTAATTAAATCAGCGATTCTCAACCTTTTAACGCCGCGCCCCCTCCCCACCCCATAACAAAGGTTAACTTACTGTGGCACCCCCACTCACATTTTTCAGCATACATTCAGTTTTTAGTTCTTCGAAAACATTTCGAATATTTAGTCGAATTTTCTACAAAATAATGTTATCAGTGAAGTTTGGATGACCATTTTAAGCGAAAATAGGTATGTTTTAGTGTAAAAATAAGAATAAATAAAGATGATTTATAAAATATGCATCACTACTTGCTGTTTTTTTTTTCTCGCCCCCCCCCTTGCATACGCTCTGAGCCCCCTAAGGGGTGCGCCCCACAGGTGGGGGAAACGCTGACTTAATTAATAAAAATAGCAAATAAACAATGCAATTATAATATACCTAAAAGCACAAACTAGACTGAAGATTACCGAAAACATATTTGTTTGTTTAGATATTTTCAATCCACTGAGCATTTCAAGTAAATTATCTGTTTATTATAGTAATTTCTTATACTTTTCTACTTTTAAATAATTACTTAAAACAACTCACTAATGAAATTACTATTTCATTAAAAAGTCAGTATTGTAACAAAACTGTTTTACATCCCACTAACAACACCCTCTTTTTGCGGTCTCCCAGCATGTAGTTTATTACTTGACTGAGAATATTACCTTTTCCTAAATGTTGTTATGTAATTAATGTATTCTAGTCTCAAGCTTTATATTTCTTTAGACATTCAATAAATAGTTTGAGATATACCTTAAACTGGAGAAGTGTAAAAAAGGGTATCATACATTTTATAAAGACATAAAAAGATTCTACTTAGTACATACGTACATCCAGCTGAATCATTTCTATCTCCTGAAATTTGGTCTGATTCATAGTCTTCCTCCTGTTCAATTGGCGACTGATGTTCGTCAGAAGGATTGTTGCCGTTTGATTGAGGCCAGTCGTCTTGACTGTAGTCCAACTTAGGTGCCGGTTTTCTAGTTGTGGTAGTGGTTCTGACAGAGTTCGACTTTTCAGTCCTGGGATCTGATGCAAAGAGTCCGAAAAAGCTGCCTTCATCTTGTCGTAAGCGGTACTTGTAACTTGGTTCACTTGTTCTCTCTATTCTGTCTGCTGAATCTGAAACACACGCGATTTGTTAAACTACGTCGCACTTCGTTTTATGGATAGTAATAATTGGCTGCTCTAGAAAAGTGCATAGAGAAAGGCATTTTTTAACCCTTTAACGCGCAGTGTTCCCGCTCTGGGATCACCAAACTCTGACTTTTTGACTGTTGCCAGCCACGAAGAATAGATTGGATTTCTATAAATATAGTTGCAAGGTGACATAGCTCCACGAGAATCCTTTACTTTTTAGCACGTCATTTCCCGTAAAGAAAAGGGTCACGATTATTTTTAACAGCACTGACATCTGCTGGAAAATGGAAGAATGAGAGAACAGCTGGATAGATTGCCCAATGCTGAAAAAAGGGCAGCCGTTGCCATCGCTCGACTTAACTACCAGCAAGATGGCGGACAATCGAAACGTTCAGATCTAGAGACCCTTTTTTTGACGACAGCTGGCTGTACCCGCGCACAGCCAGCTGCCCTTTTTTCAGCATTGGGAGAGGGTTGCGCCTCAAAGGGTTAAATGTTTCCTTTTGCACATTATTGCAGTAGAAAGGTTAGACAACATTTACTTTGTAAAAAGGAAATAAAATGATTAATGTACTATTTTGACGCAGGTGGAAATTTAATGGATCAATTTTGCCATTTCAAATTTTGCGAAAAAATTCTCATCTATGGTATAACAAATGCCTATTCATGAAAATGACAATTATTTCACTGTTATGGCTAAGAAATATTGGCATTGTGTATAAGACACTTAGTACTTGGACACTTGCATGAAAGGTGCATGCTTAGTGTGCTCACATATGGACAAGCAACACGTGTTTGGAATATAAAAGTAGAAGTCTCTCTAGTGTATGAAGAACGGTGGCCCAGACAGCACAGCAAACTTGCATCAAACTTGCAGCAAGCTTGATTTATCAAGTCAATAAATTTGAATTAAGATTGAAAATTTCAAGCGTGTAACCTTAATGCAAGCTTGAATCAAGTGTTCTAGTTTACACTTGCCCAGTTTGCATTAAGCTTGACATAGAAAGCTTAATTTCAAGCTTAAAAAATTTTTCCTAAAAAAAAAAGTTCCTAAATACACGGGGCGGCCGTCGGCGAACTCGCCCCACATGTTTTATTTTTCCCCTCTACGCTGAAATTTCAAGCTATTTTAATCTGTTACCATCAATGTGCGCGGCTGGGATCGAACTCGGTATCTAAGGGTTGGGAAGCCAGCGTCCTAGCCACTCGGCCAACCTGAGTTGCGGTGATATGACTAAAGTTTGAAGTGACTGTTATGGTATCACGCCGTTTTCCGGTGAGATCGATCAGCGGCCGATGTGTTGATCTGTTTCTTTTATTTTTCCATGGGATTAATCAAAATTAAAATAATGTTATGTGTGATTTAGAGACTCTACTAATAGGGAAATAAGCATAATATAAACTTAAAAGCAGCACACATTTTAAAACTTTCAATATCGCGACACTCATGTTGGGCAATACTGGCCAAAATCGAGACAAATGACTGATTTTAAAATCAATTGCGTAGTATAATTTTATTTTATTTTGAAGAATTTCAATATTTGGAAATATAGAATCTATTTTTTTTTAATTCTATGGTCAAGTACATTTATGACTGATGATAAATTATTTGTTATGTGGATGTGGCTTTCCAAATCAAGCAGTAATCAAGTTGTATTCACGCTTGACAGTTCAAATGACTTCTCCAAGCTTGCTGCAAGCTTAAAATGAATTGAGCTGTCAAGCTTGTATTAATACGTCAAATTCAAAGAAATGCCAAGATTGATTTAAGCTTATGTGCTGTCTGGGGGAATCTCTCTGACAGAAGACCTCACTGAAGGATCTCCTCTTACAACAATTATAGTGCAATGCAACGGATTTTTTTCATAATGCTAATTTGTCCTCCATGAAACAACTACCATGAGCAAACTTCTATTCACGAAACCTTTTATTTGAGAAGAAATACATGTAACTTCTACATTTTATATTTAAATTTATACCTTTTAGTTCAACTGATATGATTACAAAGGTTAAATGTTATTATTATAATTACAGTGGCCGCCGCTTAATTGTATCACTGGTTAATTGGATCAGCCGCTTTATCGAATCAAATCGCCGAAAACGGAACGGGATCATTCTCTTCTAAGCCCCAACAAAGCCGCCGCTTTTTCGAATCAGCCGCTTTATTGGATCAAAACAAACCAAATTTTGATTTTTCAAGTTTTATGCAGAGATTAATTCGATTTAAACTACTAATAGTTTCAATAAATTTTTTCGGCTACTTTACTCATTGTTCAAGTGTTAAACGGTACCACCATTTGAAGCTTGTTTCTGACGGTTAGAGGCATCAGACAAGTTTTCAATATACATGCTTCCTTTTTTTTGAATACCAATTTATCTCCTTTCATAACGCTAAATAGATACAGATTAATGGGGACTCATTTGCTGAGAAATATGGCTAATACTTCAAAGTGCAAGATACTAAAGATATTATCATAATTTTTAGTCAAATTTATTTTCCATGCGTAAGACATAAGAATGTGATACTTCTATCAGATTCATCAACTGTTGCAACAAGTTTATGAAATTTCTTGTAACGTTCATAACTTAAAAAAGAATATTGAAAAAAAAAATTGCATTACCTTTGCATTCCAGCTTGGGACAACATTCCCCTTTCCTTCTCACTACATCGCAACCTGGTGTTGAAACCACAGTGGTACATGTTCGCAAATAGCACAAAAGTATTCCTTTGCTGCAGGTACAGTTTAGACAGGGCTCTGGACTGGAGACAGTACGGCCATCCTCCACAGGCTGACCGTTGAACATACATCCTGAAACGAAAAAGGCTTTTTTACCGTGAGAGCATATAGATTTGTTAGTAAAGCATTTGTTATTGAGTTTAACTGAGCAAAAATACCTAAAATTCATAGTATTCAGTGCAAGTGTTTAAATTAAGAAAAGTACTAATTGGTTTATGTTATAAATAATCCTTTTTATGTTTTTATTATACTTCCTATGGCTTTGGAGTCGTAGTGCAAATTTGGTACAAGATTTTTAGGTTTGCAAACAGCGACAGTATGCCAAAAGTCACCAAGGAACACTACTTTTGCCGATTTATCGCCAATTTTGGCTCCAAAAAATGTTTCCAAAACTGAACACAGCTTTTCAATATCTTCCATATCTGGTGATAAATTGCAAAACCTCACTATTTTACAATGATAATAACTTTTAGTTCTGGTGAAATAATTTGGTCACAGCTTGTATATTTGTGTCTTGAAATATTTCTCGGTGCTAAACACGCCAGTCTGCAAAGGATTATGTACAAGAGTGCACGGAGAACTGTTTCAATGGTAACCATAATGAAGAATTATTATGAATTATGCGCATGCGTTAATTGCCAAAGAATCACCAGAGAAAGAAAAGTTGCCATTGCGAGAGAATGAAAAGTTACCACCCGAACAAAGTTTTTTCTAAAAGTTTACTGCAGTACTACGCAGCAGTCGAACAACAAATCTAAATTTTACTATAGCAAAAAACTTTAATTACATTTCTTGTTTAGATGCTTGCTGTGGTGTAATACACTTCTTTTAGATTTCAATCATAAACGTTTCAGTCGTCTTAAATTAATAAATGATAAATAATAATTTTGAGTTTAGGAATTATCGACATGAATTTTAGTTTTCACTAAGGAATTATATTAATTTTACATTGGTATTAATTTTGAACAACTGCAATTCATAACTTCCCAAATTACAGAATATAGGTAAATGATATAAGAATATTAATAACACTTTTCTATAGCAGTTCGATATAATATAGTAACTGAACACTAACCAGGGGTCAAGGGGGGGGTAACCTAGGGGGGGTCATAACCGCCCCCATGAGGAATTTTTTGCCATACAAAATGTATATTCTTCACTACATTGTCACACCCACGTATACATATATATGAGTTGTAGTAGTCGTAACCCCCCCCCCCCCATGAAAAATTTCTGGCTACGCCCCTGACACTAACTGAAGAAATCTTTTAATAAAAACCTAAATTATATACATAACACGAGATTATAGTTCAATCTTAAGTTAGTATTTGCACACCATCTTATTCGCATTCATATTATTAGATTGTTATATTTATATTGATAGCAATATCAATTAAAAAAATATATGTACATGCAAATAAAAAGTTTTGAGTACATGAGTTTAGAAACTATTGCAAAAAAAAAAAACATGTCTGCCCGTCATTCTGCGAGGTTACAAGGCTAATAAAAAATTATTTATTTACAGTACGCAGAAAATACGCGAGGGAATTAAAAAAGTATACTTGCGGATTACTTTTCTATATAATCACCTAAATTATTCAGCCGCTTATCGGAATGCCGGACAACTGGTTTAACCCTCCTAGAATTCACTTCCTTGCCCATTGAGCCAGTTTTCGGCAGTTGCTTTTACACCACTATCTATAGAGGCTCAAGCATGATAATGTTGAGTGAGGATGTTAGCCTCTTGAATGACAATCCAGGCCTCATACTGCTTGAAAAACTGGATAAATATTGCAGAAGTCCAAATGGAAAGTCTGGACCTTTCATCCTCTATACACGCCAGATCTGGTACCTAGTGACTATATCCTGTTTCCGAAATTGAAAGAAAGCTGATTTGAAACAAGGTTTTTTCGAGACACTGATATGAACACAGCTGCAGGGAAATGGCTGAATGAGCCGGGCGTTGATTTCTACAAAGACGGTTTAAACAAGTTGGTCTTGCATACCGATAAATGCCTTAAATAGTTTTAATTATAGTGTAGAAAAATGATAGGAAAATATGCCTCTTAATTTTTTTTATTTGTTAATTGTTATGGGTTATTTAGTTTAAAGGCTATACAATAACCATGGAATTCCAATTAGATGTTTATAAAAATATTTTAATGAATATTGAATTCCATAATTAATAATTATATTTAGTTTTGGTAAAATTAATATGCTCAGAAAACATCTTGAAGTATTATGTTTATTTTATGATTATTATATTTAATTTTTAACATACATAAATAATCTAATTAATAAAGTTTTGTAAAACTGAGTGGGAAAAAATTATATCAAAATGTTACATTATTTTATTGTTTCGAATCAAGTTTAAATTGAAAAATTTGCAAGTGATTTGTGCATTTTAAAGGAATAAGTAAATCTCGTTTCACTGAATTACTCAAAAAATTACGAATATTGAAGAAAATCAAAGAAATGAAAATTTTACCGAAATTCTTAACTTGCATACACGAGATTTCGAATAAAGTACAAATAACTTACAGTTTGAATTTTGTAAATAAATTATGTGTATTTGTAAGTGAATTGTCCCATTATAACACATTTTAAAAACCAAAAAATATGCTTCACGCCTTGTGAAAAGGAATATAAATATTCTGATATAAAAGGAGTCAAAAGGAGAGTGAGAAATATCTTAATATTTTTACGGTAGCTGGTTGTATGATTTATCACGACAAAAGTCGTCATGCCTGACCATGATGCATAATTTTGTGCACCTGTTATTCTCGGTATGTAGGTTGGTGCTCGGATTTTGTTATTAATTCCTGTTCTAAATGGTTAGAGTGTGGTGAAAAGACATTTTCTTAGTCTTTTAAAAGTCTTTTTGAATACGATAAGTAGCATTATCTGAATATATCATACGCTAAAATTTTAGTTTATTTACAATTCAACTTCTGTAAAAAAACTTACACCGGATTCCGAAAAAGCCACAGAAAGTTGCAAATACTATGAAAGTAAAATGTCTTTTCTACATTTCGACAGCTCACCATGAAAGAAAGAAAATAATCGATTTGCATATTAAAAGAAATTTTGCATAAACACTGACTAAAAATAGTTTTCATATGAAACAAGGACTTTCAAAATAGCGTGATCTAAAAGCAAAACAATATGGGGTGTTTTTAGGTAAATCAGGTAGGTAAATCTGGTAAGAAGGATTGTGTCCTATGCTGCTATTAAAGTTTCCCCATTCAGACCGCTGTACAACAAAAATTACTGATCAGAATGCTACTAAACTTGCAGGAAATATTAGAGAGACCAGACATGAGAGATTTGCTTCTGGATGAAATAGTTAAAAAGTTACCACCAGGTGACGTTTCACATCGTTTTAGTGCGAATAGCCATTCTCAATAAAAGAAAACTATAAAGACGTTATGTCTACACAGATGTTATGTACTGCGAGGTCAGAGAATTAGAGTATCAGTAATTATAAAGTAAAATACCACCTGATGGGCATGTTTTAAACTAATTTTTCTCCAGCAAATCACTTTATCATGGTCTGAGTAAGATTTCCTAAAACTTTGGTAATATTCTGATCAGTACTTTTCTCTGAACACCCTGTATTTCCAATATAAATCCAATGTTTCTACAGTAACGCATTGTAATTAATTTCAGCACATAATTAATACAAATATTTTGGCGTGAATTTGGATATACTTCGATTAAATTTTGACGGTAAATAGGTGCTTTCGAAAATAGTGTAGTTTTACCGTGCCGATATTTTCGAATTTTTTTCCCTATACAGGTTATTTTAATATTATAAATACATTGGCAATATTTTTCATATTAAATTATGATATAAACATTTATGAAATATTTTGCCAGTATTAGAATGCTGAAAAGAAAAACTTTCTTTGCCAAATGCTGAAGATTTTGAGAATGGGACTTAGCCATACAATAGACAAAATACTGTTATACTTAAGGAAAAGGAAAGAAAAAAGAACCAACCCACCAAACATACGTAGCATATCTTTAAGAGCAGAAGCATTGTTACAGATAAATATTATGTTTTAAATGTACAGTAATTTACAGGGATAAAAATACGTGACCCTATAAATGATTAATGCGTAATAAGGAAAGAAAATAAAAAAGATTACGAAGCATGTGACAAGTTTTGAACATTTCAGTAATGAACATAGATTTTAAAAGCCCATAGAACAAATTTAAATGAAAACAACCCTCTACTTTAATAAGTATTTCAAACCATTCAAACCACCTTAAACAAAATCTTTGTTTTGAAAGTTCATTAAAACTTGAATGCAATAATAAAGTGTAATCATAATCCTTAGTCCTTAGAATATGAATATATTTTCAAACATTACGTATTCAGTTAGTATTTTAGGGGAGAAAACTATATAATTTGTGTCATGGTACATACCTAATGATGTGTTTGTAACTTTAAAAGGTACATTTTCTGCTTTGAAAAATCACAGCACTAGTAATCTATACTTTGTTCCTTCAACGGATTAAGGGATTTTCTTAGATTTAAATATACGAGTAAGCCTCTATTTTTGGAGTTTTAAAGTTTAAATGAATGAGTTTTGTATGTTAATTTTCATTCATCAGTTGTGGATGAGTATCAGACGTAACATGGAATTTTTTAGTTCTTAAAACTTGTTATAGCATTTTTATTTGTTTGTTGTTGCCATTAAAAATTTTTTAAATTTAAAATCGAAAACTGGAGTCGGCTTTCTAAAAAGTAACTATAGTTTGTCGAAACCCTATTATGAATATGAAGATATTATTATCCGATTAAGTTATATTAAATGGCACGGATTAAAATTAACATTTAACGATTGTCGATGTGTAAAGGTTATATACGTTTATGATTGTCACGGTATAAAGGCTATTTACGTTTAATGATTGTCACTTGTAAAGGTTAATATAGTCAATTAGAAACTAATACAATTGAACTCGCAAACACTGTGCAAAGGACTACATTATTTATCAAGCTATAATCGAGTGACTTTATAAGCGATCTGTAAATTTTACAATGCAAAATACAAAAGTGAAATCAAAATACTAAAATATGAAAGTTAATTCTAAGTGTGAGATAATTCAACTGTTATGAAATTTGTTGTCATTTTATAATCTTAAAAAAAAAAAAAAAAGTTGCGGTGAATGTACTGGCATCTTCTTTCAGATTACGTCAGGTGCGAATTTGAACTAACAGCGAATGGTTCGCGATAGTTTAGGTACTGGGACATATTAATTTTCTGATACATTTTCGAGACATTTCCGCCCGAGGTTTAGCTTTAGGAAAATTCGGCTGGCATCAAAGTTGTAAACTTCTTCTCCCTTCCTCGGAAGTCGCTTCAGGGCCGGGTTTTGCAGCGTTCCCTGCTCTCCGGCGTCATGGTTCGCTATGCAAGACATCGTAACTAAGTGTAAGTGACATTCAAGGATTCGTTCCAGTGAATGATTCACCTGTGATGCAATTCCAGCACGTATTTTCTCACCGGTTAAGAGATTAAGTTTAAAAAATCCTCAAGGTTAGGTTTTACCATAATCAAAGATTTCTTCCATGTCCGTTAGTTGAAATCTTCCCTGCATTTTATGGTAATTATAACGATAGCAACGTTTCGCATCAACACCTTTTTCCGACCACTCGTTGTTGAAAATGATGGGGATGGGGTACGCGTATCAAAACACGTGAATTTCAAAGCGTCACCCAGACTATGAATATGTAAGGCACAATAACTCCCGGTCAACCTTTAGAGATAATTGTGTTTCTCGTATCATTTTAAGGAGATAATCGTGTTTATAGACCTTTGGTCACATGTGAAGAAATAGCAATACAGTATTTTAAAAACAACTTCAGAGAAAATCAGTCTGTAAGTCACACATTTTAGAGAATTTTAAATAGGTTCTACTTCAAAACGTGTGGCATATTACTGCTCTTTGAAACATGTATTTATGTTGTACTATCGCAAAGCTACGTAAAGGCTATCTGTCAAGAAATTTTTAAGGGTTTTCTAATGCGTATTCACGAAATGTGTATTTGTCAAAGTAATTTTTAAATTCTGTATGTCTGAATAAGCATTTGACATTCAACTAAATAAAAATGTTTAATATGATCAGAATTATATTTAAATATGAAAACTGTTTTAGAAACAATATATCTTCATACTTTTATATACGATATGAATTGTATAAAACACCAGTAAACTATTTTTTTCATCGTGCTCCACCCCCTGCCCTAAATGTAGTTCATACGTTAGTATTTATTCATAGATGAACAGCTAATAATCTGTGCATCTTATTTTCTAACATAGTTTTTATTTTACAAACTGTTCAAAATTTTATAAAGTTTTATTGATTAGTAAAATTACTTTAAAATAACCGAAAAATGTTCATTTTATTTTATGTTAAGCAACAACATAAATTAAAAAAATTATTATTCCTTTTAAAGTTTTAATTTTATTTCTTCATTTTAAATATGCGTTTAATCATCTATGTTTTAAACAAAGAAATTGTAAATGTGCACACCAATTTTTGGCAAATTAAAGAAACACGTGGAAATTTTTAAGTGAGAAGAATAAAATAAATGGGTTATTCAAGAGTTTAGTTTTTGCTGATTTCTTATAAATATACTTTAAAAAAATCATTAAAGCACAAAGAAATTTTATTTATAAGTACTGTGTTATTGTTAAAATGTATTTAAAACATCAAATAAAATTTTATAACTTGTTAAGTAATTGATAAAACAATTTATGAGACTCTTAATTGTATGAACAATATCCATGAATATAAAAAAAATATTCAGTCTAATTGTAAATTAATAAAACAAATTAGTCATTGTGCGGGCATAAAACGACAAGCAAATCAAGTACTAGATTTTATGACTAAAATTTAATATTTACCATTTTGCCTTTTACCTCATTTTTGTACTTGAGTTTATCAGCTCAAACCATTTAAGTGATCGTAAGGATTTTGCAATGCTATTTGTTACGCTACATATGTGAGAAAAGATATGCAATTTAAGATGGTTGCTTGAGTTTGAACTATTTTTAGGTTTGAGATTACCAGGTTTTAAGATTATTGGTTTAAAGCAATTTTTCTAACCACTGGTCTGCGGACAGCGCGACGCCGGTCCAAGTATATCAAATAATTAATAATTTTCTGCTGATTAAAAAAACAAAACAATCAGCAGCAAATTATTATATTTGTGAAGTAAAATATTGTATTTGTACAACACTCGATTGTAATGTATTTAATAAAACTAAAACTGAAACAACCGTGGTTAATAAAACAACACTGCATTTTATAAATGAAGAACATATTTATGTAATATTTGTTATTTTTGGTTGACACTGGTCCCTGAAATATTTTTCATATTTTTGCCGGTTCACAGATGTAAAAAGATCGGGAAAACTGGTTTAAAAGAACCACTGAAGTATGCAGTGAAAAATACATCACTACAAAATTCTTTTACATTAGTTTAGTTTGCCATCGTAATTCCGGACTATTTCCTGCTTATGTTTTTTCTCTCTTGGTATCATTGACTTAAAAATGATTCTGAAAGGAGTATATTTATACAAAACGTAAAAAATGTGAATCATTATTTAAAACCAATAATTACATAATTATTAAGATTTGGATTGTGTTGGTTAAGGTAAAGCTACATGAGGACTGTCTGCCTAAAAGGGGGAGTTCCTTGTGCATAGGACTTTTTGAAGGGTTCTAACGCATATTCTTGTCACATCTGGGAAAAACCGTACAAAACTCGAAAGCTTTAGGTCGACAGCAGCGGTGATCTTCACACTTCAGCCATCTACTATGCCAAGTGTTTTATCCACTCGGCCATTGTGAGGCCTCACATAATTAAATCTATTTAAAATAAATTTAAAAAAAGTATTATTCAATGTCATGAATTTCTAAAAGGATATGTGACGTGAAATTCCTATAAAATCACACATCAAACTATAATATAAAAGGAAAATCAATTTTTATGCGGCAAATAATTGCATGCGCTGAAAACTGCAATAATTGAAATTGTATTTTTCATTTTCCAAAGTACAGAAAAGTTGTGTATAGTCAAATTTTTTAACAGACATAAAAAAAACACTTTTATTTAACTTTGAAAAGTTTTACTTACGTGGTGAGTTAGCCATAGCCAACACTGGTCTCCCGTATCTGGCATCATTGGCATCTTTTTTCTGACTTCCACCAGTTTTATAGGCTAAATAAAAATGTACAGAAAATCACAAACTATTCAGCATAAAAATAACAAGCATAAAGTAACATTTGGAATGCACACTTAATAAAATTTTCAGATTGATTGCTTGATATATATGTATTACATGTATATCATAAACACTTTAATTCATCCACGTGCATGATACAACAGGTAATCCCGATTCAGTGATTCAGTTTGCATCAATGTTTCAAAGGTTTATGTTTTTCAGTAAATAAATAAATAAATAAAATCACTAGTGTTACGATTATAAACAAAATTAAAAAGAAAACTGCTTAGGGAAAAAATAGTACGAAACTGAATTTATTATCTATACAATAACGAAACAATGCATGTATGGATTTGAACCAAAACATAAATTTGAATTGGGGAGGGGGGGGGGGGATACAGTATCATGTCAGTTTCAGATATTTACCTTGATGAATTGCATTCAGGAAGTCTTACGATTGCATCTTAATGAAAATCAATTTGACTCCTAAAGAGAGTTATAATAATATTTATACACCCATTAAAAACAAACAAACAAAAAGAACCCCTTAATCTTTTATTAGACTTGTGTAGTTTGGTTTCTTGAAATTACCTCAGAAGTACAGTTTATATTTAATTATATAAAAAGGTATATGTTTAAATATAAAAAATATAAAAAAATTAAATAGCTAAATAAGTTATTTAAATATTTTTAAGCTTCCAAAAAAGAACATATTTCAGTTTCTTAGTGAATTTTACAGTCTACGGCTTTTATATTTACTCTGTAAATTATTTTACAGATGATTTGACTTCAAAAAAATGTGCATAAAAATATTTACTGCTTTATACAACTACATAATAAATAATATAAGAAGTAATATTATAAATTATATTAGTTAGTTTAATTGAAAAGTTTCGAAAATAAATTAAAAGGTGGCAGCACTACTGCAAAGGGAAAACTGCAAAAAGAAATTCTCACATTTCGGAAGTTTCTATTCGCAAAATGTTTTTTCTTGTTGAAATTATTTCGAAGCAAATATAATGAAAACTAGACAGACATGAAATTATAAATGTAATATTTAAAGAAATATTTTAGCATAAAAATTTTAAATTATACTTCCTTGTTGATCGTATTTAATTCATGTTCGGCATTTAGTGTTAGTGAACTTTATAAATATTCCGAAATTCTTGTATTTCTCTAGTTTCTAGATTAAAATAAATATGAAGGAAAAATATTTAAGCAATTCGCTTTCAAAAGAATATGAGTAACATAATCATAATTTCATTAAATTTTCAAAAATGTATACAATGTATTAAAGTTCGCTAGCAATACAGAAGCTTCATAGCTTCGAAATGCTTATATCGAATATATTTATAAATATAAAATTAGAATAGAGTTAAACTTCAATTCAAAGCAATTTAGTATTTTAATTCGAGTATTTTACTTATTTAAAATAGGTTTATTGTATCTATCAATTATAATCCTGTTAGTTTGTAAGAGTATTTAGTTTGTCGTCAATATGGCTGTTGCATATGTATTAATCTCTGCATAAACAAATTGCGGATTTATATGGACAACCGCTTTTATTAATTTCATTTTTGTTTTCTTCCTCCCCCCCCCCCTCAATGATATTTTTCTTTTCTGAATTCTATAAGGTATTATTATTTATAGCTATTCATTTCTGATAAACTATACAAAAATGATTTAACATTTTAAACACTTTCCAATATATTTAGAATGCAAATGAATAAACATAAAAATTATATTTATTTTCTTGTAGGCTATTTTATTAAGAAACTCAATTAATAATAACTGCACTGAAACTTGATTTGAAAAATATTTGAAAAATAAATGTTATTTCATTCTTTTTGGCTGAAACAAAAGCTTTTTATAGTCGAGGCAAACAAATATTTAAAAACCTGTAAAAAGGTTTTTTAATTGCATAAGTAAATTATTAACATTTTAAAATACATTTTCTGAATATGAAATACATATATAGATTTTGTTCAGGTAAAAAATATACCAAATAAGCTATGCATTACTTTATAAATTAATAGATAATCTAAATTCACATGATTACATTAAGTAAAGTGAATATTTGAATTAAGTTTTTAAACGTAGTTAAAGAAACAAGCGAGAAATATCTTCCTTTTAAGAAGAAAATTCATATTGTATACTTTTTTGCAGAATTATTTTATTTTTTCTAACACAGTATTCTATTTAAAGTTTTCTTAAGTTACACGCTTTAACATTTTATTAATCTGAGACTATGAAAGAACTAACCATTTTAAGTAAATAAACATTGAAACATTAATTTTGTCACTAAGATATCATGTATCTATGTGAAAAGACAATGTATAAAAAATTACTTATTTGCTTAGGTAAATCACTGATAAAAATGATGATGTTACTTCATTCTTCCCCGGTGTTACTATAAAGCAGTAGATAATTCATTTCTTCGAGATATTCAAAATAACTTACAAGTTTAATTTAAACAAGTCAAAATAATCATACATATTTTTCTCTAATTGCGACCCAAATTAATTTCTAAAAAAGAAAATATATGTCCATCATTAATCATTGCACATTTTTTTATGTTCAGCGTTCTTACAGTTTCATTAAGGTATATTTATACAGCTTTCTAAAAGACATTTATGCAAATAACTTGCAGTTAGTAATTAGAAGAAAATACGACATATTCTATAGTACTAGGAAAGTAACTAATGCAGCAAAAGGTGCACCTAAACTACAGTTTGTCTAGTAATAAAATCCAAGGACAGTATACACACCAGTGAATCTAACTACATATAAATATGAAATTACATTGCATGGATTCAAAGAAACACTCATTCAAAACTTTGCAAGAAGTATCAGGAAAAAGATAATTTAACCTTTCTTTAGTTTATAACTTTCAAAGAGAAGATTTTTGCTGCCACAAAAACTAAAAATCCCAATTAATTTATGTGTCATACGATTAATTTATTTGCGCTTACGAAACACTAATTATGTGGTTTTTATCAGACAGATTATAACAGGATTTATGGTCAGATAAAATGCACGAATATTCTTATTCATGTTCAAAACGCGTGGAAACACTTCTATTAAATACAATATAATTAAAACTTGTCGAATATGTGTGTTATTCTACAAAGTTTTAATTAGTTTATCTTTGAAACAGGGACTCGAACCGGAACTGAACCGAATTCCGAAAACCGGGAAAAAACCGTTATTTTAGTCGGAATTGAACCGGTAGAAAATATCGGTTTATTTCGGTTCGACATACCTTCATTAAGTTTGTTACTGTAACCAACTTATCAATATTTTCTAATTTAACGTCAACCATATAATTATCATCATTACATGTACAGTCTGTTTTCCTTTCTCAGACCTTCCTCCCATCTACGCATGCGTAAGCTCTGATACGATTTCATCAGAATAGAGTGAACGGAAGTTTAGCAACGCACTCTTTTATGTTTAAAACTCTGTTTACACTTGAACTAGCAATAAGCAGAGTAGTTTTTGAAATTCCGAACTGAAATAAAACAATTTGGAAAACATCATAAAAAGAGAGCGAGCCAGAATAGAGCTTCAAAAATTACCCATCTCAACTTATCACTCCTTTTCCGTGTAGAATCGTCTTGTTTGCAGTCACTCTGCTTTAGCAAAACGGACTGTACATTGCTTCTCGATTTTTTATTTGGATGTTCACTACTACTTTTCTGTTTCAGTTTCGCATGAAACTACTTGTAGGAGGCAGATTTGATCCAGTTGATGATAGAATCATATTTTTAGTACAGGTAAGAATATTCATAAAATAAAATTATTCATTCGGAACTGAACCGAAAACCGTTATTTTTCGCGGAACGAATACCGGAAGTGAACCGATATATTTTCTTTTAGTTGAACCGAAATGAATAAAATTATGATTCGAAGCCCTGCTTTTAAACACCAGTATTTTGATTGGTTTTTTTTGTTACTTTCATTAATTAGCACCTGACATTTAATATATTAAAACGAAAACTGTTCAGCCGGTGTTATTTTACCTAATTATGTTGCTTTAAATCATTAATTAATTTTTAATAGTATAAGACTAGGGGCCAAGGCCCCCAGACTCGCTACGCTCGCTTTTCGTATCAGGCATTCGGCCCCTAATCAGGCTTATTCGTAAAAAAGACATAATTTCAACAGACAAAACCCGAAGATTGGATCAGATAGAATGTTACTGAGCTACGCATTGCTTGGTTCTTGCATGTTCATTGGTACATAAAAATTTAAACTTCACACTACAGTAGACCCCCTCCCCCTCATAACACGGAAGATATTTTGTTATGGGAATCCGTGTTGTACGGGTCCTGAGCTACACTACACCTGGAGTGCGGACTCCGCTTATAATCGCTGGAAAAATTATTTGCACTCTTCAGAAACACAATGACTTTCAATGTTGCCATTCAAAAGTTATATTAATTAGGAGCTAAAGCATAGTAAAATCAGAACATCTGTTTAAGCTGTATTTTTAATAATGTAAAACCTATTGGACACCCTTCGAATTTGCCACCCATTGCGATTTTTCATTATTTGGCGACTTGTGTACATGTAAAGTTAATAAAAGCTACGGAACAGATAGAATAGCTTGCCATCAATGGCGACTTTTCATTATTTGGCGATTTACACATGCTCACAACCTATAATTACTGTTCATGTAAGGTTACTGGAAAACCGTTATCCATATTTTCATTTACATAATCGTTTGCAGATTGGCGTACTTAGCACCACGAATTATACCATCTCGTCGCGCTAGCAAATATCCGAAGTGTACTGTAACTGCTATAATGGCATAGTTAACGCCGCCAAATATTTCTACTGGTAGCAAATAATCCAGCTGGACGAGAACCGGCTTTAAAATAATCTGCATTTTAATTATTTTTCATTTTCACGATATTAGTTATTCTGTTTTGGAAAAACGAATAATCGATAATTCTAAACTCCTGTTGTCTAAGCGAACTTACTATTTGAAAATTGTCAACTTTGTGTAACACATTTTGAGTTACTTATTTCATATAGTTTTTATTTTGGTGTAAAATGGGCGTAATTCTAATTCATGTTTGTAAATTTCACGCGATTCTAGATACTTGGAAACGCTTTGTTGCAAAGGAATGAAGGATTTTATGCCAAATCTGGCAACCATTCGGTTTATTTTTTCAGTTTTTTATTAATATCTTCTAAAATAATTCGATTTTCGAAATTTAAATCAGCTTAACAGGTTCCTCGGAATTTTTCGAATCTGTGGGCACCTTAGTCGAAACTCAAATCCCCACGGTTTAGGAGAAGATACACTGACAAGCTTTTGACAGCGGCGGCGACAGCGCCCTTTACTGTTTTTTTAGAATAGAGAGAAACCATAAATGAGACTTTGTAAGGTCTTATTATATAGCTTTAAATACATTGTTTACTAGATCTATCCAGGTCACGTTGATTAAATTTGCAATTAAACGTCATATACTTTTGAATTAAGGTACAAAGTGCACTGAAAAGTAATATTTTTTACATTAAATTCAAACAAATACATTTTCAACAAGTATTTTATTGGAAACAAGCTGTGCCTAAACATGGAATTCATTATTTGCTGACTTTAAAGAAAGAAATGTATACATAATTTTTTAAAAAGGATGAAATATGAAAAAAGGAACATCTAGCCCATTTAGAGAACGATATATTTAATGTCCTGAAACTTATTTTTAGGTATTCGTGAGTGTTGTAATTTGGAGCAAAAATTTTATGAATATCTCTTTTTCTCTTTGAGATAGATATATGAAAATAACGTTTTAGCCCCCTACCCCTCATAAGTTATGAATTTTAAAAAATACTATCTAATCTAGCATTTATGTTAAAAAGTCACATACATGCAAAATTTTGTATTTCTAGCTTCAGTATTTTTGGGTAGGCGAAATACTGACATAAGAAAAAACGACTTATTTTTCTGTTCCCCCAGCATTTACCGCTAAAAAAAAAGTTTGAAAAATCTATATTTTTTCATTTTAAAGAGAGTGAAATAAAATTCTTGGGCCATATTCTAAGTATTTCGAAAGGTATCATTTGTACGGATGATTTAACATAATATGTATTCACTGACAAACTAAAAAGATTGGATCGATCAATATATGAAAACAACATTTCCACTACTAAGAAATGAAACATGTGGCCTGAGATACTAATCTTAGAGATAAAAACTGTATTTATCTAAAGCTAAAAATTTTAAAAGCGGATATCTGCTAGACATAATGATTAAATAATGATTCGTATTACTTTAGCATTTTAACTGTAGCTCAATTTTCGGTTGAACTCTCATTCGAATGAAAAAAGCGAACGTATATGCATCATTTCACTCTCAAGGAATGTTTTGTCATTTTATTTCCTTTATTTACTCTTTTGCTTTCTCTAATTTAAGCATTGCTGATGTTTTTGGTAGATCCAGTTCTTCAGATGCCGGAAAAAAAGAAGACAAAATTTGTTAAGGAACTTACAGATTCCACTCATGCAGGAAGATAAAGATAACAGAACTCTGAAGAAGAACGTTACGAAATATCTTATTTTATCTTTCATGAGAGCGCATCTTCAACTTGACAGCCAAATGGCGTTTGTCTCAGACGCAGAATGCATACAAATGTCTCGTAAGAAAATTAAAATTCAGAAGTCATCAAAGTGTAAACAAATGAAGAAGCACTAAATAATAATAATTATAATTAAAACAGTTATTTTTTATTATTCCTCGAATTAATATTTGAAAAAAGCATTCTTTTCGCTACGGTTTAGTAAAATAAGTTGTTGAAATAGTTAAACATTTTATGTAATTCACAGAGAAGGTAGGCAGTGAGCTTGAGATGATTAAAGTAAAACATAGGTGTATTTTTAAAATGAATGTATTAGTATAATATACATTATCCTATATGTTTAGCGTATGGAATCAGCCGAGAAGCACATTATTAAAGTTTATAAATTTATATAATGTGCTTAGTTTGTGAAATGTTTCAGAATACTAATAATAGGTACATGATATCTTCTTCGGAGAAACTTAAGATTTCAACTAATATTATTGATTCTTACGAATACTGTTTAATTTACTTTTTATTGAATTCAATTTTCTGAGAAAAGAAATTAATAAAGTTAGATAATATGTTTTTTTGTTAGCAGAATTATATACTTATTTAACACCTGTTTAAAATCTTTATAAGTCATATCTTTACAATAAAACTAGTAATCCTCCCTGAATCGCCTTGAAAAGACTGCACCTACAATGCATCGAATTATTTTAATGTGAGAGAAAATTTTGTGCAACATACATGAATTCTTTTAATTGCGTTTTCATGGTTACGTAATTTAAATTTCAATGGACAAACGCAGTTTACTATTTTTGATTAAAATAGAAATTAAGCAAACTACAGAATGTATTTTTTTTATTATGGATTTTGAATAATTACGTGCAGATTTGATTACTGGTTAGGATTCTTTGAGAAATCGATGAAACTAAGAATCAAAGAGATTTCAAAGTAAACTTATATTTTGATGTTTGTTTATTTGTAAAATATAATTTTTTTTTTCTATTTAATTTGCAACTGTATGATCACAATTTAATAAAACTACATCGTAATAGTTTTCAAATTATCAAGTTAATTACTGTGCATCCTAAAACTTATTTCTTTTTTTGGGGGACTAAATTTTGATAGGAGCAATTTCACTTGAAAACTAACTAATGGGTGTGCATTGACCCAATATACAACATGTGTGAAATCTTATTTTTCTTCAGCTATTTCAGAAGTATAACCGATGTTACAGTGACAGAGCCGATTTCTTGGCGTCACTTAATTGCTTATCTTCTTGTAAACAAATTAAACAGAAATGTGCTCTCGGCGATTCACATAACAAGTAGAGATCTTACAAAGAAAATAAATTGTCTTTTTCTCCCCGCATTCAATTTCCAACCCCCTTTTTTTGGTTCTTTGATTTCTTATTCCGAACAAATCATCTCATTAATGAAATGATAATTTCGGTAGCAATTGGCATAGGGGTAATAAATCATTTAAATGATTAATTAAAGAACTTATTAACTGCTTATTTTATTTTTTCCCAGAGGCAGTGGCTTAGCCAAGGGAGGGGGATAGGGGGGTCATAACCCCCCATGAGGAATTTTTTGCCATTCAAAATGTATATTCTTCACTCCCTTATCACACACACGTGTACATGTATGTGAGTTGCAGTAGTCATAACCATCCCCCCCCCTCCCCCCATGAAAAATTTCTGGCTACGCCTATGCCCAGAGGTGATAGCATTTATAAGAACACTGGTTCAATTTTGAAAGGTATATTTACTAAAATGTATTGCTGTAATTGAGAATGAACTTGGGAACTGTTTACTTTACATAAGCAAGTAACTAAACATATTTTAAATGCAAAAAAAAAAAAAAAACAAAACAATTCTAATAGAAAAACTCCTACTAAGGACAAGGGCTATTGAATTGATTCATTGTAAACATTAGTAAAAGAATAGATGGGTATTTCACCAGCATTTCTACCCAATTAAGGTCTTTGAATGTTCTGCGGAACTCAGCGTAACACTGGGCCCCACCAGAGCATTCAACGATCGAATCTCGGAAGCAATCCTGATTACCGAAGGGGAATCTTCTGCCTTTTATTTTTTTTCCAATCACGACAGGAAACAGCCTACATTGGGTCAATAATAAAATGAATAGAAAAGGAAAGAAAGAAATAAAAGAATGACCCATCTGTTTTAAAATGCTTCGCCATAACCCCCCCCCCCCTACCCCAAAGAAACATTTCTGGATCCCTCACTCACTCCTGCTACTATTAAAGGATGCTAAGTTGTTAAAATAAACAGAAAAATAAATGTTATATTCCTGTATTTTTTATTTATTTATTTTGTATATATTTTTATGTTTTTCGGTCCTAAATTAAATATGGCAAAACATTTGATAAAATAATATTGAAAAAATCAAAACTGTACTTATTCTATTTGTTATAATAAGCAGAATAAACAGGAATATCCCAGAAAAACTAAGCGAAAAAATAAAATAAATTTGCCTCGCTTGGATAAAATAAACGGTTCATTAGTTATAAACTCGTCTGACTCTTCTTTTCTACAAATGTGCAGATAATCATCTGCCAGGAAACGGGAAACTTGAACTTGGTTAAGTTCAAGGTTGACTGCTTATTTCAAATCTTAAATCACAATATTTGATGCTAATATAGCAGTCACGGATTATCATTTAGCTGATTGTCAAAAGCAAGAGTTAGTAATAAAAGAAGTAACGATCATTTTTTTAAACTTAGAGATGATTAAGACAGAAAAATAAAAATTAATGGCTACATCACCACTTGAAAACACAATGTACGATTTCGCTCAAAAGTTTTTTACATTTCTTAAACTTCGGGGGAAATTTTACAGAATACAATAACGGGAAAGTAAAAACGTTAAGTTTCAGATGACTTGCAGTTGAAATTTTTGAGACTTAAGATTCTCTATTTTTATAGATATTTTGAGCTTTCATTTGAATGTGAAAAGTTTCAAGTTTTGTTTACGAGGGCAGTTTGATAAATCCGTGACTTTGAAATGAAAAAAAAAACCAATATGCATACCAAAATGCATTTTATTTTTTGACATAATCTCCTTTCCTAATGATGCACTTTCTCCAACGATGGTCTAACTTTTTTAATCCTTCCAAAGAACAAGTTTTTTTAAACTCCTCAAAATAGGCATTTGTGGCATTAATGATCTCAGAAATTGAAGAAAATCACTTTTCACCAAACCATTTTTTTAAATTTGGAAAGGAAAAATTTTTTTTAAAAAGTCGCCGAGCCAGGAGAGTAGGGTGGGTGAGGGAACAATTTGTATCGTAATTCAACCAATTTGGCGGCTGTGATTGCAGACGAGTGGGCTGGCGCATTGCCGTGATGAGCACTTTTTTCTTAAGACACATGAAGTCACATGGATCCACTGTCAGCAGTCGAGGTACTCATCTGGCTGATAACTCTTTCATGGAGATGCCCAAATATTCATGAAAGATATTGAATACATGTTCATTTGAAACGTTTACATTTTTAGCCAGATCACACATTTTCACACGACGGTCTAACACGATTTGTTGAATATTTCTTCAGTTGTGATTTCTATTCGACATCCAGAACGTTCTGCATCTATTGTGCTCGTACAACCACAGCGAAATTCCATTTGTGAACCATACCGTTTGATGGAGGAGAGTCCCCGTCATGTGTTATCAACTTTCTTCACTTTCGGTAATTGTTTTCCGTGCAAAAAATAATGTTTTATCAACACACGAAATTCTTTTTTTCTCCATAATGGAAACAAACACGCCAATCATTTGCTTTTAAAGCCAACAGAACACAGTGTATTTAAAATAACGTTTGCAAATTTCACGAATGTTGCAGCAGATAATAATAAATTGGAAATATAATAGTAAGAGTGTGATCAGACAGCCACCATTTTTAAAGTCACCGAGTTATCAAACTGCCCTCGTACATTCTAAAAAAAAAACTAAAAAAAGTATATATGCATTCATTTTATTTAAAATCACTGAATTAGCCCAATTTTATAAACAGCGTTGACTTTTTATACAATGCAAATTTTCGGTTTGGAGTACTGAAACGAATAAAAATTGTTTTCACTATAATTTTCCATCCCATAAGATGCAGAGGTATTAGTGTTATTATTATTTTCGAAATACTGAAGAAGAAGTATTACTAAGGCTAAAAATCCTTTACAAAACTAAGGATTTTGTCAAAAAGTATCAAAATATTTCTTCAAGAAGCGTCAATCTTTTAGACGGAATTTAGATGTCTCTACAATAGAGAAGAGACGCATCAATTAACGGGAGAAGAAATAGTGTGCTTTCACTGCAAGCAGGTTCAACAAAAAACAAACTCCTTGCATAGATATTCAAATACAGTTCAGGTAATAAATGTGTTCCGAATGCATGCACTGGTATCGATATCCGAAAGAAAATAAAGATAATTTCTTTTCCGGCGGATATGATACTGCTAAACCTTTAATAGCAAATAAAGGAAATTATTTCTTATTAATTAAATTCTATTTGCAACCGAACATTATATCTGTCAGAGATATTTCATATTTTTAAACATCGAGGAAAGTTTTATGTTTCAAATGCGAATCAAACTTGCCGTATATGTTGGCCCATTACGCACATCTATAATTTCACACTACAACTTTTAATTTTTATGTATATCCACCGTATAATGCACATACTTTACTTTACGAACCCATCTAACGAATATCTAACAAAGAAATTGATGAAACAGTGTAATATAGAGATGGCAGATATTCCAGTTGGATTAACACCACCAGTTCAACTTTCAAATGTGTGTAATCAATAAACCATTCAAAGGAATTTTTAAACGACATTGCAATACGTTAGAACGTTAGAAGGACGTTAGAAGGTGAAAAAGAAATTAAAAACGGAGATCAAATGCATCACATGCCAGTCCATATTCAAAAATACATTTTGAAAATGCAGAACATCGAACGATCTAGATAGAAAGGACGATAATTTATTTATGGATCAGAGTAACAGTGTTGGCGAAGATGAATCTCAATTTATACTGATGTGCCTGAAAATATAACGGAAGACGACTACGACAAACTTTTAGTGCTGTTCGATTATGGAAATTTTTGAATTCATAAAATATGCCATTTCTTTTAAATAAACAGCATTATAAGTAAATGTAGAAATCTAGTTTGTATGCTCATTTTTCAATGTATCAGTTTTATACCTGCGTATAACGCGCACCTGTGAATTTCCATCTCATTTTTGGTATTAAAAGTTAACGTTATACACTTAAATATACATTATTTAAATTAATATTACTTAGTTACAGTACACGAGCATCGTGCAACTTTTTCAATAAACTTCCGTTATCTGAACAATAACGGAGAGAAAAGAAACTTTAGTTAGCAAATATCGATTACAGAAATGGCCTTAAAATTACTAATGCTTATTAAGTATTCAGAAATTGCAAATTAAAATTTCATTTAATTATTTTAACTCTCCAAGTAATCTTTCTATTCTAAAGAAACCATGTGTTATTCTGAAATTGTCAATTTCAACAAAAACAAAAGATTTTTTTTTTTTTTGAAAAGGTAGCTTTTTCCAAATTCAGGCGTTAAGATTTTATAATTTTTGATTATTATATGATTTTTGTATTTGTTTTGATATTTTTCTTTTAAGATTCAATGATTTTACGCAGGGAAAATAAAAATACAATGGTAATAAACATAACTTTTTGTGATTTTCTTAATTTAATTTTTCAAAATTCATCATTGTCGAATCTAATCTATTGGAATCAATATAACATGCTTTGATTGGTTCCAAATGATTCGACTTTGTATGTATATAAGTTCACCCGCAATAATCGAAGTGGCGCCTTCGTTAAAGAGGCTGAATTTAGCATATCGGTTAACACGGATCATAGGATAAGTGAGGGCTTGGATAATCGAAATTGTACTTTAATGTCTGCTTCCAAATTATGGACTAATTACTAAAATCAAATCCAAAGAATGTATAAAATCTGTATTCGTAACTTTTGATCGACGGTAAACAAAATAAATTATGGCTTTAGTATTTGCATTGATTCGGATCGTTACTAATTTATAATACGAAAAGAACAAAACTATTATTCTTTTCACCGATTTCTATTTAATTATAAAAACAACTAATTAAAATACTAATAATAATTATTAATGTTTGTAATACAAATCAAAATACATATAATTACAACTACCCCCTTAAAAAAAAAAAACGATCTAAAGTGACATCTTGAATTCTAAAAGTGGCAGACAAAACTGTTCAAATCTACACTTTTTTCCTTAATGTTTTCTCTTTTATATAAATTTTAAACTTTTTTGTGAGAGAACATCTACTTATTTATTTTTTACTTTACAATGAAAATCTTTATTTTTATTTATTCTAATTTTTGACCCTCGTTTACTCCATATGTAAAATTTCATTGCTCTAAAAAATGAAATTCGAGTAAATTAGCAGTTGTATTATCGTTTATCTTGATAAACGACACCTTTCTTTTGTCTGTTTTTCAGAGCCCGAAAAACTCATTTTCGGTATAATTTTTGTAAGGAGCACTGTACTTGCACCGTGAATACTGAAGGAGCTGATGAGAAAAATTTTGATATTCAACCATTAGCCAAAGTAACAAGTGTAGAGCAATATTCAAACAACAGTTTCAACAGATTTAATGCATCTGAAGGGTTGGGCAAGTACTAACATTATATTGAAACGTTATATTGAAATCTGTTGGAAATATTTGTAGTATAAACTAAATACTAGATAAATAATTCAAAATTTCCTCTCACAAAATTGTTAATTTTGGTTTCATTGAATTGGCATTGAAATCATTTTATATATGTATTCTTAATATTTCTTAAATATTAGTTTTTAAGTATTAAAAAGGACTTATTTAGTGTACTTTCAATAATTATTATCACTGGTTTAATAAAGATAGGAAACTATCCCAAGATTTCAACACTCTAATAGTACTGCAATATTAGATGTTCAGATATAATCAATATTTTTTAAAAATTTATTTTACATTGAAAATACTACCAATATCTTTCCAATATTATGTAAATATGTAACTGAAACAAATGTTCAAGTTTCTAGTATTGGTGCAATATTCGATTATATTATCATCAATATTATCAAAACATAGTTAATACTAGGAGAATAGTATTTGTCTGATAGCGACAAACAAATAATATTAAAATATAGCGAATTAAACTAAATTATTTAATTAAAATAGCGCCAGCAAAATTTTATTAAAGTAAAAAAAAAATATAGAAGTTATAGTTTCTTTCTTAAAACCATTGTGGATAAGAATAATCGAGTAGAAACATTCCGTAGTACTTGTTTATTTTTGTAGATAAGAAGCAGCTGGTTTCAACAACTATTTATAGAAGTACTAGAAAAATAACTGAAAGCTAGAAAAATTACGTTTTCGAATAAAATTATTTGAAACCATTTAAAATTTTTGTACATTTAATCAGTCTAGACGAAGTAGGTATTCTTTAAATAAAATAATGTATTGATGATGTTTTGAAGAAAACTAACTGCAATTTATCTAACCGAAAAAAATTTCTTGTTACGCAATTGAGTCCATTTTAAGGTTAAAATAAAACTAGTAAAAAATAAATAAAAATAAATAAATAAAATAGTAAACAAAAGGTTCATTGAATGACAACACCAGCGGGAAATTGCCTTAAAATCTAATAATTTGTGGTGGTATTCTTTGAGAGGTTTAGAGTGGGTGGGTGGTGATTGTCACACATAGTATTGCATTAAAAAATTTACATATACATCAGGAATGCCGTCATTCGAACTCATTTGCTAATGATGCAATTAACGTAATTGCATCGCATCTCATACCACCACCAAGGAACAGACCCAAAGCGGAAACAGACGGAACACAGTTTTGCCTGCCGGTACTCACCCTCCACCTGCAATCTGCAGACTCCCAGTGTCCCAAGTAACAGGGCAATCCTGACAATTAGAGCCATCGGTCGTTACACTCCGTTCTCCAGTCCCATAGATGGATGTGTAATACACTTTTCGACGAGATGCCACAGCTAAGCAAAGGCGCTCTTCCGGCCCGCTTGCATCTTATATAGGCAGGGTCAATCTTCTTTTTTTTATTATTATTATTATGACTTACTATTCTGCCGCAGCAGCTGCAGCGTCACAGGTGGAAAGGGAGGATCGGTAGATACGCGCCACTGCAGACGCATGCCACTGGATGTTTAGGATTCCCCCGTTCACTCTAACTCACTCTCTGTTACGTACCTGTTTTTTACTGATCTACAAGAAAGAGATCCAGTGTTAACGCACTCTTTTCAGTGATTTACGTACGGAATAACGGATAGGAGAGCATCAGGGATGCTGCGTGTGCGTGTGTAGGCTGGGCTTAGGGCTGTAGAAGATGGCTGTTAGCGGGCACATGCAGAATATGTGCACATTTTTCTTTATCAAAAGAGGCACTTTCTGTTGAGAAAAAGGACTCTTTCTGTAAAGAATAAGGACGCTTTCCGGAGAAAAAGGATAATTTTCTGCGGGTGGCGGATCCCTTAAGGAGGGGGGGGGTGAGGAGCGGAGCGATGAGCGATAGCCTCGCCCCCCCCCCGCCTTTGAGCTCTTAAACCCATTACTAGGTCTTTGGATAATATCTCGCTCTCATCATCAGAAAGGAGCAACGGCGAAGACTCACCTTTTTCGACCAATGTTGCTTCCCAGAACGTTTCTTTGAACGCTCCACCGAATTTCAGCGATTCTCAACATTCAGAGGAGCATTTTGGGAAGCAACGTTGGTCAAAGGAGGATAGGTCTTCCATTTTGCGTCTTTCACATGATGAGAGGAAACAGGTTAATCATGGGTCCAAGCAGGGGCGCACACAGGATTTTTGGCTGGGGGGGGTCCAACTTTTAGGGATATTCCAGATTGTCAAAAATCAGTGATGAAAGAGCTCGTTTTCATTAGATGGAATTCATCAAAGCTCGTCCCATCCAGTTCCCTAAGAATACACTACACAGTACAATAGGGAGTAAAGTAATAGTTGTTCAGTTTTGAGAGCAAGATAGTGTTTTATGTTCGCTTTCAGTTCGTTTTTGAAAGTTGAGGAAAACGAGAAAAAAATTTCTTATTTATTTATTAGAACTGAAACTATTGCTACCTTTTTTTTGGAATTGTTTTATTTACTATAGATATGGGATAGTAATCAATCGAAAAAAAAATATATCAAAGCCGATGGGGGAGGGGGTGGGTGTCCGGACCCCCCCCCTTTGTGTGCGCCACTGGGTTCAAGATTAAATAAAGAAAAAGAGTGACCCATCTCTGATAATATGCTTCTGACAATAACCTTTTCTGGATTTGCCAATCATTTTTACTGGACTCTTGTTGAAATATTTTATTCTAAATTTATTCTTGATGCAACTCATGCAATCTTTTGCATATTTTATGATTTTTTATTTTCGCCTTTCCCCATGTCCGTTCTTGTCCATCTCCTCTCCCCCTCTTACCCTCCCCTTACCATTCATTAAAAATATTTATATTGAACTTTCAACCTTAAATCTCCGCTAATTGGGTACGCATGAAAAACGTCGGTTGGGATTGTGTGCATGCATTTGAGGCTGGAGCAGCTAATTCCATGTTAAAAAACTGCCATGGAACTACGTTTTCTCCTAAAAAGGGAATAATGTACGATTTCATACCTAAAAGTTGCTTTGAAAAGAGGTAGGGCAGATTTTTTCTTTCTATGAAGGGCTGGGAGCATCAGCACTGAAAAAAGACGTGAACGACCCGTTGCCTTTTGAAAAACACCGAACATGAACACTGCAAGAACATGAATGAATATAACTGTTTTTAAAAATCATATTACCTAATGAACGAGCTCGTACATTCGCTGGAGTTAGAAACGAACTTTATACTTTCAACACTCACACACATATTCTTTTCAACACTAATAACACATTTAATTGAATTAAAACGATTGAGAAGTAAACACTTTATTTAAAATCCAATCTAATCTTAGAGAAAGTTATTTACACCCTAAAAATTCTATTTATTTTTAAAAAATAAACAAATATTTTCATATTTTAACAACGTTTTACATTTTACTCGGTATTTTTAAAAATTTCGTACCGTGTATTTGAATTTTTCCAAAATACTAAAAATTATAATAAATAAATAAATAAATAAATAACCAAGTCACTTGACTGCTAACGTATTCAAAAAAATTCGTGTTAATTTTACAATTATGTTATTTTATCAACTCAAATGGGCGAGAAAGTACTTTCACATTTATGACAGTAAAATCTTAGGTAATATTGTCATATATTAAATATGTTATTTTTGTCAATAAAAACATATTCAGAGGGCCCTTAAAGTATTGTTTATCACAGTGTTCAGATCAGTAGCCATTCGAGTTATTTTCCTATGCGATAATAATTTAATATAAGCTGATTTCATAAATTTTTAAGTCAACTGGAGCTGTATTGCGATAGCTTTTTATTACTAGGAAAAGTAAAAAAAAAATCAATGAGATTAATAATTGCGTACATTTAAGCAAATTAAAACAGATGAACTAAAAAAAAGAAACTTTATGTGTAGTCAAATTATAAATTTTGTAATGTATTTCTCGGACGTTCATAAGGGACTTTAATTCCATCCTTATATGTCAGGTAAAATTGGAGTAAATAACTGTATAAATATTCAAAGTCAATAAAAATTAACATTTTAGCTATTAAAAAACTTATATCTTATTTTAATTTGAAATAAGTTTATGAAGTCACATGATATGCGTACAGTTTTCCAATTTTTACAAGTTCACATCAGACTTTTTTAATTTACAAATGAAAGTAGTTTTACCAGCGTCTTTTATTTTTGTAGGTATCAATAGATAGGAAATAGTATTTGTGCAGGTGAAATTAACTGACAGTTTCAGAACATCGCATAAAGCAAGAGAGAAAAATCTGTGTTAGTGTATACAATCAGATTGACATCAATTGCATTTTTGTATAACAAAAATGCTGCAGTCAGACGAACTACAATAGAAAACAAATACGTAACTATAAACAAACAGATAAATAAATAGACCGTTGTAAAATGCAAAAATGTAAACTTTCTTTATGGATTAAACATGTATTTCATAGCAAAATGGAGATACTTATATTTGGTAAATATGATAAATTTTTGAAAATTTATCAAATTAACCGGATTGTTTGCAAAATTCCCAACTCGTAATGGTAAATGTGATAAAAGTCCCTAACTTTACGAAAATTCGTTTAGTTTGCGCTATTGCTTGGCTACTATCAACACGTAACAAACACGTGATTTCAGTAGTTGATCATATTTCGTTGCATCTGGACGTTTTTTCGCTACCCTCTCGTATTTTATAAAATATGGAATCATGGCTGGTATGCTTCAGCGTTTTAATTCTAAATTAGTGAATATTATGGATACTAAAAAAGCAAACAGTGGTTTTCTGACGAAAGAAAGATTTGTTAAAAAAAGTGAATAATAGTAAAATGTGGGGAAAAACGGAAGATTATCAAAGACTAAAAAGATACGATATAATGAAAGTAAGCAATGTTGAAAAACTTCTCTTTCCCGTAAGTAAAGACAGCTCCAATGTTAAATTTTACGTGTATTTTGAAGAACTGTTTACCATAATTCATGAGGTACACTTATCAATAGGCCATGGTGGTAGAAACAGGATGTTTAAAGAACTCTATAGAAAGTACAAAAACATTACTACCGAAGAAGTCATGATTTACTTAAATTTGTGTGAAATTTGTCAAAAAAAAAGTACCTAAAAAATGATTTGTTGTTAGGGCAATGGTCTTTCAAGAGCTGAACTCAAGATGCCAGGTGGACCTAATTGACATGCAGTCGCAACCAGATAATGACTTTATATTTGTCTATCAATACCACTTGACGAAGTTCGTACAGTTGAGTGCTCTAAAAAGCAAACGGACAGAAGAGGTTGCATATCACCTAATTGACATTTTTACTATATTCGGAGCCCCCAGTGTACTGCAAAGTGACAACGGTCGTGATTTTAGTAACACAATTGTCAGAAGAAGCTTGTGCAATGTGGCCGGATCTGAAAATTGTGGACGGAAAACCTAGGCACAGTCAGACTCAAGGTTCGGTTGAACGTGTAAACCAGGATATTGAAAATATGCTAAGTTCTTGGTTGGAAAGCAATCAAACCAGTAAATGGTCCGAAGGCTTACGTTTTGTGCAACTTATGAAAAATAGAGCATTTCATGAAGGCATCAAGTGTTTTCCTTATGAAGCAATGTTTGGGATGCCTGCAAAATTTCTTGAAAACGTCTTTCCCGAATGACTCTATGGAGCATCTTAGAACGTAAGAAGAGCTTCAGGCATTAATAGAGACAGTTAATAATGCTTCCGGAAACATCAATAGCGAAATAGAAAATGTTTCTAATACGGACAAAAACGATCTATCTCAAAATGACCCTCCATCTGCAGTTAATTTTAAGACTAAGAAAGAAGCAGGCGGAGGAGAGACGTTGCTTCTTTCTCTTTTGAGAAAGAAGCAACGGTCGCTCTAATCCAGACAGATATTTTATGCAGGCACGAGCAAGTAAGAAAACATAGAACGAGTACTAAAGAAGGTTTAGAATTACAAGCAAAGAAAATGTTAAAGGTTCAAATCTTAAATTTCCTGCTGGTGAAGTTGGTGACACAGTGAAACTACGAATACCAGACGTTGATAGAGCAAGAAGTGATCCCCGAAATTCATTAGCGGTCATATTAGAAGTACAAAATGAAGAGTTTTATCAGTTAGGAATGAAAGAAGGAAGACTTTCACAAGTGAATACCAGAAATCAATTCGCAATTTGTGAAGGAAAATTTATTTTGCTTGACGATGTTCCAGATCTAGCAATATCACTTCGAGAATGCGTTAGAAAGCCACATCTTTCTGGAGGTCAGGGATATCAGCATGAGCTTGTAAGGGACAAAGCGAGTCTGATAAGTGCAAATGTAAAAAATCTGGCAAACTTTGTAATTCTAAATGTTATAACAGTCTAATATGCTTAAATAGTTAAATTTAAAATAATTATTAGTTTGTAATAAGAGCATTTAACGTTATCTGAAAAAATGCTTTTTTTTCCTCTTGAATATTGGATTAGTTTGTTTTTTATATGTAACTTCAATTTGTTTTTTTATGTGCAACTGTCTTGTACAAGTTTATGTAAATTGTATTATTTCATTTCACAATACCTGTCATCTCTTATTCAAATTTCGTTCAGGCTAAATAAATGTATGTGACTTAAAATAACCATTCATTGACTTTTTAACTGTAAAATATAAAATATTGTAATTCGTGGTTTCTTACACCATAATGAAAAATATCCTTTTGAGTAGTAACTACAGAAAAAACTGCACTCTATTCTACTGGCCCAACCAGTCATGATATTTATCACATTTACCATTACGAGTTGGGAATTATGCAAACAAACCGGTTAATTTGATAAATTTTCCAAAATTTATCACATTTACCATATTTAGTGGTGATTATGCATAATTACCGGTTATTATATAATCACCAGTTTATTACTTTTACCTTACCGTAACATATATATATATATATACTATATATATATTAATGACTATGTCATTTTATCTCTCAACACACTTTACTGAAAAATGTGTCCCAAAAATGCGACATAAAAAAGCGACATAAAAGTATGCGACATAATTTTACATGTATTTAAATACTATTAGTTCACAACAGCTTTAATCTATTGTTACAATATTTCGTAAACTGTAGAATATGCATCACATGTATTTTTCTATAAATAGGTTACACTCATAAAAAGTTCAACATAGGGTTACCAGGCGAAATACGCGAAAGATGAGCTGTAAAATGACAAAGTCAATTAATACACTGGGACAAAGTCAATTAATATATCGTTTTAATATGGCAATAATGAAACTAAAAAATTAGGCGGGTTCACGAAGCTCGAACAGCCGAGTTTGATATATATGTATATGTATATAATATGGATTGCATCTAGGAATTCATATCTTTCTGGCCAGCCACTTTTGTTTACTCTTGTTAGTAATATCATAAATCGGATTTAAATACTATTTGAATTTATTTAAGAAAGTTACTTTACGTGATTTAGTGTTTGTCTTAGAAATATTTACGATTTAGGGATAGTTGAATATGTCCCTAAATAGCAAATCGCGCACAGAATCGTGCCCTATTCTGTGTGCTAATAGTAGTAGGGCACTGGTTCTTAAAAGAAGTAAAGATTTAACGAGTTTTGGGGGGAATTTCAGTAGATCTGTAAAACGGTAGATTAAGTTCCGTGTCACAGGAATCCGTGTTGTACAAATACATGATCAGCATAAGAAGTGTTAACTGGTAACACAGAAAAATATGTCTCACTCTTTCACCATGTCGTACGAGTCTTTTATAAAGTGTTAGGATAAAGATCACAGTTTTCACGCCCCGTGTTATACGAATCCGTCTTATATGATTCTTTGTCGCAGGAAGGTCTACTGTACTTTCTAACATTATAAGTTTTACTAATTTAAGATAATCAATGTTTTGCTGATATGTTGTAGGTTCGCTATTTTAAGCTTTCAGTGCCATCTAGCACAATTAACGTATAATTTTTTGGAACGTATTTTATTCATGTATTTATTTGACTTCGAGAGTAACTACTCCCTCCCGCTCTCTCTCTCTCTAAAAAAATCCTTTATCCATGCAAAAGGCTATGACTGTTTGAAGGCTTAGAAGTTAAAATTGAAGATTTGGAAGATGCTATGTAAACACACACCTCATCACAGTGGGTCAACAAAAAGTACTTTAAAAAAATGGTTTTTTATTGTACAAAAATTTTTCTTAGAATTGAACTAAAATTAATTAGGATAGCCAATAGATGCGAAAAAATAGTAAATTAGTTTGATATTCTGTTTTTAAAATATTCTTAGAACTATATTTAAAAAATCTAAAAATTGACCCACTGTATCCCCGTCTCCCCTACATGATATTATTGTGTCCAATTAGAGTGGTGAAAAACTGCGACCTGTAACATTTTATGCCAAAATCATAAAACAGGAGATCCAACATACTGCTGTAACTACCGAGGTATTAGTCTTTTGAAGAGCATTTATAAAGTATTCTCGATTATTCTATTTAACAGATTATCACCTCGAACTGACAAAGTAATTGGAGATTATCAATGTGGATTCAGGAAGGGGAGATGTTAGCAGATCTTTAATCTGCGTCAAATTCTTGAAAAATCCAGAGAGTTTGGTATTGAATTGTATTGCCTTTTTACAGACTTAAGACTGCATATATGTGGATAGTTAGTTGTGTGTTAGCAACGCCAGTAGATATAATATAACTTCAACTCCTGCCAGTTGGAGGCGCGAAGAACATTCGTGACTGAGAACAACAATACTCGAGCAGACGACATGTTCCAGAAACTTTCGAAGTTAAAAGAGCCCGTTAGGTCTCTCTCGATGTTTTATTTTTTATTTCTTGATCTGAATGTTTTTAACTGTTAGTGCCGTCAGTGTATTTAAATGTCCCAAACAATTAACATCTGCTTAATCTGGAGTGCTAACTCCATCTTAGATGAGGGCTCGTCGTTTGAATCTGCACGGCACATCCCCTAGATAGAGTTCCCGACCTAAAAAGTTAATACTTTTCTTGTTTATTATTCTTGTGATTTGTGCTCTTGATAATGCCAGCGAAATCTAAAGTGATGTGTTACAGAGGATAATATTATTTTGCTGGAATGTGGAGACCAGAACAGAAACACAAACTGTAAGTACATTCTAATCATATTCCAATTATTTGATGCATACATTGACGCTTGTTCAGAAAATGTCGATGTTTAATGAAATTCTCATCTTATTCAAGATATAAGAAAACTGGGGGAAATATTTCAGCGTTCTTTTGATCAAAAGAATTTTTTAATTGATGCGAAATTCTTTTTTCGATTCGGCTATGGATATAAAAATTTCGGTCGTGTTCATGCTAATTGTCCCAAAAGTTCTCGAAATTCGAAACCAAAACCTGTATCTCAAAAATCTATTCCTGATAAAACTGTAAACGCGCTATCGCCTCAAACTTCATTGAAAAATCCCTTGCATGCTGACATTCAACTTGCAGGAATTCAATTGACAGCACTCTGTGACACTGGGTCACAAGCCACCCTTATTAATGAGAAAACGCATCGAAGAATCGATTCGCCACCATTGCATTCCAACAATATTCCCTTTTCAGGAATTGGCCGAAACCAAGTTCACAGCATCGGTTTTTTCAGGATTCCATCGAAATTCAAAAGATTACTTTACCTGCTAAAATACATGTTCTAAAAGATGACTTGATTACTTTTGATGTGATTATAGGAATCGATATTTTGCAGCAAACCGGGGCCGCTATCTCGCGTGGCCCCGGCAAACCCAATTTACATTTTATAAAGACGGTATTCATTTATGCGGTATTTTTGATGATAGCATTTTCGTTAATATTGCTAATGTTCCTAATGACCAAGCTTTTCCAGTTGATCTTTCAAACATTTTGAATTCTGAAATTCGCGAGGAAGTTCAAAATACCATTACTTCCTGCAAACCCCATAAAGTTAAAGACACTGAAATACAGATGACTATTTTATTACAAGATGAAATCCCCGTACCACAACGCTCTTGACGACTCCCTTTCGCTGAACCGAAAATTGTAGAAAAACAAACCCAAGATTGGTTAAAGGATGGAATTATGAAACAAAGCTGCTCTGATTATGCCGCTCTGATTGTTCTATGTAACGAAAGAACGGGAGATTACAGACTTTGTGTTGAATACTGCAGTCTTAGTAGGAAAATGATAAAAGATATATTTCCCTTACCACTCATAGAAGAAGCCTTAGCTAAATTTGAAACATCTCGGGTTTTCACTACACTTGACTTAAAAATGGTTTCTTTCATGTACCTATGGACCCTAACAGCACTAAATATACTTTTTTCGTAACTCATGAAGGACAATACTGATTTTTACCTGTTACATTTGGATTATCCAACAGCCCTAGTGTTTTCAACTGTATGCTTATACAGTTTTTAGAAATCTCATTCTCAATAAAATCTTTATTGTTTACATGGATGATCTTCTCATACCATCTAATGCCGAAGTTCTACAAAAATCACGCCCAGTTCTCCAAACAGCTGCAGATTATGACCTTAAATTGAACTTTAAAAAGTGTCAATTTTTACAGCGAAAGATAGAATTTCTTGGTTATATTATCGAAAACGGAGTAGTTAAACCCTCACCCACCAAAACACAAGCCGTTCAAAAATTCCTACGACCTCAAACCCCTAAACAAGTTCAAGGATTTTTTAGATTAACAAGTTATTTCAGAAAGTTTATTCCAAACTATGCGCTAATTGCTAGACCATTAAGTGACCTTCGGTATAATGTAGAATTTAATTTTGGCCCTGAAAAAATAGCAGCTTTCCAACACCTGAAAAACATTCTTTCACAAAGACCAGTTCTTCATGTTTTTCAACAGGGATACCCATTAGAACTCCACACTGATGCCAGCTCCTTAGGTTTTGGCGCTGTGCTCTTCCAAAACTCAGATGATGGACAGTTTCCTCCTATTCATTATTTCATCCGTAAAACTACAGTTAAACTGTGCAGAAAAATATCATTTACGAACTGGAAGTTCTTACCGTCGTTGAGGCGCTAAAAAAAAATTTCGCAACTACTTGTCAGGTACAAAATAAAAAATTATCACAAATTGTGATGCTTTCCAAAAAACGATGCACAAAAAAGATCTACCAGCTAAAATTGCTCGAAGGGCGTTGATGTTAGAGAACTTTGATTCTGAAGTTTCTCATCGACCCGGTAGACAGATGAAACATATTGACGCTTTAGTCGTTACCCCATTCTTGTTACTACCACAAATGATTTCAATCAAAAGGTGAAAAATGCCCAAGATCAGGATGAATTTATGACTCAAATTAAATCTATGCTCGAATCTATACCTTCTGATGAATTTTTTGTTAAAAACGGAATTCTTTATACGAACTTTTAGTAGTCCCACAAATGATACAGAAAGAAATAGTGCTAAACGCCCATTCTCAAGGTCATTTTGCTTCTCAAGAAACCAAATCATTTGTTTCTCGTGAATTTTACATCCCTCAACTTAAGAAATTAGTTCAAGAAATTATTTCAAAGTGCATTCCTTGCATTCTGTATTTGCGAAAATCTGTTAAACAGGAATGATTGCTTCACTCAATTCCAAAAGGTGATGCACCCCTTGAATGTTACCATCGCGACTTTTTAAGACCTTTACATTCGACAAAAAAATGTTATAAGTATATTTTTACAGTAATTGATGCATTTTCCAAATTTATATGGATCTATACCGTGAAATCGACCTCTACGAAAGATGTCTTGGACAAACTATCCTTGAAACAAACTACATTTGGCAACCCTTCAAAAATCATCTCAGACAAAGTTAGCGCATTCACATCTTCAGAAATTGAAAGCTACCACCAGGAACAGTATATTGAACATATTTCAACTAGGACAGGTGTTCCGTGGCAACGGTCAGGTTGAACGAATTCATGGCACAATTATCCCAGTTTTAACTAAGCTATAGATGAACCTGACAAATGTTTTAAATACGTCCCGCAATTGCAGCTTATCTTAGTACCACGCAGTACAAAGTTCACACTTTTCGAACTTTTAATAGGTGTTCAAATGAAACAACATGAGGACCTACAGATTAAACAACTTTCTGACGAGGAACACCAAAGAATTATTGGTGACAAAGAAGCGTTACGTATTGAAACCAAACGTAATATCCTCCGTTTACAGGAAGAAAATATACGATAGTATAACAAACGACGCAAACCAGCTTGTAAAGAAAAGATCGATGACAAAGTGGCAATACAACGAACGCAGTTTGGAACTGCACTAAAGCTCCAACCCAAGTTCTTCAGACTATATGAGATCACGAAAATCAACCCTAACGATCGTTACGAAGTTCGAAAGTTAGTACATCATGAAGGTCCCACCGTCCCCATAACGTCAACTGAAGCAGATAAAATGAAACAATGGTGCAGAAACTGAACACCCACTCTCAATATGATGAGCATTGCTTTGTTTTTCGACATTTTTTCTTCTCCCTGTTTCTGCTTGTTTTTCTTTTATCTTTTCAGATTCTTCGTTATTTCAACCCATTTGTGGACGTCTGTAACCTCAGGACGGCTGTGTGGATAATTAGTTCTGCGTTGGCAACTTCAGTAGATCTACTATAACTTAGACTCCTGCCAGTCGGAGGCGCGAAGAAGAACATTCGTGACTGAGAACAATACTCTTGAGCTGACGACAACATGTTCCAAGAGCAGGCTAGCTCTCTCAATGTTTTATTTTTTTATTTTCATTTCTTTATCTGAATGCTTTTAAGTGTTAGTGCCGTCAGTGTATTATAGTTCAGTGTCATTAAATGTTTAAAATGATTAACGTCTGTTTAATCTGGAGTGCTAACTACATCTTACATATACATGATAGTGATCGTCCTTTTCTTCTTCTTGACCTAGCGGAGCTGGGTATTCCAAATAAATTTTTTACGCTTATTAAAGCAACTTTGACGAACACAGTTTCTTATGTTAAACTACCTGTCTCTCTCACAGAGCTTTTTTCAAATCAGAAATGGTGTGAGACAAGGTGATGCCCTTGTCAGTCTTTTTTTAACTTAGCTTTGGAATGGGCAATTCGCAGTTCGGGTATTAACACTAGGGGTATCATAGTTACCAAAACTGTGAAGCTTCTTGCTTATGCCAATGATATAGTTATTTCACGGACAAAAACAGCATTACAGAAAAGACACTAAAAATACTGGCGTTAAAAGATAAAATAAATAAAAACAGTACTATTAGAAGCCTATACTGTCATTGAGAAATCGGCCGACTGTATGTATTTGGTTATCAACGAAGATAAAACTAAATATGTGCCATTTACTAAGCCTCCAGTGAGCTGTAGATGTTTTGAGACTGAAGATTATAAATTAAGTGGTTGATATAGCTTTATTCATCTGGGCTCATGTTTTAACACTTTGAATGATATTGGTATTGAAATTAAAAGACGCATTACGGCAGCTAATCGTTGTCTCCATGGTTTAAGAAATCCTTTAAAATCAAAATTCATTAAAAGAAATACTAAAATTATGTTATATAAAGTAATCATCAGATCTGTGCTCACTTATGGATCCGAGACTTTGACTAAAGCGCTGGAAGAACAGCTAGCCATCTTCGAACGAAAGGCTCTTTGAAAAATATTTGGCATACGAATACAAAACGGAATTATATAGGTTATTCAAGGAGGCAGATATAATTAAATTTATGAAGATAGGTCATCTGAGGTTTGCGGGCCATATCTGCCGAACAGACACCTCATTCTTGACTTTCAAGATGTTCAGCCATAAACCTGTAGGAACCGGAAGATGGGGTAGGCGCAAGCTAAGATGGATTGATTGCGTGGAAGAAGATCTTAAGCTATTACATGTTATTAACTGGCGAACATTAGCCAGGAGGAGGTCGGACTGGAAGAAGGTTCTCCTAGAAGGCCTCGGCTCACCAGGGGCTGTCGTGTCAATAGAAGAAGACTTCCGCATATAATGATTTCAACCCATACCATCAAACCGCCTCGTTTGTGATGTGATCTTCCCCGAACAAATGTAGGGTTATTTCAAGTGCCCCTCTTTCGCCATACTAAAACACGTTTGGCGTCACACTCTAAACTGAATCGGTACTCGGCAGTAAGCAGCATTTGGCTCCAATCACTTTGTATGAAATCTTAGCATACAAAGTGCTTAGTATGAAATAGTCAGCAACTCTCCGTTTTTGGCCCGCATGGTGCCTTGTATTCAACGGAATATTATTATTGTCTTACGTGCATAGAGATAACCCACACTATTTAGGACGACTATTGCGGATGGAATATTTAAAGTGATAAAGACTGTTTCGGACTGTTTCTCTTGAGACTCTTTGTCTTGTTGGCAAAAGAAACTGTCTTTGCACCTGAACAGCACTGTCTGTTCCGTCTCGACGAGGTGTTAGCAGGATATATCTGTGATGGAGATCACATATCTAATTTAATAATCATTTAATTTGGCTTTCTTTAATGCAATCTATCCAAATTCAAGAATTCTAAATTACTTCTGTTTTCATTTTTCTGCCATTTCGGCTTTTAAATCTGTATTTTCGCTTTTCCCGCATGCATTATTCCTATTTGTTTGTCTCTCGAAATGAGACCCGGTGGCGGCGTTATGAGCTAAAAATAGATTACACTGCGTCCATTTGCAAAATCAACGTACTTTTGGATTCCCCTCCTTTGGCTTGGTGTTGGCGTTTTTATTATTTGTTGCCCTTCCGACGTCTTTAAAATTATTTGCTCGCGATTACGTCATTTTAATTTTATTGGATTAACTGTTAGGGTTGCTCTGGAATTGGCGTTATTTATCTCGGCCAAGTTATTGTTCTCGCCAATGTGTAATTCTGTGCTGGCGTAATTATTAAGTCATTCCATCTTAATTTCGTTGTCCATATAGCACGTAATTTTTATTTCGCTGGGCCACCACCATCCGTTGTAATAAGTTTATATTGCAATAGTATCTTTTTAATAAAATAGTTTATTAGTATTTTAACGTCTTTTTATTTTATTGCAACTAAGTGCATCGAACCTGGATTTTCATGTGTCACAACGCAGACTTAATAATCTAAAACAGCCATAACTAAATAACTTCTTTACATAAATTGGTGCCTACCCAGGCACTTAAGTTGCATTTTTTTTGGGTGGTGTCTTAGCAAACAGCGTATGGAATCATCTCAGACTGTTGGATGTCAGCGTTCAGAAATCTGCTGCTCCTGCATTTTTAGTGGCTTAGCAAATGGAAGCGTACAGTATCCAGCTTGCATATATCCAGCATGTTACTACTCCTTCCCCTAGTAGCACAATTAGTCCAAAAGACGTTTAAAACACGTTTTTTAACGCCAAAAAACGTGTTTCCAACGTAATTTGAACGTAATTTGAACTATTTGTGCTACTAGGGTCAGGATGGCTTGACTTCCGTTTTCGTGGTCGGGAACTTACAACTTGTGGATAGCCGTTTATTCATCTGGTGCTCGGCCCGCTGTGGTGATCTCTAGCCGGATTCAGTGTGTTCGTGTCAACCATGTGTTTCGTATGGCTCATATTCTCAAGGATCCCGAATCCTTTTTCCATGTGCTTTTACGGAATTGTGCTGTTTTGTTTTGCGTCACTTCATCAGTTTTGTTTCTCCTAGGGGTGCGATTAATACGTAATGACACTGAATATTTTTCTGCCCGACATTCTTAGCTTAGGAGACTGATTATGGAAGCCGAACTCTGTGCGTAAAAAAAATAAAAAAAAATTTATTAGTTCGCCCCGGCATGTGACGTACGGATATCATGTTATTGTGCGTGTCTCCGTGCACTGGAATGAACGTGAGAGGAAAACAGTGTCATCCCACACTTCTGTTTGGCGATTTTTTTGCGCTCGACTCGCTCGTACTTCGCCTTGAAAATGACGGAGTTTTGCTGATCGGACATTGGTCAGCTGCGTAACATGTGACACAAAAATTGAAATAGAAGTAACAAAGTATGTAATATTGTTTTCTTTGCTTTTGAATAGAGAACATTTTATTTAAAGGTAAAAGTGGTGTTTCTGTCGGGACTTCACAAAATCGAAATAACTGTGCCGGAAAGGAACACGGAATAATTTAATTTTTCAACAATTATTTTTGATACAGTGATCTTTTAGTGGCGATAATTTTATATATGTAAAAAAAAAAGAATGTTTCAGTGGTGTATTTATGTATACTGTATAAAATAATTCTATATAACTTTGGGGTTTTCTAACAATGATTATTTCCTTTATTGCTATTATGTATACATTAAAAATTAAATTATGAAAGTTAAGTGCTTTATATAAAATGCGCATTTTTTTTAAGTATTGAATAGAGTAAATGTAGCGTTATTTGAGATTTTAGTACATGGCGTTACTTTCAATTACCTATTAATTTTGCAAAAAGATAAGACCTATTAATTTTTAAGATGAATATCAGTTTTACTTATTACTTTATATGTTTTGTGTATATACCTTTTTATTTGTTTAATTTTTTATTTGATTAAATATTCCTCTTAGTTATCTTTATAATGTTTGAACTTTTTCTCGTGCTATATTTTACATTACTATGCTCGCTGTACAGTTTCTATGAAGTACACATACATCATTAGTTTTTTTTTTCTTTACTCTTTATTGTTATAATCATGACAGTCTTCAATTACATGTCTTTTCACACTCTTGCAATAATTAAGTCCATGGCATGGCCTTTCTAAGGCACACACTTTTTACTCACTCTTACACACTGCATTTTTACAAATTAAAGTCCATGGCACAACATACAGATGCTTTCAGTTTTTTTTCCTTATCTCACAATATACTGTTTCTATTTTTGTCATATATTTTTACACATTTTTTTTTCTTTTCTTTGAACATGCTATTATTTACAGCAGGCGCGTAGCCAGGAAAATTTTTCGGGGGGGGGGATATGCGCCTGGAAAAAATTTCGGGGGGGGGATATGAACTTATATGTGTATAAATAGACGGAATTTCATCACTAATCCAAACATTTCGGGGGGCGGGATATATCCCGATATCCCCCCCCTGGCTACGCCCCTGATTTACAGTCACCATGTTGACTGATTTTTTTTTTACACATTTTTTTTTTTTTTTTTTTTACACACATTCTATGTCTTGAACATATTTTTAAAATGCACATTTATATTTTTATGTTTCACTCTATTTTTGGTCTTTTTAATATAGGTTTTACATGTTTACCATAGGTTGTACTGTTCACACTTGTTTACTTTTTTGATACACTGTTTTATTGTTTTGTTTTTTCCTGCCATTGATATGCCTCTGTTTAATACATGCATTCTTTGGAAGAGTATAGTGGTATTCATTTGATTACCTTTTTTTTCTTTCTTTTCACAAATACACAATATGACACGTTGTTTGTTGTACTTAAAATAAGATTCATACTTGAATAGACACTGATCTTTGAAGTTTGTGTTTGTCCACAATTACACTCTTTTTTCCACATTTACTTGCATTTTTCATGTTGTTCTTTTATTTACATTGCTTACACATGCTATGACTCTCAACCTTTTCACACACTTGATATTTTTTTCATCACACTTGTGTTGTCTAATATGTTACACACACAATATGTTCACACTGATGTTCTGCTCATTGAGTTCATTGTATTTGTCCTTTCACAATTTGTTACACACAAAATTTTTGAATGTTTGTTACATTTTTCTCAAACATTTTCACTATGATTTACTGTAGTACATTACAATTTTTTTTAACACATTGTATTTGTTTTGGTCACTCTTTTGTGTTCACATACACAAACATAACATCTTTTTTTGAAATCTCTTTATTTGTTTTCTATACTAAGAACTATTTAAAACTCTTATTTACCATTTTGTAAATTAATACAATATTATTTTGTCAAATATTCAGTGTTATAAAATACCAAATTAGTTGAAATATACATTCAGAGTATTTACAATTATTTGATTTGTGAGCTGTTGTTTCTTCATATATTTTATTAATAAAATGTATATGTATTGATCAGATTAACACTTAAGACATTTAATAAGTGAAATTTTAGGGTATATTGTATTGTTTTGTAGTTGCATTTTAGTGTTTTTATTTCTACTTTTGTGTGCTATTTCTTTCCCAATTTTGTCCATTTTGAAATTTTTAATGCGTTAGTAAGTGACACAACATTTTTCTTTTATTGAACTTCAAAAATTATCAATTTAATTGATTTTTAATATACAGTATGACCACAATTGCCTTCAAATTCTTTTTAAGCTATAATTACGATTATACTTACATAATTTCATAACAAATTTATTCCTACATTTTTAATACTTTAAAATCAACTATTCTCATGTTTTTCTCACAAAATCTTTCTTGTCTTCAAATAATTAGTAAAGTAATTAAGTTGACGTTGATATATTGCGTATGCATGCGTTGAATGTATGTTTCCTTGTTGGTAAGGATTCGCCGACTTGGAGGTATAATTGCTTTTGTGTACTGCCTGGCTGGTCCAGCAGTTTTCACTTGTGTATTTGGAATTCATGATGTGTCTCTCAATATATCATTTCTTCAATAATGTTCTTAAAACTTAACACTTAATAAATGATGACTTCTAAAGTAAATAATTACACAGACATAAAATAATAATTAATAATAAAATAAAATGATTCATTTAATATTATCTCTAACTTGAAAATTTAAAATAAATAAATGAATATGTGAGTGTCCAATAACACTTAAACCTTTTACTGAGATCTTTTTTTAATCGTACTTAGATTGATGTCCGTTGATTGTATTGTACAGATTGATATTCAATTTCCCTAAAGTTTTTTTTTTTTTCATTGTCATTTTGTGCAAGTATAATATTTTTAATTGAATGTGTTTATTTTTCTTATGATATAGAGATATATATGCCAAGATACTATTATGTTATGTACTATTTAAAGCATTATTACAATTCTGATGGTACAGAACTGTGTGAAAAATTACCATCAAATCCAAAAAAAAAAAAATTTTGAGTATCATATTATAATTTGAATGTGTTGTTTTATTTTGTCAATTGAGTGAAGTATTTTTGATGCATAATTCTGATATTTAAAGGTCTTATTGATATATATATGCAAACTATTCAACAGCGCTGGTTTATAATTATAATTTTGAGTACTCACTGCAAGTTTAAGCAGTATGTTTTGGATGTGCACATGAGCTTGAAATGTTCAATTAAAGAGAAAAGGGTGTGCTGAAATGCCCCTTATTAAAAAAAAAAAAAAAAAAAAAAAGGTGTGCTAAAATGCCCCTTGTTTGAAAGAATATGGTGTGCTAAAATGCCCCTTAATATTGTGAGCTAAATGCTCCATTTTTATTTTGTCGACATTTCTTTTTATTGCTAGCACTTATTATTTTTATTTTTGTCATGACAATTTTTTTCTCTGTAAACATTTTTAGGTGGTGGTCATCAGTTTTTTTTTTTTCAATTGTAAAATTTAGTCTGCGTATGTTTATGCTTTTCCTAATTGTTTAAGCCAGCCAAACAGAGTATTTAATTTAATTTTTTAAGGACATTAATTTTAACTAATTAAAAAAAAATCTTCAAAATTTTTTCCTGGTTGAGGGGAGTATATATGTGAAGGAGATCACATATCTAATTTAATAATCATTTAATTTGGCTTTCTTTAATGCAATCTATCCAAATTCAAGAATTCTAAATCACTTCTGTTTTCATTTTTCTGCCATTGCGGCTTTTAAATCTGTATTTTCGTTTTTCCCGCATGCATTATTCTTATTTGTTTGTCTCTCGAAATGAGACCCGGTTGCGGCGTTATGAGCTAAAAATAGATTACACTGCGTCCGTTTGCAAAATCAACGTACTTTTGGATTCCCCTCCTTTGGCTTGGTGTTGGCGTTTTTATTATTTGTTGCCCTTCCGACGTCTTTAAAATTATTTGCTCGCGATTACGTCATTTTAATTTTATTGGATTAACTGTTAGGGTTGCTCTGGAATTGGCATTATTTATCTCGGCCAAGTTATTGTTCTCGCCAATGTGTAATTCTGTGCTGGCGTAATTTTTAAGTCATTCCATCTTAATTTCATTGTCCATAAAGGACGTAATTTTTATTTCGCTGGGCCACCACCATCCGTTATAATAAGTTTATATTGCAACAGTATCTTTTTAATAAAATAGTTTAGTATTTTAACGTCTTTTTATTTTATTGCAACTAAGTGCATCGAACCTGGATTTTCATGTGTCACAACGCAGTCTTAATAATCTAAATAGCCTAACCTAAATTAATTTCTTTACAATGTCCTTCATTATTTGCTGTGGTTGCATGTCAACGACCTTGTCTTGGTCAATTTCTAACATTCCTTGTTTTTTGGAATCGATTCTGAAGTATTGAAATGAGACTTTTTGTCACTTTAACATTGTCCGTTACACTTCGCTGTGTTTGCCCAGATTCAAGTCTCCCGATAATACGCAAATAATAGGCATGGATTCTGATAGAGTCGATAGAAAGTCTGATAGAAAGTTGTCGTTACTTTCTAAGTCACCTTTTCTCAAAACAAAAATCGAAGGGTTGGATTTCACCACTGAGACAGTGAAAAGAAGCTTCTGTGAAATCACGATTTCTGCTCTTATATCCTTTTTCTGGTTTTTGACATCATGAACGTTGATTTACTTATGAAGTTTTCTTCTGTTTTCTGATACGCTTAAATTATGGATGTTTTATTTGGCATTAGTTATTAGCATTAGTATTTGCGTAATTTCTTTAAAATCATATGATAATGTAAATTTTTTGAGCACTTTTGTGCTTTTGCTTCTCACTAATAAGCTTTTGAACATTATTTTGAAATGTGACACAGATATTGACTCTTAGTTTTCGGTGAATTAAAAGATTATTCATTGCATAAAATTTGTAATGTTTTTTCCAAATTCTTAAATAATGCTAAGTTGTTCTAATATAAAATTACGTATTTTATTATCTAAGAAACTGCTAATGACAAGCCGAGTGAGCAAAAGCACTTCATATAGTATTATAACTTTTCTCTTTACAGAATATAATCATCATTTCCAAAAAATGTGCTTTTAAAATAGTGGAACTATTGCAACAATTGATTAGTTTATGAATCCGGTTTTATTTTATCATTTCACAAATGGTACCTGGTTACATTAAGCCACTCAAATGTATTCTATTAACAACAGTTTTAATAATTATGAATAAAATAAAAAAGTTGTAATAAATGACATAAGTCCCAATTTTATATTTTACAAGAACTTACATTTTTTTAAAAATTAAATAGTATAAAAAACTAAGGTTGATATAAGGAAAACTAAGTTTTGAATGTAGAGTATTTAAATTTCAAATTTCAAAGGTAACATGCTGATTACCGTAAAAGTGTATTTAATTAAAAAAACGCGACTTTAATTAGTCTCTTGATTGACAATTAATTGAGCATTGATGTTAGGTGCCAAATTTAATTTATAAAGTTTTAAAATCGTAATCACCATTTCCAGAAATCATATTTTAATCGTAAAAGCAACATTAAAATTGATATTTGCTCATAAACTAATAAAATTAGTATACAAAATTTAAATGCAAGTAATAATTTAGCCTTATTTGAATGTTTGGTTACTCTGAAGTAAAAATTTACAAAATTAATAAACCAATGAAATGCATAAGAATTATTTGAAATGGTGCATTTGCAATGAAATAATTCATAGGGTAGAAAGAATACGCCAATAAAAATTCCTTTGTTGTTTATAATAGATTTTAATAATCCTTATTTATAAGAAAAAAGTTATGTTGATGCATTATTATTCTCGACATTTCAGGTATCAACGAAAACAACGGACAAGCATAAAGTGCGTTTCAGATCATAGAAAGACCTCTAATTACACACTCGCACAAACAAAAAAGAAAGCTGGTATTGTGTTTTTCTTTAAATTTTAAATGAAGCACACTTTCTATTGTATTTTTAGTACAATGCCCGCATCATCAGCGGCCAAAGCCAAAGTCATCTTCTTCAAGTTCAGGAAGTTCTCCGACTGACACGTGATGCAAATTACGTTGAGGTCAGCCACTAATACAACAATGGCTGCTTCACTTTAATTTTTTTGGCAAGTCATGATCAAAAAGAAACATTTTATACCTTTTATGTTTGAATGACTCTCAGCGTTAATGTACTATGACTGGATTCAAGTTTTCTACTCAATCACGGAAACGTGTTTACATCATTATTTTCTTTCCTTAGAACGACGCTTTTCGATGAAGAACTCGGCGAGAAAATTCATTTGCAAAATTTGTTATGAAAACCAGAAAATTCAGTGCGAACCTTATGTGGGTTGTTATGAGATGCTTTATTATTGCATCAACTGTTTAAACGAAGGTTTTATAAGAGTTTATTTTATTTTCAAGCAACTTATTTTGACCGGTAGCTACTGCGTACCTACAGCTTTAAATGTCAATCGGCATTTTAATTATCTATACTCCAGCATCATCAAGTTGGTACAGTTTTATTTGTTTTATGAAATTTTTCTTTATTCCCCTTTTATTCGAGGTTTCTTACTTCCCTCCGAGGACAGATGGAAAGATGGGGATAGCCTATTGTTTTTTTTTTTTTTTTTTTTTTTTTCAAGGGCGGGCACTTGCTGATCAAGCATTCGACACTGCTAAGGCCCGAATTAATTGCCATTTTACTATGGGGGCACACAGTAGGTGTCCAGCGTTACGCCCCTGTGATGGGCCAGTCAAGTTAACACCAAAACCCAAGCAGGGAATCGAACCCGGATCCAAGGTGTGATAGAATGGTTCGTTAGCCACAACACCACCTGGTCGGCGGATGGCCAATTGTAGGACTTATTCCTTTTAGCTTATAATATTATTAGTTTTTATCAGTAGTTGTGCGATTTAACTGAAAAGTTTTGGCTTACAGTGTTTACATCAGATAACATGTTATCTGGACTTAAGGATAAAAAGATAAAATGTTGCACCATTTGTATTTGTTCTTTTTTTGTTATTAAATATTTAATTGTTAATTTTTGATGTTTAGACGCAGTTAATTATTATTTGTTAGCGATGGTAAGCATCTGCCACATTTCATTTTTACTCAAATTTTAAAAAAATATTGCGAATTATTATTTATGATTGATTAATGAATTTTTCTAGCCTCCTTCACTTTAAATAAAATATTTCATCCAATGGCAAAAATTCAACGATTTAGAGATTGTGTACTGCATCTGTATTGAGTTACGCTGTTAGAAAGGTGAATTTAACATGTCAGAGAATGGTAGTACGATTTGAATATCACATGGTTCTTTAAAGATCGATTTTAAAAGTACTAACTAATACATTTTCAAAACTACTGATCCGAATACACACCTTCTGTCAATTAATGAGAATGCAAAGCTATAATTTTATATTGGAAAAATATTAATAGCGTAACTCTTGAGAATAGTTACTTTAAAATTACTTAAATAACGGATAAATTCATTTTGCTTAAATTTGTAGGTTTAATGCATAAGCATTTGAAAATACCATTTGAAAATACATTTTGCACTACAAGATTCATTGCTGCTCTTGAAAATTAGACATTAATGATTAATTAGATTAGTTACAATGCAATGAAATTTCAACTGCACTAAGTCATGAAATTTCAAAATAAATAAATTTTCAATCTGAAAATACACTGAATATTGGCAGTCAATATCTGACATGTATTTTAGCTGTCTGTTAGTCCATTTTAAGCAAGTTTTTATCAATAGCCTTTTGAAAGTTTTTTAAATTACGTTGGTGTATTTCATAATGGTTTGTAGTAATTTTAAGTATTTGACCATATTCTAATAATGTGTTATATTTTATGTTGAAAGTATAAAAGCTCTTACAACTAAAATTTTATATCAATATTGATTCCGTTTAAAATTTAATACGTAATATGAACTGATTTGGGCATTTTCAATTCTGTCAAGAAAAAGATGCCAGATTTCTTTCTTTTGTTCGTATTTCATATTTTCTTTACTCACATACCTCTTTTGAACTAATATATCTATAGAAACTAATATCTCTTAAGTGAATATGTTACACAGAATATATAAAAAGCTGGTGGGGTTGCTTTACATAGAAAAGATTAAGAAGAGATTTTTAGATGTAGAAATGAAATGAATAATTTTATTTATATAAATAAGATAAAAACTTTATTACAAAGCAGTAGCTATAGATGGAAAAAATTTGTAAAAATAAAATAGAAAGATGAATATGAAAGGATGCTTTGAATGTATGTATGAAATACAGATAAAGATTTTTTTTCTGGTATTTATTTTTAAGATTTTAATTTTATGAAAGGAAATTTTATTTATATTCTAACGCGGAATCTATAAACACGGAAGAAGATTATGTACGCTAATTAAAACTTAAACAGCTTCAGTAAATATTCCCCTAAAAAGTAAGAAATTCAGAAACAGCTCAAATACATGCAATTTGATTCTTACATTGAAATAGCAATTAATCAAGAGTCTCTAGTCAAGACTCTTGATTAATTACTTTTTCATTGTTGCGAGATCGAATAAGAAAAATCTTTAATTTGCGAAAAAAATTCGTTCCTGAATAGTTAAAAACTCAGTTTTGATCTACAACGGATATACATCTTTCCAGTTCCCCCAAATGTTGAGTTTTCAGTAATTGCTAGTTATTTATTTCACAAATGCCAACGAGTAAAACCGGAATGTAATTTTTGTTTTCTTCGAAAATGCAGCTTTATCAACATCACTATCATGTCCATCTGATTTAATGCTGTTTTCTAAGCTACTTTATCGAATCTGATCAGCTCTTAAGGTAAATCGAAGTAATCAAAATGATTCGGGTCCACATCCCACGGCATCCTATCAGATCCAGAGCAATTGCATTATGGTCAGCCAGATTATGCTAATGCGTCATCAAATAACGCTACATCATCCCCTTGTCTTGGTGTACGCTTTATTCCGGAAATAGAAAGTAACAGGCTGACCTGAAGCTATTTTCTGAATAGCAGTTCATCTCAAAAAGAGAGAGAGAGAGCTAGATTTGAGACATGACCGGTATTCCCAACTAGCGACAGTGGCTTGTGATCATCATCACAATTGGAGCTGGTAACAGTTTGCAGCGGGGAGACAGTCACTTTTTTTTTTACAATGCGTGACTAGCTTTAAGGAGCAGTGACCTAGGCGGGAAACGCTGAGAGCCAAGGCCGTTTTGGCAGCCATCTTCTTGATCACTCGCTGTCTTAACAACTAGATTGCGTGCCGCAGTGCTATGATTGAATGTGAAGCTTCATATTTGAAGAAAGCGGGTTTTCAGTTTCTAAAACCTCGCTTCTAAGGCGAAAATGTTTACGGAAAAAGCACATTTCTAATTTTATATTCATGACCATTCATGGATGGGATTTTTGTGGGGGAATCTGGGACTGATAAAGTGTTTAAAGGGCAATAATTCTCTCTCATTTCAAACCGGTCAATATCGTATCTGACAAAAAAATATCCGTTTCAACTGTTAGATTACGCCATTTTATTTTATATCTTTCTCAGGGGGAATCTAAATATTGAGTCAAAATCATTAATATTGTCTAATCAGCCCTGAGTTCCAGCAGTCTGATCATACAATTTAAGTACATTTTCAATTTAGCATAATTCAATAAGTAGAAAATGATTTATAAACTAAAATTTTTTTATATAACATTTAACACAATTGATAAACTTATTCAAGACAATGACAGACTTACAGAGAATTTCCCCAAATTCCCCATTTTTTATCAACATCTTAATACTTGTACAGTTCATATCCATTACGTATATTCCACATTAGTTTACATTCATAATATCATATCTATAATTAAATAATGTAGGACTAACTGAAGCAAAATTACTAACGTAAATATGACTGCGAAATATATGATAGATATTTAAAGTGGTATATTTAAATCGATAAAAAATTAACATAAATTTTAGAGATGTTTATTGAATCTTTAAATATTGTTTAAAAAAAGTTGAATGTTTGATGAAGGTTGCGAAAGTTTTGAAAAATAATGTGAAGTAAAACTCGAAGAAAAAGGTAGCGATAGTGAAAATAGTTGAGCCATCGTAAGTGATATCAATGTCATTTTGATGTCACGAGTTTAGCATGAGCGAAATAACTGACTACGATGCTCCTGCATACGATACCATAACTCATGGGAATTCTATATGCAAATGTCAGTGTTCAGGGTTTTCTAAAGTTTTATCTATGAAATAAAGAGTATATAAAGAGCACATTTGTTACACTTTTTTTGGAAATCCATCACAACTGATAAAAAATGAAAAGGTTTATTTTAAATTTATATAAAAATCTTTTATGTTTTCTCTTTTTTTACACATACATTTAGTATCTGGAAATCATAAAAATTGTAGACACATCAATATTTTTCATAACTTAACGACTGTCTCAACAAAACCATCCTGCCACTTTCTCGTATCACATGGATGTTTCAACCAAAGTTCATCTGTATACAAGCCACGTTCAACCACCACATTATGTGACATCAGCAACGGATGAAACAACATGATTATTACGAGAATGTAGCGATGTAATCATTTTGATCTTACCCGGAGGGGGGCCTAGCTGAATTTCAGACTACCATGAGATAGATCTCATGATCCTCCAGAAAAAAACTTACAATGCTATAAACAGTAGATACGTTAAGTAGAAACTCTTTTTCAGTTTCTAATAACTGAAATTCCTGTTTTCTTAACATTCCTAGTAGAAGTTGAAAGGTCAAAGAAGCACTAACTAGAAAAAATTATGGACTAAATGACATGAAAAATATGAAAAATACAGAATGTCTGGTAAACAAATAAAACACGTAGTCAAAAAAGAAAAAAGAAAGTATTTCCAACTAGCTTTAAGTAAATTTTATTGAAATCATTACTTGATTTATGAAAAGTGTCAAAATTTAATTAATGCATATTAATACATTTTTTTCATAAAATACATCGAAATAACATAAACTATTTAAATAAAAAAGGTTGTTTCAATAGAATTAATGGAAATACTCATTCTTTCGTAATGTTTAACAATACAATCACAAAACTTTTCGATGTCTCTTATGCAATGCCTTTATATAATATTTACAGCCGGCTTCGTTTCTAATTTTAAGAACTGCAAAGATTAATTTGGATTTCGTTTGGGATAATTTGACTTGTATTAAAAATGTAAATATTTTGCCTAAATTTACATTATAGCTGTTATCCCGGCTGTACAGAGGTCAGTTAATTAAACAGATGCCAACTACTCGGATTCTCCGTAGTTTCTACTCAATTAAAAAAAAATTAGTTTACTATGGACTATGGAAAAAGCGCATATTTTTACGGAAATGTAAACACTTATGGGTTTATTCTATAACGTTTTTAACCCTCTCTTCACCCTGAACCTCATATGAGGCTCCTATTTCAAATAGCAACATTTAGAGAGAAAACAATTGAATTTAGTATTTTTTTCTTTCACTGATATCAATATCATTAATTCATGTAGAAAGTATATGAGGCTCTTAACTAGATGCATAAATCGTGCCTAGATTGCAGTACTAGTCCATTTAGATCATTTTTTACAGTTTTCGCTTCATTGTTTCAGGAGAAAAATTAAGAAAATATTTACGCTGCTTTTTTACCATTTTTTTTTCTTTTTAAGGTAAGTATCGTTTTTTTCTTATTCCTCAACCTTTACCTAATATGTGCATCCTTTTAAATTAATTTTAGCATAACAAAATGCTTCGAAAATGCAGAAATTATTATTAGAAAAATTATTATTATCGACATTAACCGACAAATATTAATCGACATTAGAAAAAAATATTTCTGCATGATTTATAATAGTATTTCAGATGCATTAAATGCTAGACAGATTTGTTTTCTCTGATTTTTAATAATTCGGTGACGAGAGGGTTAAGCTACGTTCTTTTAATGATTAAAAAAAAATCACCAAGAGTTATTGCACAACACCCAAAGTCTAAAACTAACAATCGTCGGATGCAATTGACACCGAATTTGTAATCAGTGCCGGCTGAAGAGAAAAAGGGTTGCATCTGGACTTCTCTGGATCCTCTCTTCTTTCCTAACCTCCTGCCCCTTTCAAAGGCTTTACACATTTCTCTCTTCTTTTTTTTTTTGCGCTAGCAGCGAAGGCTCGGTGATAGATTCCATTCCAGTAAATTTCTATTTATTTTCAATTAAGATCAATTTTCAATAGGGTATAATTAAACTTTCTTTAACAGTTTAAAAAACAACAACATTAAAACTTTTCCTATGACTACTGAAAAACATAAAAAACTACTGAAAGTATTCACAATTACTACTTAAAAGTCTCACTGAGGGTTGACATCTCTGATTAAAAGTATTTACTTTTGCACTGCAAAGAATAAATTCTATTTGCGTCTATTGAAGAAGTCGTTTTCGTCATATTAGATAAAATAATTCTTTCGAATTAATCGTGTCATTTTGCTATACTTCCTCGACTTCTGTGCGATATTTAACTGTCAATTGCTAAATTTACGGGAAGATTTTCTTAGATGTTAGTACCAGCTTTTTTTAGGCGTTATTTATTTCTCTTTACGTCATTTTCTGGTTTTCATGAGAAATATTTTTGAAATTTCTATTTTATCACTATGGGATTTTTTTTATCTTTTTGCTTTGGTCATTTGACTTACTCATTCCCCCCCCCCTCTCCCGCCCCGAGAATTCTATTCTTTGATCATGTAAACTGCTGATTATGTAGAATTTATTTTATGAACAACGTATCCAGTTGATTTTCTTAAAAAAAGTTGTTAAAAACAAAACTGCTAGTTTAGTAGAAAATTATTACGTTAAAGATATGATGGGTGAAAAATTGTGTCTCACTGAATAATTTATGTGCTTTTTTTATTTTTAAATTGTATCAATCATAATGGAAAACCCTTTATATATTCTTTGAATTCTTCTTTAAATTCCCAACGATTGCACAACTTAAATATGTAAGCATAATGTAAGCTTTCAAATAAATAAAAAAAATTATGTCTCACTGAATAATTTATGTGTTTTTTTATTTATAAATTTTATCACTCTTAATGGAAAACCCTTCATATATGTCATTTTCCAGCCATGTTATAAGCTTTCTGATAGATACTTCTGTATTTGTTAGTTTATCCGTCTGTTTTAATTTGCTTTTCAGATTTAATAAAAGGGATTTCCTAGTTTATTTTAGCAGTGCGATAGGAGAGATAAAGGCCAGATATTTTTTCACTCAACTCAATAGATGTCATTAATTTGACAGCATGTAAGTAGTTGCAGATCTAAAGGAGGAGCAATTGTTTGGAGCGATGGAACAATTGTTTGTATTTACTTGAGCGCACAAACTTAAGATCTGCTAAATTGTTAGTACGTATAACACTTCATTGATCTTAAGTTTGATACGATCGTTCTCATCACTGAACAGACGCCGTGGAAAAGAATCCCCTTCTGTGACCAGTATTGTTTGTAAGAGTAGGTTTTTGAATGCTCAGCCAGAACTCAACGATTGCACAAGCGCAATACTGGACCCAATCACGGGTCACTTAAGGGGAATCTTCTAGGAAGCGTCTTTTTGATAGTGGGAGCAAATAGTTAAAGTTAGGTTAATCTTTCAAAATTCATAGAACATAACAGAATGGCACATGTTTGATAAAATGCTTTCATCAGCCACTTATCATTGGAAACTTGTCTTATCTGTCACTGGGCATGCGCTGATATGTGTTCATGAATCCATATTGTGTATATTTTATATATATATAAAAAGGGATTACTTCCAACCTTTAAATATTTACATTTTGTTTCTAAATTCTATTTTGCAAATGTTATTTCGTCGACATTTTTATATGAATTCTTGAATCATCCATTCATCGTAATTTTTCACTGTGTAGTAATTATGCAAAGTGTAAATTAATTACGAATCTGTAAATTAAAAAAAATAGTAATAAATGAATATGAGAGGAAAACTACATGCATAATGAATGCAAATTTATTATTTATGCACGTTTCCCTAATTAAATACGATGACAAAAAATAATTATTCAGTAAAAGTAAAAGGAAAACTCGTTAGGAAGAGGTTGAATAGATTGCAACCGGTTATGATAAATAATCGAAAGTGAGTGAGCTCTATTTACCAGAATCCGTTTCACTAAGTATGCACTGAAACGTTTCATGGAATGCTTTATGATTTGCGTTGCCGTGTATGAATTGGAATAAACTTATATACAAAGTTTGACATATGATTTTGAAGAGGAAAAATATGGCATTATAATTTATTTTAAATTGTTAAGTTAACGGGTTTTAGTTACAGTTGAATGATCGAAAATTGTTTAGTATAATGTAAAAGATGCGCTCCTCAACAATCGAAAACTTTAACTGCTTATGTTTTGGCATCTTTATCGCAACCGAAAATTTTAAATTCTTGACTTCCTTTATAAGTGATCTAATCTATTATTGAGTAGCTATCAGAAGAAAAGAAAATACGTTTCACTCATAATATTGTACATAGTATTCGTTTATTAGCTAAAATTGAAAGATGGGGTATTTACAGTTCAAACACTGTAACGATTCCATTCAAATACAAAAAAATCTGGAGCGACACCATTCAACTTTCCGATTATTTGATATTTACCAAGCATATAAATAAGTTTTATTTAACTGAATCGGATCTAGTGTTCAGGCACTAGTGCACTTAATATGATTTGAGTATATAGGCCGAAATACTTTTTTGTGGCCCTGTAAAAAATTGTAGGGCTTACACTCGCTAAAATTTATGCAGTGTGTAAGACAGTGACCTACAATATGCGTAACTAATTTGATGTCAATCGAATGCATCATTTAGACTCTAGCTCACTTGAAATGAATTGCTGAATGTTGTATGAATGTTGAATGAAATGTTGAAATGAATTAAGCTGTAATGTATACGCCCATGAACAAACTATCAGCTTTACACACACCAAAATCTATGCAGGTCCGTGACCTGTAATATACAAACCCAATTTGAGCTCAATCGAATGCACCCCATAGACACTAGTGCCCTTTCAGGAATTTCCGTCCATAGGCTATAATGTAAAAGAACACTTATTTTGTTGCCTTGTCAACAAACTATAAGTCCTACATGCAACAAAATCCATACAAGTTGTGTGACGGTGACCTATAATATTTATACCCCCTTTGAACTTCTTCGAATTCATCATTTAGACACTAGTTCATTTTCTTTGATTTGCGCCCATTGGTCGTAATGTAGAAGAATTATTTTTTGCAATTCCGTGAACAAACTATCCCCTCTACACACACCAAAATCTATGCAGATCATTTAACCGTGACATTTTATAGACGTGCCCAATTTGTGCTCGAGCGAATGCACTGCTTAGATGCTAGCGGACTTGCAAAAATTTCCGTCCATTGGCCATAGTGTAAAAGAAATCTTTTCGTAGCCCTGTAAAAAAACCATAAATCCTATATATACCAAAATCAATAACGGTCTTGCGACGGTGGTATATAATATACATACCAAATTTGATCTCAATCGAATGCACTTTTAAGAGCTATCGTGTTCACTCATACACACACACACATACATACATATATCTCGTAAAAATATCATGAATGAAATCATAAGACCTCAAAAAGTGTAAATACACAAAAATCTAGAAAGAAGTCGAATTTTTTCATGATTACAATATTTTCCTTACATGGTACATGTTCGGAAAGTAAAAACAATCTTATTTTGGATTTTACTATACGAATATTGATTATTCCGAACTTTATTTAAAGTAATATAGTGTTAGTTTTTTATGTAAATGCCATTTACATAAATGCTAAATTTAATGCTAAATTTAAAACCAGGCTATTGTTACAATAACACTATTCCATGAATACTTCAACGGTAAAACACAAAAAAATACAAGTACTTTTAATTGTTTTCATAACTCAATGACTTTGACTATTTTCATATACTCAATAACGCCATACTTTTCGTTTACAATTAATCATGTAAAGAAATCATATGGTTCTAAAAATTTCTAAATGAGGTAGTTCAGAAATTTCGAAGCAAAATTTTCTCTCATTAAGTTACATTTTTAAAAAAGACCTAAATTAAGGAAGAGAAATGTCTTATATCAACCATTCTACTACTCACCTTTAAAAAAGCAACATCTTTCAATAAGCATAAAGCGTAGAATTATTTTATAGAAAAAAAGAGGTAGTGTATCTTTTGTTAATAGCCATGTTGCATTGAATATAACAACCACCCATCACCTGTATAATCATTACTCCTAGAAATGTGGGTGTGAATTTTTCTCAACTTATCGGTTCATTTGTGCTGGAGATATTACCCTAAGACCAACAACACAGGTGGGTTAGTAAGATTTGTTCAATGAGTGCGGTTTTTCAGTGCGAAAATCAGATAAAGGGTTACGGGAACAAGTAGAAGATATTATGCCACAGTTCAATTACTGAAACTTAAGGTACTAGGAATTTAGAAAATAAATTATACTTTGATGATAAATCATACGTTTCGAAGAAATACATATTTTAAGCTGAATTCCAATTTTTTAACTCCAGTTTTTATAAATAAGCCAATCACTAGAATTTTATATTCGTGAATAAATGATTGTGCAATTAAAAGCAACTAATTTGAATTTTGATAGAAATGTTTTTCTTTCCTTTTATTTTTCAGATTTTGTAATTACTTCGCTTTTATTGCATGAATTTACGTACAAAATCTTGCTAATCACATCACTAGGGAGTACGTAAGTCAGCCAGATGCCACTCCTATCTCCATGAATTTACGTACAAACTCTTGCTAATCACATCATTAGGGAGTATGTGAGTCACCCAGATGCCACTTCTATCTGTACAACTTCCAGAAGCTTATGGAACAATTGTGATTGATATTGAATATATTGAATGTCAATACTAAATTTTTATACCACAAATGACAGTAAAAAAATATCTAAAATCTTTCCACACTTCATGTACGAACCTTATTAAATCATATTTTAGACTCCCTAAAATTTTTTAAACGGTTTTTAATTAGCATTAGTTGATTAAAAGCTACAGTACTAGTTGTAAACATGTTCATAAAATAATCAATTATGTATTTTTTACAGGTATATTGATTCTACTTGGATGCCGTCTGAAAGTAATAAAACACAAGAGCAGGAAAAGTATTTTATAAAATATTATTTACTAAATATTTTTAAATTTTCATTAGCATGCCAGTATAGAAAATAAAGCATCCATATTTATATAAAAATTTCTAAAAGAAATCACCAGAATATTTCAGTCCTTTATAAACTTTAAACAGAATTATATTGCTATAAATCCTCTATGGTCCAAATAGATATATTTTCTTGTTACTGTATTTCTTGTTTAATAAAATAGTTTTTCAGTATTTAACGTCTTTTTATTTTATTGCAACTGAGTGCATTCGAACCTGGTTTCTGCATTATCTCACAACGCAACTAAGTAATTTAAAACAGCCTAACCAAATAACCTTCTTTACACATGTGACATTCTCATCAATACCACTCTTTTTACGATTCGAAATTTTCGCATCGTATAACACACTCTTCAAAGTTAAAATATTTTTTCATTCAGTTATATTATTCTCTGTTAAGTTAGATGAGTTCATATATAATGCTTAGTGTATTGTGTCATTTAACATTGCAACGTTTCCCAGTTTCTTCAAACTATTGAAACTGAACCAAGTGAGAGATCATGCGTGTCTCGGAGATAAGTGAAAGACGTACACTATAATTTGCATAGCAACGCGTGATTTTTTTAGATGGTTTTGTGGGAATTTTTAATAAATTACATGACTTACATAAATCGGTCTCCTGCGCCTCTTTTAATTTGGGAGAGAAAAATTTTTTTCACATTTTCATAAAGTAATGTGCGAACCTCACGTAAGTTTTCTCAAATGTGAATGAAATATTTAAAAAAAATTCAAGACTAATCTTAAAACGAAATCTCTGTTTCTGCTTTTACTGATATAAAAGCAAATACCATTTCTAATTCAGTGCTAGAAACATGATTACGAACACATAATCAGATGTCCAATGTCTTTAATATTCACAGTGAAGTTTTGACTTACTCAAGGGATGCGCTCCGAGACCCCTCGCGTAAGTGAAAATTTCGCGTTGTGAAATAGGGCATGCATGCGACTTTTTGAAACACACTCGGAGTTACTTTAGACACTCCTAAACACCTTTTAAACCATTCCTTATCTATATACTACAATTCCTAATAAAGTAGTGAAGAAAATCAGGCTTAGATTATGACGGTTTGGGTGCTTTCGCCTTCAGTGATGCTACGAGAGATGAAATAATACAGTAGCAATTCACGAAAGCGATATTCACCCCATACATATCGCACCCCACACATATCGCATCTGCTTGCGCTTTTTACCGTTGGCGAAAAAGTATTACTGGCAAGAAGACCGCGTTAGCTCTGAGACACAATACTTGTGAAAAATTCGCTTAATATCCCATTCGAGTAAGATAGATCGCGTTGTAGTACTGTACATAAGGTACATTTTTCTTAGTCCATGGGCCCAGCGTATCGTTTTAGTTCTGTCGTTTCTTATCCCCTTGGTGCAGATATACTACGCCAAGACCAAGAGACCTTGTTGCGTTATAGATTCAAAAACTTTCTCCAGGTCGTCCGACAATTGACTCAAGAAGACGCCATTGCAAAGGAGAAGATGGTCAGGAGAAGCAGGAAGTGAGCACGCGCAGGTGTGTGTGGGGGGGTTCTCTCTTCCGGAAAATTTGAGGCATTTCAGATGATTATCCATGGCAAAGGGTTTAATGCAGACTTCACTTTGTCGAGGAACCCGGAGGGCTGAAGACTGACTAGACCTCTTCGCCTGCATGCCTTAGCTCAGGAAAGTGGAATGGCCTTCGCGCCTAGGGTGGCCCTATCATGACACCTCCCGCCTCGTTGAGGCGGCATGCAGGACTAGAGCAGGAAAAGTTTTCAGAGGGATAAGGGGTGAAAATTTTTCAGTGCGAGTGTTTATCTTTGGTATAGAAAAATTCATGTCACAATAGAGACTAAACATGATTTTTCTCTGAAGAGGTCGGCCCGGGGACTTATGGGAGCTCCAATATGTAAACGCCCAAATCTACATACATGACTATAACACTTCATATAAATCTAAACATCCTCCTAAATTACAAATTTTCTATTAGCTCCATTCAAAATTCTATTGCTGAAAAACAGTTGTTGGATAATGTGAGTTATGGATCAAAACAAGACTTTCAGCATTTCTTTTACAGCCTTAGTATGTTCATTATGATCCAAATCACTATCACAGTCTGATTCGTCTTAAAAAGATTAACACGGTGGAATGAATAACTCAGCACCTTAAAAAGTGTATAATGTGATTTTTCGATCTACACTCTTCATATGTACTATACAGAATAAGTATTTTGGCACTGCCCTAAACATGGCGCCCGGTGCGGTCGCACTGATCACTCCACCCTAGGACCGGCTCTGCATGCAAGGATACAACATTGAACACCTAAGCGGAAACTTCGGCGCTGTGCTTTTGCAACGATGGGACTTAAAGGTTTAAACATGAGTTTAAGAGGGGGTCTTTAAGCCTCATAATCCACCTCTTTTTGCGTAAGCTCCAGTCTGAATAATATATTGATTAGATTTACAAAGTGTTAATGAACTGGACATTAAATGACACGGTTGCCTTATGGCACTTTTGTTATGTCATTTCCATTTTTTTGTTTTGTTCAGAGATCACATGAAGGGTGCATTACACTTCTCCCATGCCATTTTTAGTCATAAAGCGTACTTAAAGTGTCTCATACAGAACAAGAAAAACCGAAAGATAAAACGACGCCCTTAAGAGACGGAAGGATTACTTGCTGTGACTGCTGCGGATGTTATTCCATCGACAGTTTCCAACTTCTCCATTCACTTTCGCACTTCATGCAGATGGTTGCGGAAGAATCAATTGAGCCGCTCCACCAAGCAAGACCACAGAGCGTGTCTTGCGGTTCTGAATTGGCACCCACCACTAACTTCCGATAGGGGTTAATACACTCGCTACAAGCAACAATTGAATTCCCGACCTCTAAACCGAACGATAACAGTAAAGGCCACCTCTGTGTACAAATTAGTTCTTCTTGAAAGACACATTGGAGTAACTGGCTAGGCATTTCGAATATTTAGTGTGGGCTAAAATAAAATCCCATCTTAGAGGGCTCCATCTTTTATTCTTGCAATGGAAAACCTAATTTTGTAGAGATGGCTAAAGTACTGCCTTGCTAGCCTCCAGTCAGTTACACCAATCGATAGCCTTTAGAAACAAGGCTAAAAAACGACTGCAGCCAAACAATTCTTTTCTGAAAGTGGAGCCAGAAAGCTCTTTCAATTCGCATTGGAATAACTCATGTTTTATAATAACTATTTTGTATCATGGAACCGCAGTCAATAATAATCTTAACATGAATAAATAGACAGGTCTTAAAGATATTTGAAAATAAAAATTCAGTAAACGTAGATTGAATTTTAGTAGTAGATTGGCAAACCAAAATCATAAACTTTCTAAAACTTTGTTGGAATGTGGTAAAATTTATGGGTATCAAGGTTTATCCATTTGACTAGTAAATATTAATAACATATATAAATATATATTGTTAGTAGTGGCTTTATTCGAATTATTTGGAGTTTTGCATGCCTTTAGCAATGCATGTTACTTTTATCACATGTCTAGAAGCGATACTAGAAAACCAGAATTGCTCCGATTTTAATTTCAGTACGTTGAAAATAATAATCTTAAGATTAATGCGTGTTTCTTCCTCTTTACGCTGCTTCAAACTCCTCCACAAAAAATCTCTCTTACAACATAACATTTTATAAACATTTTTTAGAGCATATTAAAATGAAAAAACAAAGTTGTACTTTATGCCAATGGACAGACATGAAGATAGGATGGTTTCACTCTCTGATTCACGAGTTGAACTTCGAAGGAACAGTCTTTTTGTAAAAATGCAGATTCTGATTACAGTAAGTGTATATTTTTGGCCCGCGAAATTTCAACATCTTAGTATAATTTCCTTAAAAATACTTTTGCATGTCTTATAATTGAAAAGAGAGCTCAAATAATGTGTCCATAAAACAGTATGAAACACTTCAGGCCAAATACCAGTATATTAATGCCGAACGATATCGGTATCATGAAGTTACATAGATAGAAGTCAGGTGTAATCATATAGTAATATAAAAATAAATTTCTGTAAATGTCTTATAAGCAAATTATTAATACGCGAGAAATTTTGATAAATTAAGACAAAGAATAAAAATTTCTAAATTTAAATAATTATATAGGATATATATTATTTAAATAATTATATAATCGTCTCAGAGATATGAAGATAAATATATGCTGACTTGTAAAAGTTTTCGTGTAGATACTGTAGGACCAATAAAGGCTGAAGGACCCATAGAACTTTTCAATTACTCTCGATGGGAAAAAATCACGTCGGATAATCGCATTTCAAGAGTCGTGCAGATATTACGAAAGAAAATAATTTCTTGCCCTCTAGCATTAAGCTTACACTTTCAAATTCATGTATAGCCCCTGATCATTTTTTTTAGAGATATCTCTGAGACGTTTTATGATGAGGGGCTGAAATTTTGTCCATCACTTCATTAGTGCAAGGGATCCATTTTACTAACTTTGAATTTCCTTTTACGGAGGCTATATACAAATTTAAAAAATACCACTTTAAGAAAATTAACGAGAGGATGTTTTTTCATAAATTAGTCTATTTTCCTAAAGTATTTTGAGACATTTTCCAATTTGCATTGCCCACTTATGTCTAATGGATAAAAATAAAAGCATGCTACCAATAAAAGCATTTTTTGACACCCTGTATAGTATGATAAAGAACTATTATTATAATAAGTTATTTTATAAATAATATACACTTTAGTTTCATCTTCTACTTGTAAAAAACCTATTCGTCCTATAGTATTTACAGGAAAACTTTCAGAAGATTACATGAAAAATGTTATAAGAAGCATTGGTTTACTTGTAATGACGTCAGAGTTAAAGACCTTTGGACTCTAACAACCTAGATGGTGGTGTTTATGTTGCCGCTAAAGCACAGAAATCGGTTATTCTGCAGATTATCTAGGCAATGAACAGATTAACCAGGGTAGTCCATTGAAGTACTGAAAATCATTTCATTTTAAAAATTACCTAGATAATCTGCACATTACGTACTAGCTACTCGTTTAAGTGAAAATGAGATGCGTGCTAGAACAGCGATGTTTGTGAACGCTTAAATTAACGTAATATTATTTATTTATTTTTCGACATCTAAGGAATCATGTTAATAAAATCAAACAATCAACAAATTAGCCGATAGAATCAATCACCAATCACCGCCGTTTCCGGTGTCAGGGGGAATCAGAAACAACAACAACAACAAAATCTTTCTAGGGTAGAATTAGCTCTCCTTAGATCTCATTTAAACCAATGAATGTGTTCTATCAATACGAAAATATGTGGAATAATTGTTTACAAAAGTTACAATTGTTTTAGTATCGTTTTCACAAATTAAGGGTCTATCTAAAAGGGTATGTTCGCCAAAAGTTAGTTTTTGGAGAAAATCATTTTGTGATAGGATTTTTAAAATATGATTAATTTGTTTACTATAGTCTCTTTAAATGTTAACATAAAGGAATTCAAAAGATTATATTTTGTAGATAAAATTATGGGAAAAAAATTAAGCCATTTTACTAAGCATTCACTTTTTATGACTGCTGAAACTGCTCGATGTATCGCTCTACGAAATATGCAATCATCTCCTGATATAGTGAACCCAGATAGAGTGAACTTTCGGCTATAGTGAGCGCAAATCATTACATACAGTATCTCTGTTCAACATAGGGACACTCCGGTTTTAGTGAACTTCAGATATCGTGAATGAAATTTGACGATCCCAGAGGTTCACTATAACCGGAGTTGACTGTAGAACGAACTGGATGAAGCTATAGACTGTTGCTTACAAATCTTGATAGCTGTAGTAGGATTTGACTGTACATCTGCGATAGACGTACAATAAATGCTGTTTAATACAATAATCTTACAAAAAGAGTCTAACAGAAGCTGGGATCATGGAATTTTTCAAAATGCTGATGGGTTTTAAAGAATCCAAGTAAAAGGCCAAAGAATTAGCTCTCGATGTTCGTTGTTCTTTCGAAGAAATGTAAAAAAGATTTAATACATGGTTATATACTAATAATTTCGGCAAACATTTGTTAATGGTTGCTCCGTGGTAATGCATTCTGTGCAAAGCCTCGAAATTCAAACTGGCATCTATTATTCCAGTTCTAAAATTAGGTAAACGTGATCGTAGGTGGAAAATGAATATAATTGAACGAGTTAAAACTATTTTTATTTATTAGAATTAACTTTAAATTATAATATATATAACTCAATAATAACTATAAATAACTCATAAATCATTAATTAAATTTTGCAAACGGTCCGGCTTTATTTTGCTAATTACACATGTTGTCATATAAAGCGCATGACACAAGGTGGCATAGTCATAAAAACATGGTAAACATAAATTATATCGACATCTACTACAATTTGTTTGAAATGTTGAATACAAATATTTCTCTTTGGAAACAGAAAACACACCCGTCAATCCATTAGCTTGTCTATATGTAATGTTTTGAAAGAAAAATAACTTTAAAACAAAGCATTTAAAAGCAGATGAAGATATTTTTCATTTTAAACAAAACATTTTTGCCTACAAATTTTACTCCAAAACATTTTCGTTTTTAAATTTCTTTTTCGAAGCCTTCATAAAAATAGGTAAAAACCCTCCACATATCGAGTTATTTGTAAAGTGTAATTGACAATTCACGCAAGTAAATTCGGTCCTTTTAATGCAATACACATTTAATTCTAATAATCAAAAATAGCTTTTACTCCTTCAGTCACATTAAATTTTTAGCAAGGATCATTTTATAATTCACTTATGTATTTTCAAAGAAGAAAAGAAGAAGAAGAAGGAAAGAAAGAGAAAAAGAAAGAAATAAAAAGAAAGACCGATAGATTCGATTCTGTGCAGGGGAAGCGCTCGGCTGAGAAAGCGTTACCACGATACTACCATTAAGATTGACTTATTGTTGAAATTATTGGTACAACCCTGTATCGAATCTTTAACGCCATTTTACTGGAAAAAATTCGAAAGCTGGTGGTTAATTTAATTCAATAGGTGTTTTCTAAAACCCATCAACATTTCTTCTAAATCCGTGATCCTAACGTCTGAACCCCTCTTTGATAATCTTTGTAACTTTCATGATTAAATAATAATTCATTGTATTCACCATACTTTCCTATTCCTTTTTTTTTCAGCCTCGTTACTAAAAACTCCAAATCACATGGAAAAGAAAAAAAAAAAAAACCACGTTATTCTAAAAATATGAGCGTTGGCCGTATTACAGTACTTCGAAAGCAGATGGCATTTTCCACTTCATTTTCGGGACAAGGTCTTTTTGTAGAACATTTTCGCGCTGAATGCTCGCTGACATGCCTGGCTGTATCCAGCGTTCTGCACGTCTGGCTTTCCCAGAAGGTGTTCAGAAGGAATGCAAGTGTGCAATGTCGTTTCGGAGTAAATAGGATGTGTTTTTTTTTCTTCTTCTCATGATGGCCCTAAATACTTTCTCTCCGTTAATTTTTGTCATATTTACGTGAGTGACTTTCGCTTTTTTTTTCTCATCTGATTCTGTGAAAGTTAATTTTACATCATCAACGACCGTAAGTTTTCAACAGCGAAAGAGTAACCCTTTGAAGCGCAATCATTTTCCAATGCTGAAATAAAGGGCAGCCGTTGCCATCGCTCAATTTAACTACCAGCAAGATGGCGGCCGATCGAATCGTCCAGTGCGTGCCACTCAGCCAGCTGTATCAAAAAATTTTCTTGAGCTCTGTGGCACGCACTGGGCGATCCGATCCACCGCCATCTTGCTGGTAGTTAAGGCGTGCGATGGCAACGACTGCTCTTTGTCGACACTGGGTAATGGTTGCGCTTCAAAGGGTTAAAGTGTATCACTGAAAAATAAAAAATCTCCAAGAATGTATAACGCAATAAAATATATTATACTATGCTGTCTAAAATTTACATATAACAGGCGATTTTCTTGAAAAGTCCTGCACATAATGCATCCAAATTTTAGCTGATATTTTCCGTGTAGCTTTGCCTTAACCACAAAATAAATAAAATATAATATAAAAATATATAGATCAGAGACTTACTTTAATCATAAAGTAAAGCAAGAAGATATACAAAAGAAAGTAAACTTTAATTAAAAATTATATGAACTACACTTTTAGGAAAACTTTCAAAATGGATGTTTAATTTTGTTTCTTATGCCTACACTTTTCAGTCAGGTCCTCGATTTGAAGAAAGTATTTCAATTAATTTTCTCCCTACAATCTGTAGTAAAGCACGGTTTTTCTAATCAGAAAATCAAAAGCAAATAAAAATGATTCTGAAACATTCTACGTGAATTTTCTCCGTTAAACGAGGAAAGATAGCTTTCGTTTGCCAAATTGTTAATTAATCGAATCAATCGAAGTGATTAAAATTTACTTCAAATTGATGAGATATTTTTAACATAAATTTCAACGTATGTTATGAGAGATTAGTTCGAATTAATCGGATTCAAATTAACGAGCGTCCACTGTGTAAACATGAAACTCACAATTTTATACAAAAAGACTGTCACGCTAAATATGTTTGTGAATTTTGCGGATGATATGTTTTTGTTTTATTTTATTGAAGCTGAGTTAGTTCAATACTTAAAATTTGCATCTTTGTTGTACGTTACTTCATAGTCCGATTGTTACTTGATCGTACGTTACTTGATGATAGTAAACATCCAAACTTTAAAGGGGTATATTTACAAAACTACAGAAGATACACACGCATTTAGGGAAAAATAAACAAAAAATAACACACTAAAATTACTAACAGCATAAAGTTATAAATGTTCGATGTGACCACCACTAGATCTTCGAACGATGGAACAGAATTCGTTCCACACTTTTTTCAGCACGTCTCATATTACTGTTTCGATATCTGCAGTTCTCCTCCTTTTCAGTTCATCAATGTCAGTTGGTAGAGGCGGAAAAAAAACCACCTTATCTTTTTATCTTTTTAAGCAGCCCAAAGTAGATAATCGCAGAGAAGTTAGTCGCAGCTTCGGAGCCATTGATGGAATGCGTCGTTGCATCTCTCTGTGGAAAAAAAGAAGTAATGAAATTTTAGAGCTTCTCACTCAAAACGATGTGTGAAATGGATGAATCCTATCTTGTATTGTTTAGAAGATATAGCCTGTTAAATTTGGGATAGCCATTTGTAACCATCCTATATTATGTGCATAAAACCAGTAAAGTTTTATTTTTATTGCGGAAATAATACTGGAGTAGATAATCAATTTGAAAGTGAATGAGTACTAACTTGAGATTTGTAACTGGTTTTTACCTTTCTCCCTTTCTTATAACTGTTTGATGCAATTCTTATTAATCTAAATTTATATTGTGTTATGCAGTTTTTAATCTGTCATATGTTGTATGAAATATCCTTAAGAAAACAGTAAAAAAAAAATCTTGGGATAGTGTAAATGTCTGACACTAGCACGAATAATGTGTTTTTCACGGCGCAATAAACGGAAGAAAGAGAAAAAATAAATCATCAGATCAATTATAAGCAAAATTATAAAACGAACGGTGGAAGCGAATGTTGAAGACATGAAAGCGAGCAGGAGTATTTCGGAAACACCGTAAAAATATTTCAGCAAATCTGTTGAAAATATGTAGTAACACCTTTTTACAATAGAAGGCAGCACCAGCAGAGAATCAATTTAGCTACTACAGTGCATTTTTCACACTACTAATTGCTGAAGGATGCACTGAAATGAAGTATCGTTAAAATTCGTGAATTTGCAATGATGTTTTTTAATTTTCTGTGAAAGTCATACAATTTTTTTACATTAATAATTCTGCTCATGTAAAGGGACGATAAAAATATCTTTCTTATTTATAAATAAATATCTACTTCATTACCTTTCAAAGTTAAAAATTTCAAAGTTTCAAAGTTTAAAACTCAAATTCAAAATTGTCAGACTGAAAAATTTTCTATAAAACTTAAATTTGAAATATAAATTTGGATCACTTCATAATACATTTAAGAATGTTTTGTGGCCAAAAATGTACTACATTTTGCTTTTATAAATTTTATGGTTTTCAAACTCGTAATCGCTTAGAATCACTAATGTATAAGAGTTCTAATCAAGATTTAAAAAAAAAATATACTGTCGAAGAGCTATTGAAAAATTTATAATGTTTCTTCTAAAACTAGTTCACGATGTTTTATTAACATTAAGTTTATACGAGCAGCTTAATTTAAAATATAAATAAATAAATAATGGTATTTCAGACAGAAATTCAAAGAATTTCAGCAGTTTTGTCGTGTTTTAATCGAATCTCATATCGATTTGCGCTCTTCTCTAGTACTTAGCAATACCTTACAGCAAGAAAAGTCTCTTTTATCGTTTCAATTTTAGAGTGTTAATTTTATTTCTAAAACTTTTTTAGAGATCTTATAAAGAACTACCAATTGTTTCCATTAAACAAATAACGATGGCGCGGCATGTATCATGAAACCCCGAAACCACCCGTTTTTTAAGCCCATCCCCCCGAGTCCGTTGGCGACATTTTTATTTTTTGATGTTACATACACTGTACGTCAAAAAAATTCGGTTAGAAGAATGATGTATCAAATGCATATGAAAGTGAAAATATGCAGGGAAAGATGTATGGAGAGACTCTACGTAAAAAAGAGAGCAAACGACAGATGTTAGAGCTCTTATATTATACAGATCGATATATGGCTGCCATTCTTGTACCGCTGTTTGCAACATTTATTATGTTCATCACCTCTTTTCGAAAATAAATTTAAAATATAATTCTGAACAAGTGTGTTTTGGCCGAATTGTGGACTGTAATTAAATCACAAAAACTATTAAAATATCAACGAAATTTATTAACGAAATTCTTACCAATATTAAGCTCCGAAATGAGACGTCCATTAATTACATCGAATTGTGTCGAAATTAAATTTTTTGAGTTCTTAAAACAAGTGTTGCCACAACGGCATTATTAATTAGCAATTACAACGTCACAAATGATCGTTGCTAGGCGTCAACAACGTGGTCGAGTTTCCCAAGTAACTCTTCCCCAGTTCGATGTAAAAAATTTATTTTGTTGTTAATGTCAATAGGAAAATGATATACTCTATCCATTATTGGAATAATTCAAAGCAAAAGCCAGTCTGCTATTTCTGGCAACAGTGTCTTATAAGAATGTAGGATATTATCTAGTAAATATAGGACCTTCACCAGTGCTGATTAGTCTGCTACAACCAGTCAAACGGTGTGTATGCGAATATTCACTTGAAATTGAATTGGAGCAAACACATCAATGCGTAGTTTTGTTATAAATACAGAAAAAACAGCCTGCTTCGCGTCCAATGCGTTCAATCCCAGTCATACTTGCAAAGACGAGGGAAATGGAGCCTGCGTATGACAACACCCGACCTCATCCTACGATTTGTAAATGCAAATTCTTGATCGAACGTTCTTGACCGTACTCCTGCATACACGCCAGAACTGGCTCCTACAGACTGATTTTTTTTCTTTCTTCGCCTAAAGGTTTTGCTAAAGGGCGTTATGAAGGTTCGAGTTTTGCATATACCCAAATATCTGTGACATCTTTGCTCGATGACTGATTCGAAAACAGGCCTTCGTTAACTCATAACCGCAGGTTAATCAACTAATTATAAAGCATATTGTGGTCGTGGTCAATAGATGCAATTTTAGGGGTATTTGTCTTTCCATGTTTTGTTTATTCTTCCATTCACCGAATTTAAGACTACCTCCTCCCCCTCCCCATAAAAAAATACTCAGCTAATGCACCTGGAATCAAGTATAACTAATAATCCTTTTTATAAAACTAACAGGAATGTGTTGCAAAAATGTCAAATAAATTATAGAAGTTGATGAAAATGGAGAAAAATATATAGTCTGTGGATAATAAGTACAGCACACCATAAAGAGTGTTATAGATGCGTAGATAATCAAAAATGTAAACAAAAGAGTGCTTTATATTTTAAAAATGAAATCCGAAAGTAAAAGGAATTATAACTGTATTTACATATGTATGTATATATTAGGAAAACTTTAATTATTCTCATAAACTCTTTTGATTTCATTTCGCTAAAATACTTGTTTCCGCCAAAATATGTTATACGCATTAAATATTTGATGTAGATACACTGTGTTAGAAAATGGATTAGAAGGAACGTAATTATATTTGGCGAATTTATTTTTAATGCAATTTTCCACGCATATATGTATTAAAATAAAATTTGAGTATACGTGTTTTTTTGTTTTTATTTTAAAATAATTTTAAATATATTTCATTGAATTTCAACTTTAGCTCCCCAAAACCAATTCAGTTTAGAAATGGGATGTTTTATTTACATTTTATTTAGGCGACTTTGTTGATAAACGACGTGTTTATGCAATGTACAGTTTTACTTGTCCATCGGTTGCGCACACGCGCACAATAAACTTATGACCATCTTTTGTTTTACTGCATTTACACGATATATGATGACCTTTTGCTCTATGGTGTTGACACGATAGATGACTGAAGCTTTCTATGCTTTTGCATTTCTATCAATATTCATGAAAGAAAGTCTTTGGCATCAATTGTTCAAAAAGCTTTTAGCTTAATTACATTATATAAGTTTTGGTCTTCTTTTCTTTTATTAAATGTTCATTTTTTACCACATAAATAGAATTAGTTTAGTATAAAAAGGATGTACATTGTTGTTGGTTTCAGAGAAATGTAATTTTATCGATATAGGAGCTCCTGATCGATATCTATCTTCTGAAAAGTTTTCAAAGCTTCACATAATAATAAGTTATAATGCATAGCTTGTCCAAATACTCATCAGTACAAAAGGGAAAGGTTTGGAGATAAGCTAATTCTAATTTTCATTCTCTCAATCCTGTATTAAACGAATGTAGGTTTCCTCATATAGTAAAAAGTTAATACTCGTAGTAAACTCCTATAAACTGTTATCTATCTACTGCTATTGCTGCCATGCATTTCGAAAAAATATTAGCAGCTTTTGGAATCAAAGAGCGAAAAAAACCACAATTATATTTAAATTTATTGTTTCATCCATTTTCAATTTTTATGCACTTTGCTACTGTTTATAACATTTTTACTTTATCCAGAAAGGGTATATTCTTTTTTAGGGTTAATACAAAATCTACATACGCATCTATTTCTAGCAGTGTTTTATCTTTACTTGTGTGGTATGTTGTAAATATACGGAGTAATACCCTATATTCAACAGCCAGGGATTTCAAGCACAGTGATGAGTATCCCGAGAAGATGATATCTAGAAAATATCAAATCTTAAAAGTATTTACGATGGTTTTGTTTTCTACCTGTATAGTATCACCTTTTTTACTTGCTCTGTATATGGCGTTTTACGTAGAGAGGCAAACATCGCCGTACGCTAATTTCTGGTTATACACCGAAATTAATGAATTCAATTGGGCCTCAAGGCTAGCCCTTTTTCTCGCGACTTTTGTTTACATTTCACAACCAACCTTATTTCCTGCAACATTTTCAGCCTACTTTTGTTCATCAATTATGAATCTGGCAGAAAAACTCGAGAAAGCGAAAAATTTCATCGAGACCAACAAAACACTCAGTAACGCTTTACCTTTGTCTTCTCAAAGTCATAAAAGGATTGTCTTACTCATAAAACAGCACGAAAACCTATTTTCGTTACCAGTGTTTCTTTTGATCTGCTTGATTATAGTGATTGGCTTCACGAGCTTGGCTCTACCTATGCAGTCTATCAGAGAAGGAACAGTAATGGACGCTTTCAAAGTGCTCGAAACGCTTTTCTATGCGTACCTCTGTGTCACCACTGTGGTAACTGTCACGTACGCAGCGTCTAGAATTCCGGCACTACAAGAAGAAATTCGTAACGCTTATCAGGAAATCTACGAATCGAAAATTGGTGGATTCCAGAAACCCTCGGATAACTTCGAAGAAAAGAATCTTATGGTTTTAAGAGTGATATGCGAGAGAAAAATAGTTTATTTGACGGCCTGGAATATGTTTCGTTTAGACAAGCATTTTGTTTTCACTTTTCTTGGTGGAATGATTTCATATGGATTTCTTCTGCTGCAATTGAATTCAGAAGATAAAGAAACCGAGAAAAACTGTCTGTGTCCAAGGTATTCTTAGTTCCGGGAAGCGTTTTCAATTTGCAATTATTAATATCTCAATATTGTATAATTCATGCTTTGACCTATTATGCTTAAATTACATAAAAAATAAATTGAAATCTTAATTGCAAATATATGCGAATGATGTCAAATATTAATAAAATTAATCAAAATTTTCAAAGCTTGTGGTATTCAGTTACTGTGGGAAAAATCTTTTCAGAGAACATGTTCGACACCTATTTTTAAAACCAGATTTATTGTGTTTTTTTTTTAAGATTGAACTTTTACTGCATTTTCTCGAAATGTTAACTATAAAATGTTCTGACTAATTTGAATGATTTATTTTTATCATAATTGAAGTGCACTTCGCCTTCCGAAGGGGAATTATTAATTTACGTCGAAAATTTCACTTCTTTCTGAAATATGTGCATTGAATTTTGAATGCTTTTTTTCTTCTTTTTTTTAATCCAGAGAAGCGATTTCAGTTGAACATTCTTTTTAGTCTTTAATTCATGAGTGAGATCTCAGCAGTTGTCGGGTCAGGTAGAGTAATTATGACCAGCAGGAGTTTTAAAAAATCCATAAAGGATGGAATTTCGCAAAAATTCAGTAATGGAGCTTATAATGTATTTTTCATGAAAGACATCTTTCATAATTAACTTTGAGTATTTTTAAGGGAGTGCCAATTGAAGGACAAATACCACGCCAAAATTGTCACTAAACGGATTTGATGGTTCGATGGTCAATGTTACATGGCACAGCAGTAAAATTATTAGATGCAAGCTCATTCATACTAAAAATTATGTTCGTAGTGTATTTAAAAGCTTCTGATATGTTTCTAATTTTTTTAATAGTTCAATATTTTTTTAATTAATGGTCATAACTACCACACTGTTTTTAAAAAGTGGGGGTAGTTATGGCGATGTATTAAACACAATAGGAAAAATAATTTTACTTAACCCTTTATAAGGCCGTGGCAAGAATACTTACCACCTACGGTCTATTAAATACAGAAATCAATTATCATTAGGGAATTTTCTGATTTTTGTTCAGTTATATTGGATGTATATTTTTTCCCATACGTCTAGATTCTAAATTATATTTGGCTTATGAACTTTTCTTTCGTTCGTCATTTTAAAGAAAGCTCGAATAATGACTCGAAAATTGAGAATAAGTATCATCGCTTTTAATTATATATTTTTGCATTTAATTCCGTGTACAAACAGCAGGTAGTTTTCCGACTTTGATTTTGTGGATAATTAATGTATTCTCCTGCAAATTTTCTATGTTTGTTTAGAAATTGTTTCTCCAATTTTCACGTGGGATATTACAGTAGAGGGAAAATATATGAATTAATCCTAAAAATATTCCAGAAAAATCCCAAGTACTTTCGACTCTCTGCACATAAGCTCGCCTTATAAAGGGTTAAGGAAGCACATGCTTGTCTTATGTCCCTCCAAAAAAATAATAAGTCAAAATATTTTATTTATTTCTCACATTTAACTTAAAAATGGGATTAACTTAAATTAACTTAAATTATAAAACGGAAATCTTGATATTAATTATTTAAAAAAATTTCCATTGCTTAGAGCTTACCATCACGGCCTGCGAACAAAAGTGCATTTCAAGACAATATATAAATAAATAAATAAAATAAAATATATAAATGAGACATATTAATGACTATATCATTTTATCTCTCACCCCTTTATTGAAAATTGTCCGAAAAATGTGTCCCAAAAAAGCGACATAATTTTACATATATTTAAATACTATTAGTTCACAACAGCTTTAATCTATTGTTACAATATTTCGTAAGCTGTAAAATATGCATCACTTGTATTTTTCTATAAATAGGTTACAATCATAAAAACTTCAACATAGTTTTGACTTACGAAAGTACCAGTCGAAATACGCGAAAGATGAGAGATAAAATGACATAGTCAATTAATATCGTTTTAATACGCCAATAATGAAACTAAAAAATTAGGGGGGGTTCCTCCCCTAATTTTCCTGACGAGGCTAGAAAAACCGAGTTTTATATATATGTATATATATATATAAAAGAGGCACATTTCTTTGAAAGAAATAGTTACTTTCTCATCTCTACTTATTATAAAAGAAGGTGTCTGTGTGTCTGTGTGTGTGTGTGTCTGTTGGCAGCGTTACGGACAAACGGCTACACCTAGAAACACCAAATTTGGTACTCGGGAAGATGTAAATATGTAGTTGTGCACCTCGAAGCGATTTTTTCAAAATTCGACCTAGAATTTTTTTTATTTTATGTTTTATGCGATTTTTGGCATTTTTTCTCACCTAATTCGTAATAACGGCGGAAATTACACTCGCAGCAAAACGGCATTTTTATCATCGGATAGAGGAGGAAATTTTCTTTTAAAAACAGTTTGTTCTGAATACGTAACATGATTTACCGATTTTTAGGAATTTTTTTACTAACCATCTGCTTCGCGATTGTTTTTCGTAAAATAATTTTAAAACTGTCGCATCTTGAATTCTATCCGTCATAACTTTTAGATATTTTGACAAATCGTGAAACATTCTTTTCTCCCTCTTTTAAAATAAAAACGAAAAAATTATGTAAATTAGATGATTTTTTTACGAATTTTAATGCAGCCTAACGTTTAGAATTTATTAGCATCAACGCGATCTTACGCCATTCATTACATTGCGATCACGGCACCAGAATTTATCTTCGGTTGTTGCCACAGAAAGGATTAGAAAAAAGGATTTTTTCAACCAATCGAGTTTTTGAATGGGATATCGGAATTTCAATTCGCAAGTGAGGATCTATGACGTCAAATGCTTTAAGATACGTAAAAATTACTCCATAATTTTAACTCATTTATTCCAGCTCTATTTTCAACAGAGACGTTATTTTGATTAAAATTTACTGTAGAAATAAACTAAGAAATTCACGATTATTATTATTAGAAGTGGTATTTTAATCCGGTGCTTATTTAAAAATTGAAATGTTTTCACGGCGCTGAAAATGTTCATTTTAAAAATTACAGAGTTCGTTTCAAAGCGCGATATATTAAATTTTTTCTATTTACTATTTTTATTTTTGGCATTTAATTTAGCGCAGGCGTTGCCTAACATACGCATGCAGGTTGCGAGTATAATTTTATTTTAACGTTGAATTACGTTCCTCCATAAAGGTTACATAACGCAAAGTTTTAATGATACCGTTTGAAAACAATTATGCGAAATATCGAAATTAACTCCCTCAACCTACCGGGGTATCCTTAACGGCAGTTAAACAGTGACGTCATAAATAAAAAAAATGTGTGAAATTTGTAAACTGTGCAACTCTAACGCCCTGTCACAATTAAAGTGGAAATAAGTAGCTCCTCGAGATTACACAGTTTGATGTTTTTTCAGGAGACAGGACTATGGAGGATATAAAAGATATCGCTATATTAGATATAGGCAGTCAAACAGTGACGTCATAAATAAAAAAATGTGTGAAATTTGTAAACTCTGCAACTCTAACGCCCTGTCACAATTAAAGTGGGAATAAGTAGCTCCTCGAGATTACACAGTTTGATGTTTTTCAGGAGACAGGACTATGGAGGATATAAAAGATATCGCTATTGGATATTTAAAATGGCACCCCTTGGATATTTTCTCCCCACAGTAAGATGAAATGGTTTACGGCGCTAAATACGCCAATCTTATAAAACTATGTATAAATTAAATATATATGGAGAGTTTCCTTAATGGCAACCATTATGTGAAATGATTATTATTTATGCTAATGCGTAAATTGCAAAAAATCGCCACAGAATCAAAAGATCCCATTGAGGCCAAATAATCTAAGCTGTTTCTTTTAAGGGAGCCTTGAAGAGGGAGAAGCGAGTATAGATAGTATTAATGTACGTAATAGGTAGTATTATTAGATTTGTAAAGATAGTATGAATAAATCGCAATGTACCACGTTAATAAATATTTCATGAAATTAAAAGTGTTTATCCTTTTTCAACGGTTGTCTTACAACCAACTAAACGAAAAGTAATTCTAATTTGCGTTAATATATCCCGCAGTCATTTCAACAGAGGAGATTACTTGAACTTTTTAAAAAATGAAATTCTGTTTTGTCACATGCAGATATGATTTTAGTAGTAAAATATTCCCTTCTTCCCGTATGAAGAGCGGGTGCGCAGCTATTTTAAAAACATCTCTTGAAAATAGCATAAATGAATTCAGAAGACCTCAAAACGTGTCAATACACCAAAATCTCGAAGTCGAATTTTTTCATGATTACAATACTTTCCTTATATGGTACATGTTCGGAAATAAATAAATGGTTGTCCATTTCATGTAGTGTCTTAGGTATTTAATGCTACAACTTGAGCCTAAAAAACAGTATGATGTAGAAATAAGACCAGGTGCGTAGCCAGGAAATTTTTTCGGGGAGGGATATGAGCCTGGAAATTTTTTCGAGGAGTATATGAACTTATATATGCATAAATGGATGGAATTTCATCACTAATCCAAAAATTTCGGGGGGGGATATATCCCGATATCTACGCCCCTGAATAAGACATTTTGAAAGCCAAGAGTTCTCTGCAAACCATTAAGCTTTCCACTTTTTTGATAGTGAATGACACTGACGTAGTTTTTTGAGTCATTATACTGCAATGATCAGGTTAGTACTCATGACACAAACTTTACATTAAGAGTCAAATAATTTTGCTCTTTTTTTTTTATTTCCACATCACGAATAATTTCGAATTACACATGTAAGGAAAATTTTCGTTTCCTACCGTGCGAAGAACGGGCACGCAGCTAGTTATAAAATAAAAGGACTGTTATACTGTTACGAATTTCTGGGTTTTTCTGCCGCTTAATGGTTAAAAATAGTTCAATATTCGTATTCTACTGATCAAATAGTTAAATTTTGCATTTTTTTGCATCAAAATCGGTCAACTAGAACGCGAGATACGGAGTTTTGGGTTTCCCCATTGGCAAACATAGGGTTTTCTAGAAATCTCAAGAAATATTAGTGCTAGGTCTTAACTGACCTCACTTTTGGGGGATATATCGCAAAAAAGTCGCCAGGCTTGGTGATATTTCGGACATTTGGCGCGATGATCCCAATGGACCCGTAAAGCTTCTTTTCTTGCGTTAGCATTGTGAAATAGCCTTATATTATTCATTAATATTTCTATGACGTAATCAAAACGCGATTGTTCGGGGTCCCTCTAGAGGTCCCGATTTCACTGGAATAGCTATATTTAGCTTTTTTTAGAAGCTTTGTTTTTGACTGCTGTGAGTAAATTCTTCGTTGCCGAGTCTTGAGGGACTGTTTACGATTTCCCTCGTAAGTTTCCACATAATGTTTGCCTGTGGAATTGTTTTATTTTGTGTGAGAAATACAGCATCTGTGAAAGCTTCTGTACTGCGCGGACTGTTACGTTACATTCCATTCCTACAGAAAAGCCATAGGAACATGTAATTTCTATTCGTTTATTCAAATTCTTGGTGAGCATATCGAGAAATGTATTAAGAGTTAGTGTATGAAGTCACGTGGTTTAAACTGCTACAATTTAAAAACCCGTGTCACTGAAAAAAAGAAAAAATATATATATATATCCTCACAGACGACAAACCAGGAACATTGTCTGTTTTTAAAATGTTTTACACATTTCTTTTGACTCTATTTTTTCCTTTTCAGTTTAATTTGTTCTTAAAATGTCAGAATTACTTCATTTCTTTCAATTTTTTCAACAATTCTTAAAATCAATATTTTTTTTTATATAAAAAAGTTACTTTCTTGGCAACACATCTTGGCAATAAATAAGGGGCCTTAATCCTGTGATCATTTTATTTTTGAAAAAAAAAATTAATTCAAATTTTTTTACATTACTAGCTGCGTACCCGTTCTCCGCACGGTAGGGAACGGAACTTTTTCTTACACGCATAGTTCCAATTGATTCCAGTGATTTGGGATCTGAAAATAAGCAAAATGATTTGACTCTTGGCGTAAAGTTACTCATTAGTTATTTGTAAAGTTAGTATAAGTACTGACCTGAGACCATTGTTAATATTATGACGCAAAAAACTATGTCGGTGTCATTCGCAATTAGAAAAGAAAAGCGTGACGGCTCGCAGTGAAAATTCTTAATATTCAAAATGTCTCATTTCTGCATCATACTCTTTTTTAGATTTAAGTTATGCCATTAATACCTTAGATACTACATGATATGGAGAACCCTTTTATTTTATAATTAAATTGTGCATCCGCTCTTCGCAAGGCAAGAAGAGAACATTTTCCTAAAATGCGATCATAACTACTTGTGACAAAAAAAAAAAAAAATCTCCAAGAAAAAAGTTGTGTGACAGTCTTTTCTGTTGAAACAACCGCGGGATATATTAACGCGACGTAGAATTACTTAATGTTTTGTTAGCTGTGATGTAATACGGCTGTTGAAAAATGAATAGAAGACTTAGTTTCACGAAATATTTATTAATGCGGTATATTGTGCTTTGATCAATATTGCCCCAGCATATCTACTATTACTTATACTATCTTTTACTGATACCAATACAATATATTTTCGTGTTTCAGTCGTTAATACTTAATTTAAAGAAACGGCTTAGATATTTGTCACGAATGTAATCTTTAGTCTTTGGTGAATTTTGCAATTTATGCATTAGTATAAACGATAATCATTTCACTTTATCTGCACACTGCCACTAAAACAGCTCTCGATACATTTGTATGCTTAATTATTGTCAGATTGGCGTATTTAGCACCAGGGCCCTAGTATCTCACGGGCAAATCGGAACTTTGCCCAGTGCTTCCGACTCGAAATGGCCCCCAATTTCAAATGTTGTTCTGAAGTATTCTTTTTTATAAACATATATTTTATGAAAAATAAAACAAATTTCATAGATGGAGGCCCCCAAATTCATTAATGTCCGGGGTCCCTGTTTGCCATAATCAGGCCCTGTTTAGAATGTCCCGTTCAAAATCTCAATTGAAAATAATGCTGGATAATTCACTTGTGAAAAAACAGCATTCAATTATTTTTCTGGCAACGTAAAGTAAAATATAGAATTATTTCACATGCGCGGCGTATGTTTTGCTTGTGAGTCCGTTATTCTGATTGAGTTTCGAAAGGGGTTTTAAACTCGTGACGTCAAAGTGGCGCACATTTCACATGTGAAAACTAATTATTTTTAAATAATTTTATTTATTTTTTTCAATTGGCAATTTTAGTCATTGTTACTGTCTCCAAGACAACCAAACCGCAGGATATCATACCGAAAATTTTAAGCTGCTGCGATTGAAATGAAAATCCTTCTTTCCTTAAAAATTCGTAAAAAATCTCCTAATTTATATTTTCCTCTGGTTTTTCTTTTAAAAGAGGGCGAAATGTATGCTCCGTCATTTGACAAAATATAAAAAAAGTTATGACGGATAGAATTCAAGATGCAGCAATTTTAAAAATATTTTACGAAAGTCAGCGTCAAATTTACTTTTATTTGAAAAATTCCCAAAAATCTAAAAATTATGTTACACAGTCCGAACAAACAATTTTTGAAAGAAAATTTTTCTCCTCTATCCGATGATGTAAATTTCGTTTTCTTGCGAGTGCAATTACCGACGTTATTACGTATTAAGCGAGAAAAATCGCTAAAAATCGGACAAAACATAAAATAGAACATTTTCTAATTCGAATTTCGGAAAAATCGCTCCGAGGCGTCTTAGGATCTGTCCCAGTGAAGCCGTATGCAAAATTCAGTAGGTCTGCGACCAACAATCTCGGCGCAATGCGATCGAGAGACGCGCGCAAGAACATCGGTGGTCACAAATTTACCTACCTACCTAGCTACATACAATGTTTACTCTCGGATTTTATTATATATAAGATCATTATTTTTAGAAAATGTCGAAAATGTCCGGCACCATTTTGAATGCAAACATGAACACGCCGAACAAGTTTTTTGACAAGCTTCGCAACATTGTTGGTGTTATTGACGAAATTTCTTCAGATATGATTTGTTTTGATTCATCGTTGTTTGCAGGAATTGTTTGGGAAACCCTATCTGTGAGCGAACGTTTTCAAAATTTGCTGTAAGGAATGATGATGTAAAAAAAAAAATCAATTAAATTATGTTTTTCAAAAATAAAATTATTGCAGGATTAAGTAACATTGCGCGTCATCGTTTCTGTTTTACCTCATAAATAAAGCTGTAACCGTCCAACAGTACCGGAAAATGTCTCCCACACTTTAACCCTTTAACGCGCAGTGTTCCCGCTCTGGGATCACCCAACTCTGACGTTTTGACTGTTGCCGGTTACGAAGAATAGATCTGATTTCTATAAAAATAGTTGCGGGTGACATAGCTCCACGAGAATCCTTTACTTTTTTAGCACGTTCATTTCCCGTAAAAAATTGTCACGATTATTTTTAACAGCACTGGCATCTGCTGGAAAATGGAAGAATGCGAAAACAACTGGATCGATTGCTCAATGCTGAAAAAACGGCAGCCGTTGCCATCGCTCGACTTAACTACCAGCAAGTTGGCGGACGATCGAAACGTTCATCGCGTTCAGAGAAAGGACTTTTTAGTAGAGTTTCTCAGGGTAGTCCAAAGAACCTTTATACGTAATAAGCGGAGATTATTGCGCGGCAGAATGATGGCCGCCTGTCAACATATACCTAGGCATTTGGCCATGATGGCTTGTTTCAATTTTTCGCAAAGTTTTCATGTACTGCTGTGTGTTTATTGTGCTGCAGTCAAATAAGTGTTGCACCAACACCTCCTAGATAGAGAAAGCCTGAGAACAGGATCTTTTACGTCATTACTAGGTCTTCTCAGATGACGTCATCACAGTTTTACTTTCACAAAGTAAAACTATTTAAAATTTCTGGCAGGGTTGGGTTTTGAAAACTGGTTTAAACCGTCAAAAACTGTCAAAAACTAATCCATAAAAAAAAGAGAACAATATGTAAACTAATTGTGCAGTATATTTTCATTTTGAATTAAATTAAATACATAATTAAAGTTAATTATATTGAAAAATAATTATTATATTAAAAATGACAGTTATTTCTCAACAAATGACAATTATTGGGCTCATTAATAATTGTCTGTAGTTTGCATTTCTTTGTATAAATAAATAAATACCATTTATAGGATAAAAATTTTAAAATTTAATTTATTCAGTAGAATATATACATAAAAAAGCGAGAGTTAATATATAAATAATGTTCAGCAGTCTTTCTAAATTTTCAAACTGAAGTATGGCTAAACATTTCCTGTAGAAGCAAATACTAAACTTATTTTGATTTAATCTGAGTACCTAAATTGAAAGGGTTCTAAGCAAAAACAAATAACATAATAATTTCAGTCATTTAAATAAAATGAAATAAAGATCAACACCTTTAATTAACACTATACTAAAATTTCCCATTCAAAATAGAACCCCATTCAATATAGATTACCAATTTATTGAATGTAACCAATGTATTAAATGCAATGCAGTATTGAAATTTATCACAAAATGGTATTGGTATTTTACATGTGGGAAACTTACAAGCCATGGAAGATTTTAAGGACAGTCCTAATTTTTGATGCAGATAGATAAATTAGAATTTTAATGTTATAACAGCAAGAATAATGTTTTGAACATATTAGATATGTAATAAAATTACTTTTCCACTCTCTTTTCTGTTTCTAGACAACATACTTGATAAAAAAAATGTATAAAAGATGTTTACAATATTTCTTAAAATTGAATATAACACAATGTGTGCAATTTTGAAGAAATCAATAAGTATTTTTACCACAGTCAATATTTGTAGTAGATTAATATTAATAATCAATAACAATCAATCAATATTTGTAACTTGCCACCCTGATTTCTGGTGAATGATACAAATTTTAGAAATAGCTTGACTTGAAAATAAAAATTAAATACCTTTCTGATAAAAAATAATTTATTATGATCTATTTCTATATCATATTATATAATTAGTGATAGCTAAAATTTCCTATTTGTAGTAAAATTACATTTTCTATCTTAGATCATTAAAATGTTTTATGCGGGAGTAAATTCACCACAAACCTTCAATAGTTTTACTTTGTGAAAGTAAATGTATGATGACGTCATTTTAGTGGACCTAGTGATGACGTAAAGGTTTCTGTTCTCAGGCATTGTATATCTAGGAGGTGTTGGCTGTACTCGCTGTTCTATTTTCCCAGGCTCCATAGTGATGTTGGATGCCCACACGACTTTCTGATTTCACTTTAAGCATGTCTAACAGACAAATGGCACAGCGATGAAAGTTTGCGCTGTTCTCTATTTAACACTCAGGAGAGGACACTTTTATGCAAGCACCTGCCGGCATTACCAACTGGCGCTCCTTGGTTATATAGTCAGTCCCATTTTCACTTGACTTCTCCATATGCATGGAATGTATAAAATTTAATATATGAAAATAAAAATTCTAAAGCCGTAAATATACTCTACCTTGGTCACACAAACAGGAATAAAAACCAAGAGTTTCACAAAACACATTCACCATGGTAACATCTGCCCCTGTAAAAAGGGTCATTAAAATTATTTATTTACATTAAGAAAATCATAGGACTAATTTTTATAAGACGTAAGTAATAGTTACCCATTTAAACATGGAGAACCATTTGCATATGGCATAGATGGTGGGCAATCTTGATCTAAACCTGTATTTATAGCTAAGGACTGCTATTAATTATTTATTTTATTAATACAAAATTCACCAAAGCATTCACTTAATATGTAACATTTGGATTCTTTAATCTAACAGGACAAGGATTTTTGATGCTGGATTTTTGGAAAATTTTATTAGAACATCAACAGTTAATCATCACAAGCATTTCAAACACTAAGAGATTTTAACTAACCATAAAATGCAAAAAAGTATCAATAAAAAAGAAACATGCAGCAAGAGAAGTGTGTTTTAAAATGAATATTCTAGTTATCTTTTAAACAGCTGAAAAATTAACAAAGCTTTTACAGAAATAATATTATTATTTATATTACCACTAAACTTAAAAGCATTAACTATATTTTAAAATTGTCTTAATCTAAGTGGAAAATAGAAACAAGTCTTTTCGAAGAAAGATAGTCACAACTAAATTAAAGTCTAAAAAACATACGGGTCTTCACACATGTGAATATGCCTGCAGAAGTAAGCTTTTTTTTGTAAAATCTTTGTTTAATTTATTTTATTTCCCTTGTTTAAAATGCTTACAATTTAAACAAAAGTCAAAACAAATGTTCAAACATTAAGATTAATCACTTGAAATTTATGATGTATGATGCATGTCTTGATTTTATCACAGATGACTACTAGACACATAGCATGGAGAATTAGTGAATAACAGATCTATATATACGTAATTTAACCAGATGTCTCTTTGAAGAAGTGAGAATTCTACCAGAAAATAAAAAATGACCACTCAGATACAAATGTAACATTCAGCCGCTTAATTGAGATATTGATGTTTAAAAAAAAAAAAGAGAAACACCACTGAAGAAGGGCAGACAAGTTTTTGCTCGAATCAGCTGTCTGGCCGTTGAAGTAAACTTTATGGTGTTATTTTACAAAGTCCTTTTTTATTATTTTATGTTGTAAACACCAGTTATTTTGAGTGATTTTACTAATGCTACTAGTTCTTCACTATTCAGACAACGTATGGGGATTTTACAAAGACAAAATAATGCAGTCAGCAAATATTTTCATTAAATGACTGCATTAGATACTAGACTAAAACACTAAATTAAAAATCTAATAAAATTGATAAGCAGCATAACTAATTAATAGAGTAAGTGGTAGTTCTATTTCTTAAAGTTTGTACATTGCAGGATGAAGTCCTTAAAATGACAGCATGTTACTAGGTTTCAGCTCGGTTCAGCATAGGTTTCAGCTCGTGGATCCTAATCAGGCTAAAACCTGCCGGCAGAAATTGAACCAGCAGATACTCAATTTTTGCAGAAACCAGCATAAATTGAAAGAAAAAAAATATATAATGAAACATTTGAAGTTATTTTAGTGTGTGTTCGCCAACTTGCTTAGCCCTTTAACGCGCAGTGTTGCCGCTCTGGGAACACCAAACTCTGACGTTTTGACTGTTGCCAGTCACGAAGTATAGATCTGATTTCTATAAAAATAGTTGCGGGTGACATAGCTCTACGAGAATCCTTTACTTTGTAGCACGTCATTTCCCGTAAAAACAATTGACACGATTATTTTTAACAGCACTGACATCTGCTGAAAAATGGAAGAATGCGAGGACAGCCGGATAGATTGCTCAATGCTGAAAAAAGGGCAGTCGTCGCCATCGCTCGACTTAACTACCAGCAAGATGGTGGACGATCGAAACGTTCATCACGTGCCATAGATGGAACAGCAAGCTGTCGTCAAAAAAGGGTCTCTAGATCTGTGGCACGCGATGAACGTTTCGATCGTCCGCCATCTTGCTGGTAGTTAAGTTGAGCGATGGCAACGGCTGCCCTTTTTTCAGCATTGGGAAAGGGTTGTGCCTCAAAGGGTTAAAGCTTGTTGTATGAAAAACTGTTTTCTTAACAGAAATTTTATTTATTATTTGCAGGAACATTTGAGGTTGACAATACAGTGCAAGATTTTTATACACTTTTATGATATCTCTCTAAAAGCATTTGATGGATTATGATAAAATTTTCAAAATTGGATTAAGTAATCAGCATATTTAGCACTGTATCTACCAAAGGGTCTACTGTGACCAAAAGAAGTCGTTTAGACAAAAATACCCATAGAGCGAGCATTATCACCCGCTAATATCCTTGAAAAAAAAATTGTGTGGCGAGGGTCTCATAAATTTTATAGCCCAAGGCTCTTCACAAGATTTAACCCAGCTCTGTATATGGATATAAGAAATTATAGCATATTTCAGAAAAAAAAGTAATCATAACCGAAAAGGATATGCACAATATGCTTCAAATTTGCAAGCACTGGGTTGTGGTTTCCTGCAAATGATTCCTCTGACAAGCTGGCAGCGGCGACAACAAGGACCATTTAAGTCACTACAAATCAAGAATATAAAAGTTTAGAGACATGCGATAATTAACGGAAATTATTAAATGGATAATAATTATGATCACATAAATTCAATGAGAGACGGAAAAAAATTACTGTTGATGAACATCTTCAAATGCAAACGCAGCTCGCGGCAGATTTTTGAAGACGCTTTTGATGAACTTTCATTTTGCGCATATTCTCCCCAACCAGTCAGTAATCAGAATAAAGCCTTCCTTTACCCAGTTTCATAAGGCATTACGTCAATTTCACATCCAATTAAAAAGCACAAGAAAGAGTTAGGTCGAAATGTGCTTCTTAAAGTTCATAATTTTTAAAATCGCTAATGCGGTCGCGTGGATAACAGGATGTGGTGTCGTAACGCAACAGCCACAATATAACACCTTTTCCACCTGACAGCCTTTGTCAAGAAATTTTTTGTAGATTCGGATTAGTCTCAGAAGATGAAGAAACGACTGATTGTCTAGATTAAACTTATATTAAAATATGTACTTATTTACAGAAACTAGGGGCCAGGGCCCCCAGACTCGCTACGCTCACTTTTCGTATGAAGCATTCGGTCCCTATTAAGGCTTATTCGTAAAAAAAAGGCATAATTTCAACAAGCAAAAGCCGAAGATTGGATGGGATAGAATGTTACCGAGCTACAGCTTGCTTGGTTCTTGCATGTTCCTTGGAACATAAAAATTTAAACTTCACATTATTTTTAATTATATAAAACCTATGAAACACCTTACGTACCTTACGTATTTGCTACCCATGGCGATTTTTCAAAATTTGGCGACTTACGTATATGTATAGTTAATAATTTGTTTTAAGAAAACAGTACTTTATATTTTTCTTTGATAGAAACTACGGATTAGATAGGATAGCTTGCCACCAATGGCGACTTTTTTGTTATTTGTCGATTTACACATGCTCATAACCAATAATTACTGCTCATGTAAGGTTACCGCGAAAAACGTTATCCATATGCATAATCCTTTGCAGATTGGCGTATTTAGCACTCATCTCCCCGCGCTAGCAGATATTTCAGCTGTACTATAGCTTCCGCAATGGCATAGTTAACGCCACCAAATATTTCTACTAATAGCAAATAACCAAGCTGAACCCAACCGGCATTAAAATAATCTGCATCTTAATTATTTTCCATTTTCAAGATTCTGGGTTCTAACATTTTGGAACTCGCGATTGAGATAGCAGAACGAGCTATTGACAGCCGCGGCGGCGGAGGCAGCATCCATTACCTTTTTTTTTTTTTTTTTTTTTTTTTAAATAGAGAGAAACTACAGTATTTGGGAAACAGTCTTTCCAAGGCTTACAAAAATCAGAGTCACAGCTCGAATCGTGAACGAGATCTCCTTTCATTTCTCGAGCGACTTCCTTCGAGTTCAAAGATGATCTGATGCATTTTTGAAGTCTCCCTCTCAGCTGCGCCCCGGTGACGACATCCCTCCTTTCGGGGGGCAGTCCCTGTAGCTCACCTGAATGGTCAGTTTTTCCGATTTCCACGTTGCACAGCTCGTGCGTCATTTCGGGCTGCACCTGCTTGCTGAACGCAACTAGACGTTCCGTCTAGATCTAGACCGAATGTCCAAAGTCTTTGTGTACCGTAGACAAACTGGCACAAATATCGCACACTTTAAAGAAATTATACATCACAAGGCACCACCAAGAGCAGATCTATAACACATGTTTAACAAAATGTAGCCCAAAGGTGTAAAATAATTAAAATTACGATTTTACAATGCAAGGCTATAAATATTTTTAAAAACTACCTTTATTGTGAATTTGTGGCTTAGTTTAGGTATTTGCAACCTGTTGGCAAGATAATTAAGCCTTTATAGAAGTTTAAGCAAAGTAAAATAAGGATCATTGTTTTATTGGCAACCTTAATGAGAAACTATGATCAATTATATGTATGTGTAATTCGTCAAATTATGAAAATGCGCCGTAGGTGGTGAATACACAAACTGTTCCACAGGTTATAAGTTTTTTCAAAATATTGTAAAGTTCAGTTTTGTTACAGCTCGGATAGTTGTCACCTCGGCGAAATGAAAAACCTCACAGAGATGAATTCAGCAATTTGCCAAGTACTATTCACAAAGAGAATCTACATATTAATTTGAAACATGATTTTACTGTATCCACTAAATTGAAAGAACGGCTGGGTGTAAAAATTTGGTTGAGGTGTCTAAAAAATGTCTTGGCCTGTAGATGTGTCATGAAAAGAGAAAAATTGAAGAAGTCGAACGGTTCAGGCGTGGCGATTGTTGGCAGTTATAAATGTCTTCTTTATTTTGGCGCTTTATCTCTTATGTACATATTAATTTGAAACGTGTTGTTTCTGTATCCATTAAATTGAAAGAACGCCTAAGTAACCCTCCCCCAAACTCTTGCCAACTTAAAAAATCTCCACACATTGGGAGCTTCCCAGTCATGGATCTCTAAGGAGTTACTTATATATAGCTCCAATGCAAACGCCGAGATCACGCAAGAGCTTTTTTATTTTTGCACTTTATCTTTCTTTATTTTTTCAGTTTTCTATCTGATATTGTATCTTTATCATTAAGAGTAGTGGGAGAAAATGTAAATGAAGTAGGGAGCGCGCGCACTCAGTTTGGCCGATTAGTTCATTGTCCATCGCAGAATACAGGACATGCCACTCCTTTCTTCGACTTCCGACTTCTTTTTACTGTTTTATCGCTAATTAAGCCATTTTATGCCTTCATATTTTGCATTTATAAGAACTTAAATGTGCACTATCTTCTAAACGGGGCATTCAGCTGAGATCACATTTGGTACATATATTGAAGACTACCGTCGTACGACCGGTATTGATTTTGGGGCGAGTAGGACTTATAGTTTTTCACAGGGTTGCAAAAATATTTCTCATACTTTACGGCTTATACAGATAAATGCTTAAAAGCGACAGATAGCGCGGTAGAGGGTGGGTAGAGAATAAAATGTTGAAAGCCGCCAAGTTTTAGATGATTTACCGCCAAGTATGGAGCCAAAAAATAAGTCCTCAAAAACTGAGCCTAGTTTGGCGATATCTACCAAATTTGGTTCGTAACTGGCAAACGCTACAATTTATTTATCTACAAAAAGGGAGAAGTATAGTTAGCATATGCTTGGCGAAGATTATAAAACAGTTTTGGAAGGCCATTTTAATGTACATTTCAAGCCCGCAAAAATGTTTTTTTGGAACAAAGGCAAAACGATATACTCATGGATTATGGTACACTTTGAAAGCAATATTTGTGAAGGGAAGTATAGTTAGAATATAATCCCTGTGGTGTAACACGGTTAGCGCACTGTGTTTCCGTGCCGTAGGTCCGGCGTTCTATTACCTAGTGTGTGAGTTTGACTCAGCCTTTCATCCCTTGAGTGGATAGATTAGATACAATGAGTACCAAGCTTGCTTGGGAGTTAAAAACTTGGAGCTTCGAGTCAGGCTGATCACCTGGCCTAGCCATATGCTTCCGCATCCCCAGAACCCGTGGACACGAAGGCATGGTTGTTCAGCGCAGGCCTTGGCCGCACAAGGGGGTTGTTGCGCCATATAGTTAGCCATATAGTATAGTTTTCATAATAAAAATATGCTTGACAAGATTGTTTAACAGTTTTCGTAGGCGATTTTAGTATAGATTTAAATTCTGAAAAGTGTTTTATGGAACACAGAAGGCAAACACGGCACACTCATGGATTATGATGCATATTTAAAACAGTATTTATAAAAGGCGAAGATTGCAAAACAGTTTTAGTAGGCGGCGATTTTAATATAGATTTCGATTCCAAAGAATTGTTTTATGGAACAAGGAAGAAAAATACGGCACGCTCATCAATAATTATACACTTTTCACTTAATGAAAACTAAGGAAGAAAAATAGCGACGGCGAATTGATTATGATACACTTTTAATATACAGCACTTTATTGAGTATTTAAAATATGAAAGTGTTTAGATTTTTTTTCATACTTTTCTCCGTAGAAAATACATTGTGGTTTATTGACCACATTGACGGCAGTTATAAACTCCTTCTTTAGTTTCGCGATTTATCTCTTATTTCTTTAATTTTTCAGTTTTCTATCTGATATTGAATCTTCACAATCGAGGGTAGCGTGAGAAAAGATAAATAAAGCAGGAAGCGCGCGACTGCCATTTGGCGATTAGATTTTTGTCTCTTGCAGAATTCCGACATTTTTATTATTTTCACTTCATACTGTGCGTTTACCTTCCTGAGCCCGTATTTTCTCATAGAATGTTGTATGTCGCTCTCTCAATGGTTAGATCAAAGGATGCCGTGACAGTCAAGATCATTCACGTGGATTAACCTCGACGTTCCGTGGTCGATGGCCTTACCCAAAGTATCGTCTTCAATGAAATACTCAATTAGAATTTACAACTGTATTCGTGCTCATTAGTTATTTCCTATGTACTCTTTTTTTTTACTCAATAAAGATAGTTAAAAACAAATTTTAAAGATTTCAATCATTTCACCGCCATCGTACAGTTGCTAAAGAACTGACGCGAAACTTTTTGTTTACTTTCTGTCACGTCATGTCACGTCCACGTCTCCTTCGATTCTTCCTGTCTGTTTTGTCCAAGACCTCGGTGACATTCCTGATCGTTCCCATTTATTTTTGAAACATTACGGTCAATAAAATGACCGTCGAATTCGACGAGTTTCAGCTATTTCTTTAATTAAAAGTTACATTCACTCTAAAGAAGGGCTTAAGACACGACTGCAATTTTGAAAAAATGTAGGGATGATAGTGGACTGACTCTAAGGGAATTTTTGAAACTACATGTGACTTTTTGGTTTGTGTCTATGTATGAGTATATACTATGTATGTCTGTTCAATGGCTAGTTATGCAGATGGTGCAAATGTTTTGTTTGCAGCGAATTCTTATGATCATTAAAGACATGCAATTTTTTTGAAAGGGGAAAAATGAAGGACGAAAGAGAGAACTTTCAGAGGCGGAAAGTGCTATGTGCTATCAACTCTGTTGATCTCTTTCTTCTTTGAAAAGCGGCAGTTTTTGATTATTTTCGATGTCAGTGTTCTAATATCATAGTCTGCGTCAGTTATCATTCCTAATATTATATTCTCAAGATGGATATAAACATTCGTGGAAGATAGTTCAACTCTCAATGTTCAACTATGATATATGTTGCACAAGAATTGCAATGTCTAAAGACAAAAGATATATAGCTTTCTAAAATTTCTTGTTGCCTTTAAAATTATTTTAGGCAAATTTTTAGTACACATACACACACACACATACACACAGAGAGAGAATTTTAAGTTGATTACGGACTATTCTATGTCGTTTTACATACCTGTACAAAATTTCAAGCCGATCGGTCGAACGGTGTGGAAGGAGTTCCCGGACAAACAAACAAACTTTAATAGTTATATAATAAGATTGAGAAGTGTACAGTAACGTATTTATAATCTATCGTTATCTCAGTGGCTTAACAGCCCAGGATTGAGCCAAGGCCTGCGATGGCCAACAGCGAACGTTTTTATAAGCATAGTGGGGAACTTTGCTAAAGCTTTTTTCTCCTTCCAGTTTCTTTCTATAGAAATTTTGAACTAAGCGTATACTATGCTCTAAAGAAGGGTAAAACTTACCTGCACATTGCACCAATTCTAAGTTTACAAGTACTATCACAACAAGGATCATTATCTTCACGACCAATTAATCCAGCATCACATTCTTCACCATATTCAATCAAAGCGTTGCCACAAAAGGGTTCTTCTGATTCTAAAAATACAAATGATTTTCGCATATAACTAAAAAATATTTTATCGGATAAATATAATAATAAAAAGAACCAAGTTATGTACTATACCGAGTAACAATAAAACATATACAGTATGCTATCTACATATTATTTGCCATCTCCAAGTTTGTCCCAATGATCATGAGGCATCCTGTATTTTAATTTGGGTTAAAATGGACCTCTGCTTCAATCGAAGAGTTAACCCTTTAATACTATATTTGCTACAAAAATGTATTTGAGTGTAAGATAAATTTCTTACTTTAGTTTTGTGAGTAACTCATTCCGTTTATCGAATAACACAGAACTCAAAAGGAACATGAAAAATTAATTATTATTTTACTAGAAGTCAAAGCCATTACAACGGGTGCTAGAAAAAACATTTGACGAAAATATGTCTACACTTAATATATTTAATCTTCGTCCATCTAAAATAAATAAGTTCCTATTCAATTTTTATAATGTACCGAAATCGAGTTTCATGCTCTTCTGGAAACGCGCGGAAACTTTTCGCATTCGAAAGATTTCGTTTTGTGTACGCAGCCATTCTTATATCCATGCAGACGATTTATTTGTGGAAAAAGAAAACTATGTAGTTTGGAAAAACTATTTTGAACGAATTGGAGCAGCCCCAATTGTATGACGTCATTTTCACTTGGAAACAGGTAATTTTGTCACGTAAATGATTCCCGTTTTTGACTCTAGGAATTTAAATGGAGCTGAAAAGAGCGAAAAATTGCTTAAAAATAAGGGAACGGGTGGATTTTCAGATTTTTAAAGTAGCTGTATTTTTATACATGTTTATGAAAAGTTTCAAGTGGATCATACAAACGGGGTAGATGTTATTGCTTTTTTCGTGTTTAACTTTTTAATCTTTTTGGAGTAATGGTGGTAAAAGCTTTATATCTTGGATGAGTTGCCCGGAATTGCTAAAGACCATTTCTTGAATAGAATGAAGAATAAGGTTTTATGTATGAAACTGACTTAGAAAATAAGCCTTACACTTTTTGAGCGGATGTAGATTACCTACTCCTACATAATTGTGTAGGCGGGGCCATCGTGATTCTACCAGGCCTGCTTGTGCACTACGGACGTTTCCTCATCGATTAGATTCTCCGCCCCTTAGATGACGTATCTAGGTGCTAGAACCAATAAGTGAGCATCCGTAGGCCTCTTTGGATGACTCATCAGAGTGCACAAGCAGGCCCGGTAGAATCACGATGGCGCCGGTGTAGGTCATGGCTTAACCTTTAACAATGCTGAAAAAAAGGGCAGCCGTTGCCTAGCTGGCTGTGCGTGGGCACAGCCAGCTGTCGTCAAAAAAAGGGTCTATAGATCTGTGGCACGCGATGAACATTTCGATCGTCTGCCATCTTGCTGGTAGTTAAGTCGAGCGATGGCAACGGCTGCCCTTTTGTCAGCATTGGGAAAGGGTTACGCCTCAAAGGGTTAAAACAGTCAAATTTCTTAATCAAAAAAGCGGGGGGGGCGGCGACTTATACGCGGGATCGACGTATACGCGAGTAAATACGATATTTACTTTTCAAGTTTGACCAGCACAAACTAAATTACCTTCTCCTGGTATAGGCCTGCTAGGTCGTCCTGTTGGCATGCGGAATGTGGTCAGTGAGTCTTCTGGTACTTCCGTTATCTTGGGCTCTCTCGGGCGAGACATCAAATCAGTTGCAGCGGTGGCTCCTGTTGTGGAGCTCTCGCCTTCCATCACGGATACCGTGGTGAAAGCGTCTTCCTCGTCCATTTTACGGACTCCTTTGGTAGTGGGATGCGCGTCTTCCAGTTCCACGGGGGTTCGCAGCTGGTCTTCGGATACGGACGACAGATCTTCCTCTACAGTCGAGACCGAGACTGAAGCTGTCGTCGGCATCCTGCTGGTCGTGGTCAAATTCAGGAATTCTTCTTCGGTGGAAATCATGTGGGTCGTAGCGAATTCTGGTACCTCGGTGTCTTCAGCTGAAACAGAAAGATAACATCAACGAGGTGCGCTTTTGATAACTGCGAATACAATTCACGTGCTTTTTGAAATTGTAATTTTATAGAAGAGCATCTACTGAAATTCGTGTTTTCATAATTAAGTCAATGTAAAAAATTGATAGATAGATTAAGTAGAACACAGGATTCAATACACAGTAACAATATGTTAAATCGATGCATATTTACGGAAGTTAGAGCACGGGCGGACAGAAAAAAAATCCCAAAACATTTTCCAGATTTGTCGGAAAGTATTTGAAAAGAATAATAAAAATTCGTGATAAATCACAAGTATTCTTCCCAACGCAAATACGTCCAGGTTAGCAAAAAGGCAAACAGAAAAATCACGTCTTTTTAACCCTTTGAGGCGCAACCCTTTCCCAATGCTGTAAAATGGGTAGCCGTTGCCATCGCTCGACTTAACTACCAGCAAGATGGCGGACGATCGAAACTTTCATCGCGTGCCACAGATCTAGAGACCCTTTTTTGGCGACAACTGGCTGTGAAGCACAGCCAGCTGTCGTCAAAACATAAAACAGCCTAGAAACCCTAGGATATAATGGAGGTGGCTTCATTTACATCTCTAACCGTTTCCGAGTTATGGTGGATAGAAGGAAATTCTGTTTTTTGTTATACCGTCTGAAAAAAACCCAAATTGTGAGGTTTCTGAAAGACCTACGTTCAAAATAAGCACATATTTAGAAAGATACTGCTGTGCCGCACAGCCAGATGTCACCAAAAAAGGGTCTCTAGATCTGTGGCACGCGATGAACGTTTCGATCGTCCGCCATCTTGCTGGTAGTTAAGTTGAGCGATGGCAACGGTTGTCCCTTTTTTCAGCATTGGGCAATCTATCCAGCTATTCTCGCATTCTTCCATTTTTCAGCAGATGTCAGTTCTGTTAAAAATAATCGTGACCATTTTTTTTACGGGAAATGACGTGCTAAAAAGTAGAGGATTCTCGTGGAGCTATGTCACCCGCAACTATTTTTATAGAAATCAACTCTATTCTTCGTGACTGGTAACAGTCAAAACGTCAGAGTTGGGTGTTCACAGAGAGGGAACACTGCGCGTTAAAGGGTTAACCCTTTATAAGCGCAACCATTTCTCAATGTAGAATTAGTGCAGCCGTTGCCATCGCGTGATTTAACTATCAGCAAGATGGCTGTCGATCGAATCGTTCATCGCGTGCTACAGAGCTCAAGAACATTTCTGACACAGCTGGCTGCGCGGCGCCCGATCGACCGCCATCACATCGGTTGTGCGATTCGATCGACCGCCATCTTGCTGGGAGTTAAACTGTGCGATTACAACGGCTGCACTTTTTCGACATTCGGCAGTCTATCTACATGTCCTCCTTGAATATTCAATTGAAATCAAATTTATTCTTTGTGAATGAAAACAGCCAAAATATCACAGTTGTGTCCTCACAGCGAGGACACTGCGCGTTAAATCTATTAAACAGCAGATTCCAACGTTAAATCCACTACAATATGCACGCACGTCCGCTTTTGGAGCTCAGATGCTATTCATGCGAAAAAATTCGAAACGCTCGAAAATTACAGAGTGAGGACCAAAATACCAGTAATATCTGTCTACTGTCCAGTTGCCAAGTAAAGAAAGAAAATTCGGATCTTTTTTTTGAGATTTAAATCACGTAGGGTCGTGTACAAAAAAGCGTGAAGAAACAAGAGGAACATGCAGATCTCGGGACATGTCGTGATTTGAACTGTTTATTACCAAAAATTTTAAACTCACGTTCTTGATTACAGTTTGAAAAAAAAATTAGTTTGTCTTGTTGCTGTACAATATTATGTGCACTTACCGAGATGCAAAATGGGTATAGTATGTTATCCAGCCATAGCATGAAGAGAATGGGAAATTGATTTTTCACTGATGCGAAGCAGTTTCAAATGCACATACGCATTCCGGTGGCAGCTTGGAGAAATTATGAATACATAAACATATGTCTTTTTTTTTTGCATGTCAGTCGTTCCTCTTGTTAAAACTACGGAAGCTAATAATGCGAAATTTTGCATGTATGTGATTTTTTTTAACGTGGAAACTAGATTTGACAGCAATTTTCCAAAATTTGTAATCTATGGGAGGGGGGAAGGTGGTGGAGGTTGGGGAGGGGTCTAAAATGTTCTTTTCACATATCTTTCTCTCTATAAAAAAAGAGTATCCATAAAATTCTTCCTGTTACGATTACTTAACACTCACGATTACTTAAAAATCGGTTTCAGGACAATTCGAAATTCGTCCTCCAAAGACAGTAGACGGATAACCTTCTCTTTTTTACACATCTTTCT